>ML796527.1:172220-186256 GCA_009831015.1 Picea engelmannii
GCCATTTGGGTTAACCAATGCCCCTACCACTTTCATGTGATTAATGAACAATGTACTCAGTAAATTTTTAGATAAATTTGTACTAGTTTTTATTGATGACATATTAATCTACTCTAAGAATAGAGAAGAACATGAAGAGCATCATAGACTTGTGCTACAAGTGCTAAGAGAGCATCATCTCTATGCTAAATTCAGCAAATGTGACTTCTTCCAGAAGCAAATACATTACTTGGGACATGTTCTGTCCAAGGAAGGGGTAGCAATAGATTCTGACAAGATCAGGTCTATCATGGAATGGCCTACCCCAAAGGATGTTTCAGACATCAGATCCTTTATGGGATTAGCAGGATACTATAGGATATTTATAAAAGGATTCTCCAAGATTGGTTGTCTAATCACTACCCTCCAAAAGAAGGGGACAAAATTCCTGTGGACACAGAAATGTGAAGAAAGATTCCAAACCCTAAAACATCTACTGACCCATGCACCTGTGTTGAAAATCGTTGACCCAAAAGATGACTTCCTTGTGTGCACAGATGCCTATAAGGAAGGGCTCGGAGGAGTCCTTATGCAGAAAGGAAGTGTGATCTGCTATGAATCCCGAAAATTGAATGAACATGAAGTCAACTATGTGACTCATGATCTAGAACTGGTTGCCATAGTGCATGCCTTGAAAATGTGGAGGCATTACCTCTTGGGAAGAAAAATTGTACATATGACAGATCATTGTGGATTGTGATATTTGTTTGACCAACCAAATCTCAATGCCAGACAAGCTAGATGGATGCCCCTCCTTAGCGAATTTGATTTTGAAATCAAACACATTAAAGGGAAAGAAAATAGGGTGGTTGATGCCCTTAGCAGAAGCATGAAAACAATTCACCTGGAAGCGGTGAGTACCTACGAGACAGATGTCAAGAACAGAGTCAGAAATGCATAAGAGACAGATCCCTTCATTCAGACCGTGACCCTATACCTACAGCAAGAACCCGCTGGAGTAAAATATGAAGGCTACTAGATGACCAAAGGAGGTCTGCTCACTTGCAGAGATAGATTGTACATTCCAAATTGTGACAACTTGAATAGGTTCATTATGGATGAACTACATAAAAGACCATATATTGGTCACCCAGGATACCAGAAAATGATCACTGCTACCCAGAAACAATTTTATTGGCCTAGATTGAAAAAAGACAGCCAAATATTTGGCCTGATGCATAGAGTGCCAACAGGTTAAAGAAGAANACCCAGCAGGACTATTGCAACCTTTACCCATCCCTGAATGGAAATGGGAAACCATCTCCATGGATTTTATCACTGGATTTCCAACTTCAACCAAACAGAATGACGCCATTATGGTAGTGGTGGATAAACTGAGCAAGTCTGCTCATTTCATCCCTGTCAAATCAACCTACAAGGTGATAGATATCGCCTAGGTATTCATGAAAGAGGTATTCAGACTGCACGGTATGCCGAAAGAGATAGTGTCTGACATAGACACAAAATTTACTTCCAATTTTTGGAAATCACTAATGGTTGGTTTAGAAACCAAATTGTTGTTTAGCACTGCCTATCACCCTCAAACCAATGGACAGACAGAAAGAGTGAATCAAATATTAGAGGATATGTTAAGGATGCATATAATGCATCAACCCAGGAAATGGGAAGACTACCTGCCATTGGTAGAAATTTGCCTAAAACAACAGCTACCAAGCATCTTTAAAGATGAGTCCCTTCAAGGTCCTCTATGGTAGGCCGTGTAATACTCTAGTCAGCTAGAGTAATCTTGTAAATAGGATTTCTTTTGGACCCGACATGTTGAAAGAAATGGAACAACAAGTGACTCAGATAAAACAAAATCTGAAGGTCGTTCAGAACCAACAGAAAAGTTATGCTGACCAAAAGAGAACTCCAAGAGAGTTAAAAATGGGAGATCATGTATATCTAAGAGTTAGGCCCAGGAAGAGTTCCCTAAAAATGGGAGCTTGTGCCAAGTTGGCACCCCGATATTGTGGACCCTTTGAGGTTCTAGATAGAGTGGGACTTATAGCCTATCGGCTAGCACTTCCTTCCACAGTAAAATCACATAATGTTTTCCATGTTTCATTACTGAAGAAATATGTACATGATGTTAATCATAAAATTGACTGGTCTATGATCCAGGTGGAACCGGAGGGATAATTTCTACCATAACCCCAATGTATATTGGATAGAAAGGAAACCCCGCTCTGGAACCGAACCATTGCACAGGTCAAGGTGCAGTGGAAACATTTTGGCCCAGATGAGGCTACATGGGAAATGGAGGATGCCATGAAACAAGCATATCCGACTTTGTTTGCATCTAAACATCCATGACATGTTGATAGATAGGACATCGAGGACAATGTTCCTTTAAGGGGGAGGGAATTGTAACACCTTGTTTCCCCTTGTTTGTAAAAATAACTGGACTGGCCAAGAACTGTGGCAAACTCAGAAATGTGAATATGTGATGTGAATAGACCTTGTGGAAAAGGTTGATGAATGTGAATAATATTATGAATTTATATTGCAGGATTGTTGAGAGGGGATATGCTGAAAAAGAGACTGCGATGGCTGCAAAAAGGTGGTGGAAGGCACCTGGAAAGGTGGCGTTAACTTCCACCGAAAAACAATACTGTATTTGGACTTCACTGGCCCGGAGAACCAAAAGCAGCTCGTTGGCCTCAAATTAAATGTCTCGCAGGCTGGTAGGTAGATGGCTCCTCAGGAATTAATGAGGGATGGGGAGGTGAACCACCCATCTGTAGAGCCGTTAGGCATGACCAACGTGAGGGAAATCACACCACACACAACATCGCAAGAGGATAAGGCATGGGGGAGAAGTGATTGGGGGTAGATGCAAGGGGAGAAAGAGAACTTTGGCGATATGCAGAGTGAGTGATAGTAGAGAGGAAGGAGAGTAACCTTCACTCCTGGTCACTGGCAAACAGAGACGCAGTCTCACAGCATCATGGTCTCAGCTCGGGGGTGACTAGTGGTAAATTCGTTGGGAGTCGTTCAGCCTACAGTTGGGTGGAAGCGAGCACCCCTCTCAGCAGTTGCATAACCACTGGTGTTACTTTATGATAAGTGTTTTTCCTTTGGCATCTTGAAATATATGTATTCTGACATTTATGATCATAAGCTATGAAATTGTGAATGATTTCATTATAAGAATGTTTGTATGGTGTCTTGATCAGTACTGATAGTTGTATGTTTATAATGGAAAGACTATGTATGGCTTATGATCTCATAAATCGTTATTTATATGCATACTTATCTAATTCAGACTTCACGCCTGGTTCTCGAGAGAGAGATACCCTTATCTGCCTTAGATAGTACCTTGGGTAAACCTCCCCATAGAGATACCCTTCTTGAAAAGCCCATCAAGATCCTAGAAGGAGGATGTGAAGGCGCAAGGCCTTAATAAATCCCTAATAAGTATCGAATCGACAAACAATATCTCGTCGGGAGATCTGTGGTCACTCACGACCGTCAGATAAGAAGAAGAAGCTGGAAATTTAAGTGCCTTAACCTTGATAGGCGATGATCAACGGACGAGATTCCATCGGGAAATCTGTGGTCACTCATGACCATTAGATTTGGTAGGAGAAAGTAGGATGTTAAGTGCCTTACCCATGTGACTTTATGTGTCTTCGTGGGTAGCGAAGAGGTCGGGACCGTAGATCCCCAAGGTCCATGAGAGCATCCAGACCGTTGATCTTTCCACGTCCAAGGAGTTGTGGGAGAGAACACAAGTTAGGAACCTGTCTGAGCCATCAGATCTCGGCTGGAAAACCCGACAGTCGTTGGATATGTCAGGACATACCCGAGGGTTAAACTCCCAGTGAATACGGACGAAAGCCCCGAAATAGATCTGGACCATCCAAGTAACAGAGGCCACGTGTCAAGAGATTTTCCACTTCGGGAAATTGGGAGTTGAGAACTCGGGAGATCGGGTGATGAGAGATCGGGACTTTCCATGGTGGAAACCCCGAGATAGATCTGGACCGTCTGATTTAAGGAGGCCACGTGTCGTGAGATTTCCCATTCAGGAAATCAAGAATCGCGAACTCGGGAGTTCTGGTGATGAGAGATCGGGACTTTCCATGGTGGAAACCCCGAGACAGATCTAGACCGTCCGATTTAAGGAGGCCATGAGATTTCCCATTTCGGGAAATCGGGAATCATGAACTCGGGAGTCCTGGTGATGAGAGATCGGGACTTTGCATGGTGGAAACTCGAAAACAGATCTGGACCGTCTGATTTAAGGAGGCTACGTGTCAAAAGATTAACCACATCGGGAAACTGGGGATCGAGAATTCAGGAGTCCCGTGGTCGAGAGTTCAGACTCTCGTGATGATAAGTCTCGATGAATGGATGAGATTCTTTCGGAGGATCTCAGGGTCTATAACGACTATCATATGTGAGGAAGAGATGTCGACTTTAAGTTGGGGTGCGAATGCGCCTTAGGGTAAGTGGTGAGAAGATCTGGACAGCCAGAGTCCACCCGCCCATATCTATGGCTGAGGCTTCATTCCAGAGCCCCCTTGCTATTTTTCCTTTAGCGGTGAGGGGGGGGGTCTGGAATCGAATGTGCAACTCTTGAACAATCAGGATTTATTCACCTTGATCAATGACATTCAGGCGAATACCGGACCCCCCTTGCCATTTTTCCTTTAATGGGGGGGGGGGGTCTGGAATGGTGTGGCGTGTGAAGTGGGACCCGTCTCCTGTCACGTCGCCCACCATGTCGTGTTTCCCTCTTGCCACCTATACTCCACTCAACCGCGCGACAGGGCCCGTTCCTATTGGCCATTCGCTAACCCTGTTGGGATTCGTCCCTGTTGGCTAGTTGCTAGCCCTGTCGGGGTTCGACGGTTGCAGAGCTGAACAATTCGATATTTCTGTAGCATCGAGTCACGAATTACTAAGAGGTGCCATGGTTATTTGACCTGTGATCATGACCCACGATCACATGGGAGTAGACATAGAAAGAGCTAGCCTACGCTAGGCCTACGTAGATATTTCGGGGGCTCTAATTCTACAGAAAGCAACGAAATATTTGATTATGATAGTGGGTGTGTTACACATTGGATGCCATATTAATGATTCTAAATGGAGGTTTTAACTTCCATGACAAGATAATAAATTATATGCAAATGTAGAGACTCGAACCCTCAAGGAAATTTTTTGAACATTAAATGATAAATGTACACTTAACTCAATTTCTAGACTATCATATCTCTTTCCATATGGTTGTATATGTCCTCCTTGTCAAGCATTTATCTCCAATATTTCTCCACAAGGATCCTTTAAAAGCTTACTCCAACCTCCATGAATTACCAATTGCAAGAAACTTACCAGTTCACCACCCTACCATATCCTTAGGGTACTCTTCTTTTAGGGTACTCTTCTTCCCCTGGAACCCCCAAGCTGCAATGGGTTGTATGAAAAGAGTACTTAAACTAGTGTGTAGAATGTGCATCTCCTATAGAGTATGTGAATTACCCCACCTCTAAGATAATAGCACAATTAATGAGACCAAACTCATAACCATATCACCATGAAAATTTTGAGCATTAGGACAACCATCTAGGATTAGAGTGTAAAAGTTGAGCATTCAATCCTAGCCCTCTCTTCTTATATAGCATTTTATACTCATGCCACTTGTCATTCTCATGTAAAAAATTTAATTATTTACTTAATAAATGCATAATATTCATCCACATGTATCACCTCCATGCACAATTAGTAATTTCAAAAATATATAAGCAGATATTATTCACCACCTTCCAACTATCTTTCATATTTATGCTCCTAGATGTTCCCTTCATTCATTTTATTTTTCCTAATTGAGTAGGTGCACATGAAATGCCTTTTTCGTATTTCGATAAAACTTTAATAAAAATTGTTTCTTTCTTTTATTTTCAAGTCCTAAGTAAATTTTCAAATATCAAGGTGAGACTAATATAACTTTCCCCCTTTCATAAAATATGCATATATCTACATGATCAATCAAGTCACAAATGCATTTTTCATTTCTTTATGCCAAAATAATTATGCAAGTCAATGGATATTTTTCTCCCAAAGTATACACATATACAAACCAAAGTCAATACAAAGGGTGAGACCAAGTTAACTCAGAGCCTTCAAGTATTTGATACCAATATCTAGACATGATCATTACAACACTTAAAGTATCCTACACCAATAGCTAGGCATAACCTCTGAAACTCTTCAAGTGCATGATTCTTAGAGTGAGGTTGAGCCTACTCAGAGACGTCAAGTATTAATTTCATGGTGGGAGTTCAATGTCACAATTGTAAACTAGTTAACCCAACCTGCTTACCTATAGTAAATGACTAATGGTAACTGAGGAATAATGATTAACACCTTATTTCATGCCCCTCAGCAAAACCTCATGAGTGATTGAATCCATGGCCTACCCTTACAACAATGTGTAATTTGTATGAAAAAATATATGTTTTTCAACCTATTATACTACAGGGAGGATAGCAAGCAATAATAAGAAACCTAGACTTCATCTTCTTGAGGGTTCTCATCATGTCACAACTATTCAGACAACCGGTTTCCCATGTGTAAGATTAATTCAAAATTATTACTGATGTCTATGCACAAATCTAGAGACAAACGCATCAAATGGTACTATCTAATAATCATGGGTATGCAATAAGCAACAATATACACATGGCAATTATCAATATCCCAACCCCATCCTCGGTCCACATATATTGACTCAATCTGAAGTCCATGTGCATCTGTGGTTGTTCCTGTCGCACTTGACAAACCATCAATAGAATAACATGACATAGTCATTTCCATGATATAACCATGTATTCATTTTCAACATCTCATGGCCACACTTATCACTGAAATGTCATATCACCTATATGGTTTTTAGGCACACACACACACACACACACACATCAATGTCAAGATACAGGTCAACCTACTCATAGGCTTAATATAATTCATCAAATCATATAAAAACATCCAATCATCACATACCATCGCAAGGATATCAAAACATAAACCATGATCAAGCCAAACCAAATCAAAATTTTAGATCACATCCTCCAAAAGTGTATATGTCAAACAACCAAGCCATTCTTGCAACCAAAATTCCGTCAAATAACAACAATACATTAATGAAATAGATTTAAATAATAATAAGGCAATACATACACCCCCTCTTCAAGAAACTTCATCCCAAAGTTCTGAAATAAATAATGAAAATGTTGACACATCTTGGTTGTGTCCTCCTAAGTAGTTGAATTGGGACTATAGCTATCCCACTGGACCTTGAGTTGGTTTAGAAAATGACACCAAAAATATTGAGTTCACTGGTCCAGTATGTGGATTAGTTGAACCTTCAAGGCCCCCTCATCCGACACCAACAAGTTACTCAATTCAATAGCATGAGAAGGATATGAAAGATAATGGCACAAAACAAAAACATGAAAAACATCATACATACAATCTAAAGATGATGGCAATGTAAGATGATAAGAAATTGGTCCCAATATTTCAGTAATACTAAATGGTCCCACATACCATGGAAACAACTTGCCTCCCTTGAAAAATTTAATAGAGCTCTTTTGTGATCTAACTCACAAAAAAAATTGTCCCCTTCTTTATAACTTCTATCAATTCTATGTGCATTTGCATAACTTTTCTTTCTATCTTGAGCTTCTTTTAATATCTCTCTGGTTATTTTCATCTTCTCTTCAATTTCTTAAATTATTTAAAATCCAATTAAAACTCTATATTCAAGTCTATCCCAACTAAGAGGAGTTACATAGGGTCTACCATACAAAAACTAAAAATATATCGTCTTTATCAAACTCTAATAATTTTTATTATATGAAAATTCCACAAGAGGTAATTACTCTTCCCAATGACTTTGTTGGTCCATTACACACACATGCAACATATCCTCCAATTCTTGATTCACTCTTTTTGTTTGACCATCTATATCATAATGATATGTCATACTAAAATTTAGTTGTGTTTCCAAGACCTCTTGGAAACTAATTGAAAACCTCCTTGTAGACACTAATCCTCTGCCCAAAATGAGCTTCTTTGGAATTCCATGTAATCTCACTATCTCATTTACAAAATCTTTTTTTATTTTCAATGATTGATAAGTATTATTCACTAGAATAAAATGCACACTCTTGGTCGAAGATTCCACTACTACAAATATTGAATCATGTCTTCTCGATGTCATAGGCCATCCCACTATCAAGTCTATCAAAATCACTTCCCTTTTCATTTTAGTATAACATGTGACTATAATAATCATGCTTGATGCTAATGTTTATCCTTCACTTACTAACATTCCATCCATCTAGCCACATAGTCTACTACATCTTTCTTCATTCCACTCCAAAAGAATGATAGTTTCAAATGCACATACATCTTTTTCACTCTAGGGTAAGCCACATATATTGATTTATTCAGTTCCCTCGGTGTCAACTTGGAAATTTCTTCATTTGAAAGTACATAAATTCTTTTATGAAATCTCAATAGTCCATCATCATCTAAGGTATATCCCTCATACTTAGGGATTATCATTACCTTGTTTTTTATTTTTTTATTTTACATATGTATACCATTCATAATTTTCTTGTAATTTCAATATCTTTTCTTAAAGATTTGTCTTTAAAGGTAAAATTGAGAACATTTGAGTTCTTGTACTTAAGGCATTTGCTACCTTGTTTAAAGTTGCTTTAATGTATGACATGTTGAAATCATACTCACTTAACAATTCTAACTATCTTTTCTATCTAGAATTTAGGTTGTTTTTCATAAATATATGTTAAAGTACCCGATGGTCTACCTTTAGTTTAAACTTTCTTCCTACCAAATAATGCCTCTTATTGGAATTTAGAATAAATTATAAAATAAAATAAAAATAATAATTAAATTTTTTACAATAGGTGTTTTGAATTTTACTTGTGTGATGGTCCAATTTGATTTGTTTTTAGATTAGAGTATTTTTTGGAGGTCTTAACGTCCTCTTCTTAATGTTTCTTGAAAACAAAGGGTTATTATATAAAAAATTTAGAATATTACATAGGTTTGCTTTTGGTTTCCTATTTTGAGTGATTTTTGGTTTTCATAATTTGCCAATTTTAATAATCTCGTCATTTGTGTCTCCTCAAGAGCTTTCTGGCAATATAAAATTTGCCTCATTTCGACTCTCAAATCAAAAGTTATGACATTTTGAAGTTTTATGTTTTTCCACTATTTTGATGAGTTAACATGATTATATGGCATCGCTAATACACATAGAAAAATTACATATGGTGTTTCGACATCATCAACACATCAGAATTAATTGTCAATCTCTTGACACGTGACATATTAGTGTATTTAATTATAGTGTATATTATTTTATTTAATATATTATTTATTTTTATGTGACATGTATTATAGTGTATATTATTTTATTTAAAATTTTATTTATTTTCATATTACACTTGGCATATTAGTGTATTTAATTATAGTGTATATAATTTTATTTTTTATTTATTTAATATATGTATATTAGTGTATTTAATTATAGTGTATATTATTTTATTTTTTATTTTTTATTTTATTTTATTTTATTATTAGTGTATATTATAGTATTAATGGTCAATTGTAACATATTAGTGTATTTAATTATAGTATAATATACACTAATAATTAAATATACTTTTATTATTATTTTTGTGTTTTTATTTTATTTAATTATTAGTGTATATTCTAGCATTAATTGTCAATCTCTTCATACAGACATATTAATCTATTTAATTATAATGTATATTAATTTTTTGTTTATTTTATTTAATACATGTCTATTAGTGTATTTAATTATGGTGTATATTATTTTATTTTATTTTTATTTAATTATTATATTATTTTATTTTTTATTTTATTTAATATATTATTTATTTTTATTGTATTATAGTGTATATTATTTTATTTTTTATTGTATTTAATATATTATTTATTTTTATATAATGCATGGCATATTAGTGTATTTAATTATAATATATATTATTTCATTTTTATGTTATTTAATTATTAATGTATATTATTATTTTTATATTAGTGTATTTAATTACAGTGTATATTATTTTATTTTTTATTTTTTAATTTTATTTAATCATTAATATATATTATAGCATTAATTGTCAATCTCTTGAAATGTGACATTTTAGTGTATTTAATTAGAGTGTATATTATTTTTTTATTAGTGTATTTAATTATAGTATATACTATTTTATTAGTGTATTTAATTAGAGTGTATATTATTTTTTTATTAGTGTATTTAATTATAGTATATACTATTTTATTTTTTATTGTATTTAATATATTATTTATTTTTATATGAAACATGACATATTAGTGCATATTATTTTATTTTTTTATTTTATTTAATTATTAATGTATGTTATTATTTTTTTGTATTAGTGTATTTAATTATAGTGTATAGTATTTTATTGTTTATTTTATTTAATATATGCATATTAGTATATTTGATTACAGTATATATTATTTTAGTTTTATTTATTTTAATAATAATAATAATAATTTATTTTTAAGGTCATGGTTAAGTTCGATTTTATTGGTAAAGGGAGATATACATACCCTACCTCCCCCTGGATTTGAACTTGTGATCTCTTAAGAGGAAACACATGTTCTTAACCATGTTTTTTTTAATTATTAGTGTATATTATTATTTTTTTAATTTGTTTTAATTATTAGTGTATTCAACTATTCACATATTATTGTATTTAATTATATTATATAATGTTTTGTTTTTTATTTTTTTTAATTATTGTATATATTATTTATTTTAATATGAAACATGTCATATTAGTGTATTTAATTATTGTGTATATTATTTTATTTTATTTTTATTTAATTATATTATTTATTTTTATATTATTAATATTTTGTTATATTTTATAGTTTTCGAGCCTTTATTAGGTCGAAGACGTGTTTTAAGGGGTCGTTCCCCTCGAACTTTCGCCGTCTATCGATATCCATTTATAACCTGGCACGCGTCCATTCTAATATCATGCGTGTGAGTTTGTCAATATCATTTACAACTTGCCACGCGTCCATCCTAATCTCTTACGTGTCATTAGTTGCTCCACCGCCTCAATGCCCCTTCTCCCTTTACCCATAGGTTATAACTGCGTATGTTTCCTTTGAATTCCGCTATTTGCGGCTCCACCGCCTCAATGCCCCGTCACCCATACGCTAATAGGATTTTAGCAAGATCAGATAGCAGTTCTGTGAAGTGGTTCGATGGGGAAATAACAACATCAAGCTTGATTTTTGGTTCGACTGGGTCTTGATAGGGATAACAACATCAAGCTTTCATTTGGTATGGTTTCTAAAATTGTTATTATTTTTTGAAGTCGTTATCTCCTTAGAGGCCCTGGGCTTATTGAACGAGAATGCAATAAATATGAAGTTATTTTTCCTAGTTTCACATAAGTAGCGCTCAGCAAAGTTCTCTTCATTTTGTTCCATTTCCATGAAAAATGATGTATTATATATCATGGTATTTTCTTAAACGATATGAATTTGAATGTTATTCATATATTGGAATTTTTATGATGTAAAAACTTTTAATGTCACTACTTAAAGATGAACATTGTTTGTTAATATTTGGATTAAAGATGGGCATTGTTGGTTAATATCTAGATGACTTGCAAATGATGGCAAGGTGATGGTAAGTGAATCATTTTCTGAGCTCATTGGTGCACCTTTCACATCCACTGTAATACAGAAAGAAACATGTTTCTGGTCTTTCATTGGAGCTCCCGTCCAATTCATTTGAAGATATAACAAGATGATTTTTCGCTTTAAATTGTTTCAAATTCTTTAGAAAAAACAAAGCACGCTAGAGTCACATATTCTATAATGCAATGCTTGACATCTCTATCATCTGAAGCTACCTTCAGTGATTGGTCTGCAACTGTTTGATCTTTTTTGGCATCATTATTCAACAATCTATACATTGCAAGGTTTAATAGGCCAAACATCAATTCCTAAGAGAAACATCTCTCATCAATGCATGTTCTTGCAAAAACAAACAAAAAAAATGTTGAGATTTTTTCCTCTTGTCATAGGGTGAAATCACGAAGGTGGGTTACACTTTCGTGACAATCAGGTCTCCAAAATTCCGAAAAACATTTTTTCGGTCGAACTTATAATATTTTTCGGTCGAAAGATATTATTTTCCGCCGAACTATTTTTTGGCCGAAAACATAAACGTCAAATCGAACGGTGCAATAACAGCCCCCTCGATTTCCGTGTACAAATTTGGTTGGACAGATATTTTTTTTCTGACAATAACTTTTCGGCCGAACAATTGTTCGGTCGAACTATATTTCGGCCGAAAAATTGTTCGGCCGAACATTTGTTCGGCCGAACTATCTTTCGACCGAAAGATTGTTTATATATTACCAACACATCGACTGTGGAATGTTTTTCGCAAATTTGTGTCGTGGTGTGGGTAGGTGTATGCAATAGGTGTAGTTGTCGTTGCAATTGTGGTCGGCGCCGGGGTCGTTAGGTGTTGTCGCGAGCGCAGCGGTTGGTCGCGAGCGCATCTGTTGGTCTGATCCGGGGTCGTCATTGCGAGCGCATCTGAGGATCTGTTGGTCGGAGCCGGGGTCGTCGTTGCAAACGCATCTGTAAGTTTCGAAACCGTGTTTTGATAGAAATTTCGAAACCGTGTTTTGATAGAAATTTCGAAACCGTTTTTTGTATATGTGTGGGTGCTTTCGAAACCGTGTTTTGTATGGTTGTGGTCGCTTTCCCATTTTTCACTGCTTGTAAAAAATGCCTTTGTGTTTTTCCATTGTTTTCTCAGCGAATTGCCCAATTTAGAGTAAGGCTTTTTTATATTAATCACAACCCTGAACAATAAACTGCTCACAACCCTTCATTATTATTATAAAAGGGTAAATTGCTCACAACCCTTAACCTTATTATTAGGTAAGATAAAATACATTTCCCCGGTTTATTGTGAATGATTCAAAGTACGACAACGTGCAACTCAGATAATAATAATTTATATATTACAGCACCGCATCCATGGGATAGCTTCATAGCTTGACCCAAGTATAATCATTTATTTGTTCATAGTTTGACCCATGGGAGGCGTCGTCGCAGCCATTGCCTGAGATACTGATTGGTTGTGCCTTTCCAGATTTCCCACCCACCCTGCGTGTTCAAATCCACATTTATAACATAAGAACAATGAAACCAAGTCCTATCTACAATTATCCCATCAACTGTGGAAATAAATAGAGCGGGATCAAAGCCTCTGTTCTTCAGTTCTCTGTATTCCTGGCATAGAGAACAACACTCGAAAAACTTCTCTGTTCTTCAGTTCTCTGTATCCAAACTTGAATCTATGCTAATTTGATAGTACCTAGCACCAACCAAGGTATGTGGCAATTTTCTATCCCGTGAATGAACATCCTCTGCCAATGGATCTCTGCACTGATCTGGATAAAATCCAAATATCATTCAAATGCGTTTAAATATTAACCAGATGTGTTGTATCTAAAAGCGACTGTTGTGACACACATCCCCACAAAATTGAATCCTTCAATTTAGACACTTTGGATCTCTCATTTAAAGCTTATCTTCTGTACTCACCGAAATTGGTAAGAAGAAGATCTCGCATATAACAATGTTTCCTCACTTTTGAAATTTTGAATGATATTCCAGTTGTACCAACCAAGTGGCAGATATCTATCCTGTAATGTATGGTTGGTTTTGTTAAATAAGTAAAAAGTGTTGTGGGATCAATTATCTTCAAACTTATTTAAAAAAAAAAATAGATTGAGTTTGAAGCTATTACAATAATTTGTTAAAAATTTAACATATTACTTATAGAAATTGATATTAGGTAGGATGCATCATGAATACTCCTTTCAATCACTTGAATTGAACCCAATTAACAAATAGTTTGA
>ML796527.1:194105-207025 GCA_009831015.1 Picea engelmannii
AAATTAAGATAGATACAAGGTGTAGAAAAACATGTATTTAAACTCTGCAACGTTTTCAGCTTGGTCAACTTCAAAAAATTCTAGAAATTATAATATTCATCCGTTAAATTCAAAATAATAGTCATAATAAAATAGAGTCTCTGCAGATTGTTGCAGTATATTTTGTTTCTTCAAAACATAAGTTTAATAATATATACATTGTTGTAGAAATAACTCATTATCATTCATTTCATGTTTAAGAAACATACTGTTAAACAATTGTCAAATTGACATCAAATCGTGATAAAAAAAAATTGAAAAATAGTCATTGGAAAGCTAACACAATTCTTCACAAGTTTTGTTTTTGCTGTAAAGTGAAATTCTAAATAAAAAAATACTTTTATATATCGAAAGTTGAATAACTTGTGAAAATACAGTTTTTTTTCTCATAAAATAAGCAAAAGTGTAACCCACCTTCATGATTTCACCCCATAGCACCGTTGTTGCATCCTTTTTCTAATAGGCGGGGTGTGATCCATGAGGTAAGTTTTGAAGTGATTATTGCAGCCAATTTTCTAGCAGTGAATACAAATTAATGTCATCAGGTTTGGGGTTCATTTTCATATTTCAATAGCATATTTTGTAAGTAGATTGTATTTGAAGGATCCTCCATGCCTATGTATGATTGATGTAACGTAGATGGAAACCTTGGCAGATATTTATGGTCTAGACAAGTTATATGGGAAACTAAAAGGATCTGAACTACCTAGCCTAAAAGGATCTGACCTACCTAGCCTAAAAGGATCTATTGTTGTGCAATCCTACTTTTCCTTGAAATAATTAAAATGAGGGCTCCTTTATTTTAAAATTTGTTTCTTTATTATAATTCTTTATTTTAAAAAGGTGATGAGAAAGCTTTCCTACGTGTGGTTTAGAGAATCTATAAATATAATAAAAATCACAATTTTAAACATTTCTTTGTTGGAATTGGCTCTCTTAAAGAATGCCACCAAAACAAAGATTCACAAAGATATAATTATATCTTATATGATTTATTATTATTACCCTCTAATTTTTCACTACATATACAATATTACTAATGCCCTTAAAACAAAATTTGCTAGCAATTTTTCAACTTGTGACTTTATTCTTACAAGTTCCTTTCTTATGAGGTTTTAACAAGATTGCTCACACTTATCTACCTATCTTTTAAATGTGGCTGAATTGATTATAATAATATTTCAAGACAAAAGTGTCACTGAATTTATTTATGCAAAAATATTTCACTGACTAAGATCACATTAGATACAGAAGGGTAACCAAATAAAATCTATATGTTCAAATCACTACTCCAATAATCGTTTTAAAGAGTATTTTTAAAGCAAATTCTTTTTTAGCTTCTTTAAGACATCAGAACTTTTAATATGTTTACACATTTACCAGTTAGTTTTCCTGGTATTGGTATTCGTTTAAATTTTAATATAAAGATTTTTAATTTCGTGAAACTATTTTCATATTTTTTGAAAAATAGAATTTATTAATATTTGGTTTTATTTTATTTATTTTATTTTTTAGTTTTTTAAATTTTAATTAAATTGTTATGATTTTATTCTTGAAATCTTTTAATGAAATTCCATGGATATTAGTTAAAAATATAATTTATTATCCTTTAAAAAGTTAAAAAATAGAAATTGTTATCCTGCAAAAAATTTGGTATTTAATTTGTTTTTCATTTTCACTTATTTTTATTTTAATTAAATTGTTTTGATTTTTCATTAAAAAAAAAAAATTCATGACATAAAAATCTTAAAAACAAAGAATTTCACTATATTTTGGAGTTTGGTAAAAATAATGAATTTCACTATATTTTGGTTAAAAGTTGTTATTTCATTTTAACATATTTGAGGTTAGTTTTAGTATAAAAACACTTTGATATTTAGTTTATTTTTTTATTCCTTAAAATTGCAAAAAAAAAATTGGCTATTTTATCACATGATCTTATTACTAATTTATTTTCCATTGTTTGTAGATATATTTATTTTTAAATATGAATATACACTTTCTTTTTGGGGGACATTCATCAAGATTTGAAGTTGTATTTTTGGGTTTGAGTAATTGAAAATGATTTAAATTGATTTGAAAAATTATTTACAAGCTCATCCGTTTGCATATTTTAAGAGAGACTAACCTTGAATTTACCAAATTTTGTTCTCTTTAATAACGCATTTATTGGAGTTACCCAATTGTATTCTATGTGTGCATTTCCTTGTAGTCCTAGAGAAAAAATTGTATTCAACAACAATGCTTTCATGGCTAGGAAGTAGATGTATTTGGTTATATTTAACCACAAGGTGGAAACCACTTCTTAGGGCTTCCTTCACTAAATCCTACCACCACCACTTTTATGGCTTCTTCCACATGAAAGTGGGTAGAATCAGTATATCCATTAGGTTGGATATAGTGGTTTTATATTTTTTTAGATGAAACTGATAAGTGACCTCTTCTCTCTTATTTTTTTGGGTGGTTTTAAATTTTTAAAATTTAAGAAAACATGAGTGTAAAGATTGAGACTTTGATAAGATGAAGAGATTGATTCAAATCATCTTGTATCAGTGAGAATTTGACGATAAATATCTATGATCATTAAAAATGTTTGAAACGACGCTTTTTATTATTCAAATCATTTATTTTAATGATAATAAAAATAAATTATTAATAATTGTTGAAATTACAATTTCTATTGTTAAAATTGCTTTTATTATTCCAATCATTTATTTTAATGATGATTAATAATTTGTGATATACAATTCTCATTGTTAAAATTGTCACTTCATTAGTTTGTGTTAATTACTATGAAATTACACTTTATAAACAAACATCTAAAATGTAGATTTGTGGGAATCAACTCAAAATTTACAAGAAATTATATAAGAAAAATGATATAAGATGAGACTCATTTATCACATTTACTAGAAATGATATGAGGGTCATTTATCTCATGGTGTAGTCAATTCCTTAAAATCACTAAAAACAAAATAGTTTATTAAATTTTTAATTTACATTTTATATGTTAAATACTTTGATGTAATATTGTTTTATAAGTGAACAACAATATATTATGATGAATTTATTTATAGTTATTGTATCAATCTCAAAAGGTTGTTGAAGATTTAGGAGTGCTAATACTGGTGCGGTACTGATCTTCCCCTTCAAAGTGTCGAAAGATTTTGTTTCTTTCTTGGCATGATCAACTGTTGCAATTTGATATGTGCTTGAAGATACTGTAAGGGTTGGTGATTTGTATGTATGATTGTTACCTTCCCTAACAAGTAGTGCTTCCATTTATTTATTCTCTGGACTAATGCACACAACTCTTTATCATATGTAGGATAGTTATCAACATCTTGGTTAAAAATTTTTGAGTGGTAACAAATAGGCTTACAATATTGCACCCATGGCGTATCTGATGGCATCTGTCTCAATCTCAAAATTTGTTGAAGATTCAGGAGTGCTAATACTGGTGTGGTACTGATCTTCCCCTTCAAAGTGTCGAAAGATTTTTGTTTCTTTCTTTCCCACTGAAAATTGTTCTTCACACTAGTTAAGGCATGCAAAGGAGCTGCTATAAAGGATAATATGGGAATGAATCTCCTCCAATATTGGACTACACCTAAGAATCTTCAAACTTTGGTTACACTTTTGTCTCAGGAAAATTTACAGTTACATCAATTTTGGAAGGGTCAATTTTCAATTGTCCTCCTCCTACAATATGACCTAAGTACACAAGTGAAATCTTGCCAAATTCACATTTAGACAATTTTACATACAATGTTTCCCTTTGAAAAGTATCCAATACTTTATTTACATGCCTCACATGCTCATCCCAAGTTCCGCTAAAAACAATAATTTCGTCTAAATATACAATCACAAAGTCATCTAGGAAAGGCCTGAATACATCATTCATCACAAGCATGAAAGTTGTTGGATCATTACAAATCCCAAATGACATAATTGACCACTCAAACAATCCCTGTTTGGTTTTAAAGGAAATTTTCCATGCATCATGTTCTGTGCCTCTGATTTGATGATATCCACTACGCAAATCCAACTGAGGGAAATAGACAACATTTTTCAATTGATCAAGTAAATCTTCTATGCGAGGAAGAGGGTATCGATTTTTCATCGTGATTTTATTTAAAGCTCGGTAATCGACACACATTCTCCATGTGCCATCTTTCTTTGGAACCATCACGATTGAAGAACCATAAGGAGATGAACTGGACTTGATGACCCCTTGATCAAATAAGTCTTGAACCTGCTTCTTGATCTCTGTCATCTCCACAACTGACATCCTGTACATGCCCACATTAGGAAGAGGAGAATCTTGTTGAAGATGTATCTCATTTTGGATTTCCCTCTTAGGAGGTAATCCATATGGTTCTTGAAAAATATCATCATACTTAGAGACAATATCAATTAATTCCTTTTTATGAGATGGATCACATCCTTGGAAAGCGTCAGATGTCCCAACATCTTTCTCTCTAACAACCATGAGTACATATCTCTTATTAGTGTTTATGAGTCTTTTCATTTGCCTTGCACTAACAAGTGTTGTATTTACCCTCACGATGTGATCTCTAACAATGTATTCCACTCCCCCTTTAGTAAGGTGGTATTTGTTCTCATGACGAAAGAATAATGTTTTTCTATCATAAAGATAAGGACTTCCCAACACTATGCCACATATATCAAGTGGTACAACATCCAAATCTACTTCATCAATCAATTTTGAAGAAATAGAAAATTTGATACTACATTGTTTGGTGACATTAAGTTTTTCTTTATCACATACCCAACCAAGAGGATACAGCTTCAAATGTGGTTTCATTTCGAGACCTATTTTCTTGACAAGTGCTTCAGATATTAAGTTTACTTGGGAACCCAGATCGAATAATGTATATATATTAGTATGTTTAGATACAACTCTTATATGAAATAACTCATTCCTATTTCATTCATCAACATGATATTCATCATTGGAACTTGAACTAGCATGAAGATAATATTTAACTTGTACTCCAATTGCTATGATATTTCCTTCATCTTCTGAATCGGAACCAAGATCTTTTTGTACTGTAGAAACGATCTTTGTTCTCCAATTTCCACCAAACTATTTCGGTTTCTTTTCTGGATGCAGTTTCCAACAATGTTCTTCATCGTGACCGATCTTCTTGCAATGAGTGCAAGATGGTTTTCCTCCTTCTCTCATCACTGTAGCGGTCTTCTTGTCCTTCCTCTTAAACTTATTAAAAGTCTTTTGTGGGAAATTAGAAGGTTTCTTTGTGGGATCTTCTTGAACATGTTTCCCCTTGTTCTCAAGGTGAGTGGCTTGCACACAAAATTCTTCAAGACTAGTGGGGTTAAACAAGAGAAAATTATGTTGAATATAACTATGAAGTGCACCAATATACTTCATTAAAGTTTCATAAGAATCCAAAGGAATGTTCAATGCAAGAGCTTTCTTCCTAAACTCTTCTATGAAACTTTGTACAGTTTTTCCTTTACTTTTCCTTAAAGTTTTCCATTCCATAATTGCTTTATGTAAATACCCTAATGGATAAAATTGCTTCCTTATCATTGATTTAAATTCTCACCATCAGGAAATAATCTTACCACGCTTCTATCCTAAAGCTTACTCTCCCACCATACGAGAGCAGTGCCTTCCAACCAAAGAGAATCTAGTTGCAATTTAACTTCCTCTTCATCAATATGTTGGACACGAAAATACACTTCGACATGTCGGATCTAATTATCTAGCTTTTCAGGATTAGCATCTCCGTTAAACATAGGTAACACAAAATTTTCAATCTTTAATAATGGTTTCCTAAAAGAGGATTTATGACTAGAATGATGAGAATGATGAGAATGCTCAGAGGAAGAAGAACTAGAACTTGAAGGTGAAGACGTAGGCTCAAGAGGATCTCGTCCAACCCCTTGGTTTACCGAAACATCATCATCTGCATGTGCTTCCTTTTTCTTCCCTTTCTTATTCATCATCTTCTCGTAATCTCCATACATTTGTTCGACCATGTGAAATTGTTTCTCCTGTTCATCATACTTGTCCTGTTCTCCCATTTTATTCCTTCTGGATACACGACCAACTTTGGGATTGAGTTCCTTTACCCTTCTTATGCTTGGCCCTAGTAAGAATTCACACTCAACAATTCAATTCAAAGATGATTGCTGTCATACCAACATGATCAAGGATCTTTTCATTGTGACTTATAAAGAATTGCATTAAATGAGCATAAATTAAAGTGCACCATTAAAGAAGGGAAAACTCAAAATGGAGATAAGCAACAGATCTAAACACAAAAACTTGATAACATAGTTTGTCCCTGGTGGACTATGTCTTCGGGTTCTTCTCTCAAATGGGTAGGCTCTTTCATTAACTCAGCAAAATAATTTGGCAAATACATAAATATACCTCATTCTGAAATCAAGATGCAGAAATAATGCTCAGATCAGAAAACATACATCACCACTAAATTCGTGGTGACTAATTACCCAAAAATGACTGTATCCACGCTCCTATCCGACTCTGGCACTCCCAAACCTAAGAAGAATTATGTTTCGATTTCCATGCCCTCTGCAACCTGCAATAATGACTGTACCACCTTGAAATCCATGCCCATAGGTTGTATGTTCCACTCCTCTCCTCCCACAGCTGGGAAGATTGCACCTTTTAAGTAAGAAGCATGGGAGAATATACCAAGAGGTGTTTGTGGCATATTGGTTATAGGCGGATGTATTAAGGTTTGGGCATATGCAAAGGTTCCGGGGTTGAATCCCACAGACTCCATTTTTAGTACTTTGGTTATATATATTTTCCATATATAAAGATCCACCGCTAAATTTAGCAGATTCTACTAGAAGTCCTTCCAACTTGCTACTAAAGTTGGCGTGGTTCGCCAGATTTGGGGGACCCAACAATTTTTTTTCGAAATTCGTTCACGGGTTGTCATTGGGCATTTCCTGCCTGCCATGTGGAAGCTCCTGATTGGGCCACGTGGTGGACCCTCATTGGGCCACGCTGCCCCCTACCAAATCATCACACCATGTCAATGCCACTTTAGTCATACAAACTGTATGAACTTCCACATGGCATGATCCGACTAGTCCACAGATCGATCCAAAAAGCCAATAACTAGGTGACATGTGGAAGCCTCTAGTACTGCCACATCATCATGCTGATGTCATCATGTCATGTGTCACTTCACTTCTCTTACACATGTGTTGTACTAATGATGATGTCATCTGTACAGATGCTGACGTTAGTAGTATGGATGTTGACTCATCCCCTGCTGATTGGGCTAGGTTGACCAAACTTTGACCTCAAATATATTTCAATCCATAACTCTGTTTGACGAGTCATTTGCATCATTAGAAATCTTGCGATACGATCTTCGCGATCATGTCATTTTCACTAAGTTTTGGGAACTTTTAATGTTTTCCCTTTCCTTATCTGTTGAAGCCATTATGAGAATTATGAGTTTCCTGTGTGAGTTCTGAGTTGTTCTTTTCCTTCTCTAGATCCTTTTTGGATCACGCCTTGGTGTAGGAGCATCTCAAGCGAGCCAGCGCGGAAGAAAAAGATAACTGGACAAGCGCCCAATACAAATTTTGAATTTTCCTTGAAGTTAATGCACAATCTTAAATGAGATAATTAAGAAGGAGTGCACTTGTAAATTGTAATCAGACCTTGAGCGATTCGCTCTCGTCCTTAGTAGGTAGAAGGCATTTATGGTAGTAAATGCAGGTAGATAAAATTGAATGTTAGATTAGACAGTTTTAGAGTGCAAGAGGGAAATGGGATATAGACACCCTCATTGTGTATTGTATGATAGGAGAGCATGATAGAAGGGCATAGAGCTGAGAAGTAGAGATCCGTGTGAAAACAGCCATGTACAGAAATTTGAATTAATAGAGAAAGCTTTGATTCAAATTCATGGCGTCATGTTTGTTCTCTGTGTATGTATGCTAAATGTTATGCTCATGGTTATTTTACTCTTTCTACTATACATTTTCTTTTGTGCTATGTATACATGATTTCTTGTTGAATGTTTTAAATCTGAGAGGAAAGTGAAAAGAAATGAGTTTCAATTGTTTCTCTATCCAAGCAAGAGTTCCTACAAGGAGTGCAGTTGAATTGTCTGCAAGGAGTGCGTCGACAAGGTGTTCAGGGGGTTATCTCTGAAAGCTCAGGAGAAAAATCTTTTGTTCTCATTTCCACAGGAGCCGTGCAAGGAGTGCACAAGCCGAGTAGAGTCTCAGAGTTTCGAATCTGAGCGGAGCATTGATAGACTACTGTTGTAGGTGTGCGTAGAGTCGAAGAAGTTCAACACTTGAAAGTGTTTGAAAGTCTGTCGCAAGGAGTGTGTGCAAGAGTTTTCAGAAAGGCTCAAAGTTGGAGAAATCTCAGGAGGAATTATACCTTCGAAGGAGTTTGAAGGAAGGCATAGTGACGTCAGATCGTAGGAGGACGAGTTCCTCGGGGAGAGACACTTTTTCTTAGTTCGTGTAGAAGTTCTCAGGGAAAGAGACAGATGGTCAGAGTTCTCTAAGGAGGATCCGCGAAGTCTCGTGAGCCGTCAGATCTCACGAAGGAGCAGTGAAGTTACAACAAGTGCTTTGAAAGGTTCTAAGCTCAGGAGGAGTAGGAACGTAGATCCAATCCACAAGGGCCGTTGGATTCGCAAGTGGATTCCCATTTCAGGATTTTGTAGGTGGAAGTCCCGTAAAATTTTCAACGGGGATTGCGATATCCCAAACCACGAAATCCCAAAGGCTAAGAGGACAGTGTGGGGTCAGAGGAGTTAGTGAGGTGGACATGTGGCGCACTATCGACATGGAGTCAAACTCTATTGACCATATCAGGTTTTCGTGGGGTAAAGATCTGAGTCCCTTACATTAGGATTCGCAATATCACAAAGTCCGAAGTCTCGACAGAAGTAAAGGGGAGTTGAAAGGTCAACCTTGCGAACACATCAGAATTTCGGAAAATCAGGTTTCGGGAATCACGGGAACAAGTTGCTTGACACCGTGACCGCCGAAATCGCGATAAGGAAAAGTTTGAAAGAGAAAGAGGAAGGGTCAGCATTGACAATTTTCGGGTTTCGGAGATTGGAGACAAGGCACTTGACCTACGGATTTGCAAAAGTGCAAAGTCCAACCTCCCAAAGTATAAGGGCAAATTTCTTGAAGTTAGTGTGGGTGAAGATTTCCCGAAAGGGAAATAGAAGAGCCATTGGCGAGAGCTCTAGGGTGCCAGTGAAAGGGAAAAGATCATGTGTAAGTAACCTTCCAACCCGTGGGTTGAGGGGGGGATGCGTAACCAGTTTTTGGTATCAGAGCATAGAAAGGTTATTTTCTTTATGTAGCAGAGAAGAAGAGAATTCACCATGCCGTTGAGAAGAAGGGATAGGAAAACACCCGATCAGTCAGAGGAGAGGGAAATGTCGAGAAGAAGAGGTAGGCAGATGATTGATCCAACCATGGAAAAAGAAATGCGTGATTTACACACTAGACTTGAAGACATGGAGACAACACAGAGATGCACAGTCAGTGTTGGGGATCTTAGTGATTCCAAAAGTGAAATTGAGGCTGAACATGAAGAATAAGTTGCAGCTGAAGATGCAACAAACGAACGTTTGATCAAGGCTATTGCAAGAATGGGTGAAAGAGAGAAAATGGGCATTCTAGTTTATGAGGGAAATCTGGATGCAGAGGAGCTTCTAGACTGGATTAGAGCTCTAGACACATACTTTGACTATGAGGATGTCGAAGAGGACAAGAAAGTCAAGCATGATGTCACAAGATTGAAGGGACATGCAACATTGTGGTGGGATGAACTGCAAGATGACAGACGCTGCAAGGGCAAGCAAAAAATCAAGAGATGGGACAGAATGATCGCGAAGATGAAGGAGAAATTAATCCCCAGAGATTATCAAATTACTCTATTCAAGAGAATGCAGAACCTGAGACAGAAGCTGATGACAGTGAAAGAATACACTGAAGAATTCTACAAGTTGAACATCAGGGCAGGTCATCGGGAAAGCGATGATGAGAAAGTTGCCAGATACATGAATGGCTTGAGATACGACATGCAGGATGAGATGAGCATGGTAACCATCCAAATAGTAGAAGATTCTTATCAGATGGCTCTAAAAGTGGAAGAGAAGCTGAGCCAAAAATAGGGTCAAAGAGGCCAAGGAAGAAGTCAGCCCAGAGGAAAATCAGTTGACCAGGATAAATATCAGAATCCCAAGGAGGACTAGAAGAAACCTCAGACTCGAACTGAAAGAGGTGGAACCTCACAGCGAGGGAAATATGCTGAACAGAGAGGGAAACATACTGAGCAGAGAGGAGATTATGCTGATAATAATATTTTTTCTCGTACCAGAGGTAGAGGAAGGGGAAGAGGTGGAGAAATAACATGCTTCACATGCGGCAGGAATGGGCACAAGTCTTATGAGTGTCCAGACAAAAAGAAAGAAGGAGGAGAGACTCACATCACCGAAGCATAGAGGTGGGATGTTGAGTCAGAAGATGATGAAGGTGGAAGGTCGTTGATGATGCGAAAAGTTCTTTTAACACCGGAGAAGGAGGTGGAGAGTTCAGTCCAAAGAACCAGACTTTTCAAGACTACTTGCAAGACCAAGGATAGGGTATGCAAGGTCATTGTGGATAGTGGTAGCACAGATAATATCGTTTCTACAGAGATGGTAGAAAAGTTGGAGCTGGAGACAATTGATCATCCAAGCCCATACAGAGTTTTGTGGCCACAAAAAGGACACCAGGTAACTGTCACTAAACAGTGTTTAGTTGAATTCAAGATAGGAGGACATAATGATAAAATATTATGTGATTTTATTCCTGTGGATGTTTGTCATCTATTGCTGGTTAGACCATGGCAATATGATAGGAATGTGATTTATGATGGGAGAATGAACACATACACCCTAGAGAAGAATGGGAGGACTCACATGTTGCTTCCAATCAAGGATAAGGAGGTGAAACCGGAAGTAAGCAACATTGTACTTCTCATGAGTGGGAAGGAACTTCTTACAGAGGTTAAGAATAAGGAGGATCCACAGTTTGTTGTGGTCAGGAAACCGAAGATTGTATTGACCAGCACAAGAGTAGATGATTTACCAGAAGAAGTTCAAAAACTGCTAGAAGAGTTCACTGACAAAGTAGTGGACAAACTACCTCATTCGTTGCCACCGATCAGAAGTGTGAGTCATCATATTGATCTCATACCAGGAGCCAATTTTCCAAATAAAGTTGCGTATAGATTGACGCCGCAAGAGAATGAAGAGGTCAAAAGACAAGTCCAGGATTTATTGGACAAAGGTTTGGTCAGGGAAAGCTTGAGTCCGTGTGTTGTTCCAATGGTACTCAGTCCGAAGAAAGACGGAGGCTAGAGGATGTGTACTAACTCAAGGGCGATTAACAAGATAACCATCAGGTACAGATTTCCATTACCAAGGATGGATGATCTGATGGATTGCTTGAGTGGAGCAAAATTATTTTCAAATATTGATTTGAAAATCGGTTATCACTAGATCTGCATGAGAGAAGGTGATGAGTGGAAGACAACATTCAAAACCAACGAAGGGTTGTATGAATGGCTTGTTATGTCGTTTGGCTTAACAAACGTGCCGAGTACCTTCATGAGGTTGATGAACAAAGTCCTGAGGGAGTTCATCGAAAAACTTGTTATCGTATATCTGGATGACATACTGGTTTTCAGTAAAATAGTAGCAGAGCATCTGAAGCATTTGGCTATAGTGATGTAGAAACTACAGCGGGAGAAGCTATTGATAAACATGAAGAAATCCTCATTCATGAAGATAGAGCTCATTTACTTGGGATTTGTTATTTCTGCAGATGAGTTGAGGATGGATCCAGATAAGGTGGAGGTAATAAAAAATTGGCCATCACCAAAAAACATCTTTGAGGTGAGAATTTTTCACGGATTGGCTAGTTTCTACCGAAAATTCATCAAAAATTTCAGTGGAATTAGTGCACCAATGATGGATATAGCGAAGAATAGACACAAGTCTTTTCACTAGATAGAAGAGGTTGAGAAGAGTTTTAATCTGTTGAAAAGGAAGATTACGGAACAACTAGTTTTGGTGTTGCCGAATTTCCAAAAGACATTTCAAGTGAAATGTGATGCAAGTGGATTTGCAATAGGGGCAGTCTTGAGTCAGGAAGACAAGCTGATAGCGTACTTCAACGAAAAGCTGAATGAAGAGAAAGTGAAATACTCCACGTATGATAAGGAGTTTTATGCTATTGTTCAGGGATTGAGGAAAAGGAGACACTACTTGATCCCGAAAGAGTTTGTCTTATACAATGACAATCATGCACTACAGTTTGTGACTCAACAGGAGAAGTTGAATCAGAGACATGTTAAATGGGTCGAATATATGCATAGTTTTACTTTTGTGATTAAACATATTTCTGGTACTGCTAACAAAGTTGTTGATGCTTTTGAGACGAACAAAGTTCGCTCACACAAGATTAATCCCAAAATATCTGGAATATAGTAACCAAATCCATATGGACAAATATATATGTAATAAGAATGAATAATAAAATATAATGAGATAATATTTGATGATTGACTGTTCCAAGGTGTTGATTTTGTCTTCGTTCTTTTTCAGTGTGGTATTTTATTTGTTGGTAAGAAGAACATTGTTTATTTTCCTCTTTTCCTAGGCGTTGGTTAGAAGGACTCTTGGGATTTGGATGATGATAAGGCATCCTAATCTCTTGTGATTTTTCCTTGGAATCATATTCTTTTGATGTTTGTAGTGGTCTGTCCACGTAATCATTCTTTTGAATATGACCATTATTTGACTTTGTATTGG
>ML796527.1:207104-237977 GCA_009831015.1 Picea engelmannii
CTCTTCGTCTTTTTCAACGATGATTTTGTCACATTCTTCTTGTCGATCTTGCAACTTCTGTATTGACTTCTGGTTATCTAGAAGGATCACTTCTGATATGTCCTTCAAGTCTTCTGATGATGGAGCTTCTGAAATTGACTTCACTGTAGCGTCCTGTAATGTGAATTTCTTCTTCTTATAAGAAAATGTTAAAAACTTTCTCTTTGTGTTGAACATAAAAGTACCTAAGGTATCTACCCAAGTTGACTCTAGAATTATATCAACACTGTCTTGAGACAATGATACCACATTGAATTGACCTATGAATTTGTATTTATCAATAGATAGTTGTAGGTTCTTAATTTTGTATTTCCCATCGAAAAGAGACGTTTTATTTTCAATTATATTTGGCTCTAAAACCATTAATTGGTTTTCCAGGTCAACGTTAATGTGATTTTTCCTAGCGGTTGGGCAAATACCGATGTTGATATTCTTTCCCTGAATAATCCCATTAACATTTAATAAGGGATTCTCATATTTTTTATAAGTACGAAGGAATCTTTCTCCTTCCATTTTGAATTGTACTTTTAAATAAATACCCTTTATGTTTATAACTTCTTTTTTCTTTTTCTTTTTTTTTTCCAAAGGGAATTGAATACTTTTTTAATTTAACTTTACCTTTCCACTTAACTTCTAATTTCTTTTTTAATAAAATCCTCTTTTTTTTTTAATCTTGACTTATCCTTTTAGTTTATTCACTTGATAACCCTTTTCTTTTTTTATTACTTGATTTAGACTTTGGATTATTATTTTTTATTTTTTTACCACTTAGCTTTTTTTTTATTTTTTTTATTTTTTAAATATCCTTTTCACCTTATAACTACACCTTCAACAATATTTTAATTATCTTTTTTTCCTCACTTTTTTTTTTTTTCTTTATCTTTTTAAAGTGATTTAATATTTTATTTATATAAAGTGTAGGTATATAAAAGCCCTTTTAAATAACCTTATTACCTTTACCTTTATGATATAAGGTCGGCTCTTAAACTTATAAGAAACTTTCTGGATATGAAAACTTACTTTATCACTTATATATATATAAAAACTTTCGTAACCCTTTTATTTTTAATATGTTATTTAAATAATTTGTGAATAATCGTTAACCTTAACTTTAACAAATCTTGGTTAATATTTGAACCACACGACCGTACGGACGGAGGGACACAACGTACGGAATTTTCAATTTAATTGGCCAAAGTGGAAATGGAAGGTACAGATGCGGCTACTGATAAATTTGGTACAGAATAGCAACACGTACTGCAGTGGCTGGTGTACGGCTTCACAATTTGAATTGTATGTCAACTTGAAGAAAACAGTACGGTCTACACAACATTGCTAATTGACAGCGATCACTGTTAAGTGAAATCGAGAGTATGTTGGCAGCAGTGTGGAAACTAAAGAAAAGGCAGTTGTACGGATCAATGGCGGTTTGCAATTAAAATCGATCACTGTAATTTGTGTATAGATTGCAAAAAAAAAACGACTATTGGAATCAACAATTGTACTGTATGGATAGATTGGTACAACTGATTCAATTTTTTTTATTGCTAGTACGGACAGACACTGTACGGATCTGCAACTTAAAACTGTATGGACTGATTATAATTTCCTTCCTGTTTTTTTTTTTTAAATCTGATACAGTTCTGTAATTTGCTGAGCAGATTGATCAATTGGTTAATGACCCACCTGAATTGTACGGAAGTAATAGTACGACCAATATGTACAGTCGATTTGTATAACAACGATTTGTATGACAATTAAAATTGTGTCTGTAGGGTAGTGGTAGAGTACGGTTGAATTTCAATTGAACTTTGTACGGACATATAATTTGTATGGATGGTACGGGTTGCAGAGAGGAGATAGTACAGATTTTTATAGTTGACAATCCCACACGTAACACGTGCAGATTGTATGCAATGTCTGGCAGCAGTATTTTTTATTTATTTATTTATTTATTTTTAGCAAAATTTCTGTACATAAAATTTTTTTGCAGCGGGATCGTTATTTCTTCAATGGAATTTGTTTGTAAATGGCCAAAGGCCGTTAGTGGTCAAAGACCAGATATGTGGCTAAAAGCCTGATTTGATCAAAGATCAAGAATAATTAGAGAAACTCTAAATGAAGTATGGTTGGCCAAAAGCCGGTTCAGACAAGGTCTGATAAGAGATTGGCCAAAGGCCGGGATCAGAAAAACAAAGCTCTGATACCAAATGAGACGAACAAAGTTCGCTCACACAAGATTAATCCCAAAATATCTAGAATATAGTAACCAAATCCATATGGACAAATATATATGTAATAAGAATGAATAATAAAATATAATGAGATGATTACAATTGAGAATGAGGGCCTTCTTATATACCCATGCAGGGGTGCCCTTTACCAATAGTCATGTCCTTTGAGACATGACCTTTCATTATTAATAATTATTATTTATTAACTATTATTATGTTATGATATCTATTTATGTATATTTTATGTTCATAACAGCTTTGAGCAGGAAGTGTTTGCTATTGCAGGAGTTCAAAGTCAAAATGTTGGGTTTTGATGACCTCAGGAACATGTATGCAAATGATCAGGATTTTAAGGAGGCGTATGAAGTAGCTGAGAATCCAATTCTCAGAGACAGAGGCCAATGGGTAGAATACATGATCCAGGAAATATTAATGTTTAAATGTAATCAGCTGTGTATTCCGAAATGCTCCATGAGGGAGAATTTGCTGAAGGAGAAACACAGTGGAGGATTGGCAGGACACTTTGGTCATGACAAGACGTTCGAAAAGTTGAATGAGTCATATTTTTGGCCAGGAATGCAAGCAGACGTCAAGAGATTTGTGGACAGATGCATAATTTTCTAGCATTCGAAGGGAAGGAAACATAATGCAGGGTTTTATCAACCATTGCCAATACCTGAGAGGCCGTGGGATGCAATCAGCATGGATTTCATATTGGGGTTGCCAAGAACACAAAGAGGTTTTGACTCAATCTTTGTGGTGGTGGATAGATTTTCCAAGATGACACACTTCATTCCATGTCAGAAGACCAGTGACGCAACTCACATTGCGAATCTGTTTTTCAAAGAAGTCATTCGACTTCACAGCTTACCAAGGAGCATAGTTTCGAATCGAGACACCAAGTTCATAGGGAACTTTTGGAGGACCTTATGGAAGAAGCTGGGAACTAACTTTTCATTTAGTTTGTCTTATCATCCTCAGACGGATGGACAAACAGAAGTGGTGAACAAAAGTCTGGGAGACTTGCTGAGAATCTTGGTGACAGAACACCACAGCCAGTGGGACAACATATTACCACAAGCAGAGTTTTCTTATAACGACTCAGTTAACAGAAGCACAGGGCAGAGTCCATTTCAGGTTGTCTATGGCATGCATCCGAGAGGAATTTCTGAGTTGAGAAATTCAGAACAGACTACAATTAGGAGTGCTAGTGTAGAATATTTTGCAGAGGCGATGAAGGAACTTCACAGCCAGGTGAAGGAGTGACTGCAGAGTTCGAACCATAAATATAAGCGTAGAGCAGATCAACACAGGAGACAACTTCAATTTGAGGTTGGTGATTTGATTCTGGCACATTTGAGAAAGGAAAGGTTCCCTAGAGGAACATATAATAAGCTGAAGATGAAGAAAATCAGACCATGTAAGGTCTTAAAGAAATTTGGGGTGAATGATTATGAGATTGAATTACCCGATGGGATCGAAATTTCTCTGATATTCAATATCTCAGATTTGTACCCATATAAATTTGAGGAAGAAGGGATAGGAAATGAGTAGCCAGTGATCCAATGGAAAAAACAGATGCTAGTTGCAGATAAGCCGCAGATGGAATGCATACTGGATAAAAGAGTGAGCAAGAAGACCAGGCGGAAGCAATACTTTGAATATTTGGTCAAGTGGAAGGGACATCTAGTGGAAGATGCTAGCTGGGAGAATGAAGCAGAGATCCAAAAGCATGGACAGACCGTGCATGAGCTCATGGATAGGATCCCATGAAAATTTTCATGCCAGGGAGTATGATGCAGGGGCATCTCAAGCAAGCCAGTGCAGAAGCAAAAGATAGTTGGACAAGCGCCCAGTACAAATTTTGAATTTTCCTTGAAGTTAATGCACAATCTTAAATGAGATAATTAAGGAGTGCACTTGTAAATTGTAATTGGACCTTGAGAAATTTTCTCTCATCCTTAGTAGGTAGAAGGCATTTATGGTAGTAAATGCAGGTAGATAAAATCGAATGTTAGATTAGAAAGTTTTAGAGTGCAAGAGGGAAACGGGATATAGACACCCTCATTGTGTATTGTATGATAGGAGAGCATGATAGAAGGGCATAGAGCTAAGAAGTAGAGAGCTGTGTGAAAACACCCATGTACAAAAATTTGAATTAATAAAGAAAGCTTTGATTCAAATTCATGGCGTCGTGTTTGTTCTCTGTGTATGTATGCTAAATGTTATGCTCATGGTTATTTTACTCTTTCTGCTGTACATTTGCTTTTATGCTATGTATGAATGATTTTTTGTTGAATGTTTGAAATCTGAGAGGAAAGTGAAAAGAAATGAGTTTCAATTGTTTCTCTATCTGAGCAAGAGTTCCTGCAAGGAGTGCAGTTAAATTGTCCGCAAGGAGTGTGTCGACAAGGTGTTCGGGGGGTTATCTCTGAAAGCTCAGGAGAAAAATATTTTGTTCTCATTTCCACAGGAGCCATGCAAGGAGTGCGCAAGCCGAGTAGAGTCTCAGATTTTCAAATCTGAGCGGAGCATTGAGAGACTGCTGTTGTAGGTGTGTGCAGAGTCGAAGAAGTTCAACACTTGAAAGTGTTTGAAAGTCTACCGCAAGGAGTGTGTGCAAGATTTTTTAGAAAGGCTCAAAGTTGGAGAAAGCTCAGGAGGAATTAGACCTTCAAAGGAGTTTGAAGGAAGGTGTAGTGACGTTGGACCGTAGGAGGATGAGTTCCATGGGGAGAGAAACTTTTGCTTAGTTCGTGCAGAAGTTCTCAGGGAAAGAGACAAACGGTCGGAGTTCTCTGAGGAGGATCTGCGAAGTCTCATGAGCCGTCAGATGTCACGGAGGAGTAGTGAAGTTACAACAAGTGCTTCGAAAGGTTCTAAGCTCAAGAGGAGTAGGACCATAGATCCAAGCCACAAGGGTCGTTGGATTCGCAAGTGGATTCCCATTTCGGGATTTTGTAGGTGGAAGTCCCGTAAACTTTGCAATGGGGATCGCGATATCTTGAACCACGAAGTCCTGAAGGCTAAGAGGACAGTGTGGGGTCAGAGGAGTTAGCGAGGTAGACAGGTGGCACACTATTGACACGGAGTCAAACTCTGTTGACCATATCGGGTTTTCGTGGGGTAAATATATGAGTCCCTTGCATTAGGATTTACAATATCATGAAGTCTGAAGTCCCGACAGAAGTAAAGGGGCATTGAAAGGTCAACCTTGCGAGTGCATCGGAATTTCGAAAAATCAGGTTTCGGGAATCACGGGAACAAGTTGCTTGATTTTCGAAATCGCGATAAGGAAAAGTCCGAAAGAGAAAGAGGAAGGGTCAGCGTTGACAGTTTTTTGGTTTCGGATATTGGAGATAAGGCGCTTGACCTACGGATTCGTGAAAGTGCGAAGTCCAACCTCCCAAACTATAAGGGGGAATTTCTTGAAGTTAGTGTGGGTGCAGATTTCCCAAAAGGGAAATAGAAGAGCCATTGGCGAGAGCTCTTCGGGCCAGTGAAAGGGAAAAGATCTTGTGTACGTAACCTTCTGACCTGTGGGTTGAGGGGGGGTTGTGTAACCATGCCTTCCCACTGAGAGATTTTTGGACCACACAAAGATTTCATCAATCAATATGTAATTGAGGTAAAGTCCCCTCACTTTGTCCTTCTCGATCCACTTTTCCTTGCTTGGATGTGTGCCTTTTAATCCTACTCGAAGATAATCAACATCACCCATGAATGAAGTCCTCATGCTCCTGTCCAGGATGATATCTTCCTGTAGCTCATCCAAGTACTTAGGTGAAAACTCATCAATTAAATGTATTGAAACTTCCTCATCTTGATCCATGATCATGGGAGACCAAAAAATTTTCAAGTTCTCAATGTTCACAACTAAGAAAATCTGCATATAAGGTGGAAGATCCAGACGAAAATCATTGGTACCAATTTTCTCCAAGATAGTGAAGGACCTATAACGAATAGGCTTGTGTTTCTTGCCTTCACCCTTCAATCTCTCCTTGCTGATGTGAAGCCATACCCAGTATCCAACCTCGAACTGATGCTCAACCATGTGCTTATCATGCCAAGATTTATATCCATTGACATATGTAATATCAGTACCGACACTTTACTTAGTTGATCATGCCAAGAAAGAAACAAAAATCTTTCGACACTTTGAAGGGGAAGATCAGTACCGCACTAGTATTAGCACTCCTAAATCTTCAACAACCTTTTGAGATCGAGATAGATTCCAGTGGATTTTCCATGGGTGCAATATTGTAAGCCTATTTGTTACCACTCTAAAACTTTTTGTTACACATCAAAATTACTCAACTAGATCAGTGTCGCATATTCCTCTCAATTGTTGTAAGTGTCGCAACTTCCTTACAACTTTCGCAAGTGTCGCAAGTTGGTTACAAGTGTCACAAACGTTGTTTAATCATGTTGCCATAATGATGACACTAAGGAGGCACTTAAAACATCTGATGTACTTGGTTTGAAGAAGGAGAACTGGTTCACTGGAGTCAGATAACTCTTAACACCTGAAAAGGGCTTTCAATCAAGAGTTTTGAGGGTGAACGCTCCCCTAAAACAGCCTTAGGAGTGCTAGCGCTCCCCTATAAGGCCTCAGGGAGTGTTATAATGATTCCTCACCCTTCTGAAGGAGCGCTGTCCACTTCTGAAGCGTTGGCACTCCCCTTAAGCTTCTAAGGGAGTGTTCTAGCGCTCTGATGCCCCTTTTGAAGGAGCGCTCCCTAATCTGGGTTAGTTGTTAGCCCGGTGAGGAGAATGAGGAAAGGATCTTTAGAAATTAGGAGGAAATTGTACTCGAATTCTTGGTTTCATCAAGATATCCTTGATCTAAGGAGGAGGTTCCCAACTTGTTCTAAATATAACTCAAGAGGTTAAGCTCCTCTCAACCTATATAAGCAAGCTCTATGACGGTGGAAAGGGGGGAAGAATTGCTAGCATGAAATCTATGATCTCATAGGAAACACACAGTCATCCAAAGGAGAAGTGATCAGTGAAGCTACTATCAGCCAGGTTGTGGATCTTTCGAGCAAGGGTTAGATGAAGGGGACATGACGAAGCTGTCGCATTTGCATCTACGATTGTAAGTACTGCTGTCGTTATTCTCATTAATATGACACGCTTGGCCTGTTTCTTTCTAGTTTGTGTCTGATGTTACATGAACTTATCATTAACTAATAGATCTATTTTCAAGCTAATATCAATAGAGTAGGAAGTAGTCGTATCTTGTTTGTCTGCAGAACTCAGCGAGGAGCAAAGGATTGGAGCGCAGATCGGAGCGTGTAGGGACAAACGTTGATAAAGAGGTACTTTTGTTATCCTTCCTTCTCATGTATTAGTTTAGATAGATTTGAAAGGAAGTCAGTGTCCACGTTAAGAATTTTTCTGTCTAGGGTTAAGGTCAAGCTCTTAGAGGCAATCTACCTATCCGCAGGGAGATTTTCCTACAACAGAAACTGGCGACTCCACCGGGGAGATAGCCTCGAATCGAAACCTCTTGTTTCAATTTCTCCTTATTGACCTAGTTCTATCCCTTGATTGTTTCAGACCTGGTTCACTCCTCTTTTGATTCGTTTCATGAGATGATTGGCTCCCTACTCCATCACACTCAGCATAATTTTCGGAATTGGATTGCAATTTTTTAATTTTTCTGACAATTTTTGGAGTTTCAGACCCTGGCGCCCCTGTCCTAGTGTTAAGAGAGCGCCAGTGCTCCTAATATATTTTCACAGAGTGCTATAACGCTCCTTTCCCTTGGAAACAAAGCACCAGCCCTCTTTGGCTCAAAAATCTTCCAGAATTGCATTTTTTTATATTTTTCCTCTGTGTTTCCTCTGCTGAGTAACCTTGTGAGTACGTGTTTCTTCCTTTTCAACCTTGACATCTATCTTTTGATTGAAGAATAATCACCTCACTGTTTGGATCTTGTATCCTTCTTCACTATTTTCATTCAAGTCTTTCCTATTGAGCGACGTTTAAGACCCATGCATTGTTCTTCTCTCCTCATCAGCTGAGTACAAACCCTGGTAAAGGTCATCAAAGGCCTACAGACCTCTTTATCTTGATTCGAGTCAAGGTCATTGTTCTTCAACTTTTGCTTTTTGGGTGTGAATTTTGTTTTCTCTTTGATTGTTTCTTTTCTTTCGCTTTTCGTTTTGATTGCAACGAATGGGTGCATTGTTTGTATGACTTTAGCTTGTGCTAGTTTGATTTCCATTCATACAAAGACAATTAGCAAGACAAGCATTGTGTTGAATTGATCTTTAACTCATATATGAACAATGAAAAAGAATCTCCATGATTGATTGTGCATATTAGAAGGCATTTAAAAGTTTTTGCATTACATCAGGATTTGATTGAGAAAAAGAATTGTTTGAGGACACTCCGTATTTGTGCTTGTTAAGTGAAAAGAACTCTCTCTCTCCCTTAGATGGACATTCATCGAAAGGAAATGACTGCTTATCATATTTGATGCATTATTTGGGTCCGAGTCATAATTCCATCTGTTTCACTTCCATACACCCCTTTTTCATAAAGAACATCCATAAAAATCAATGCTAATTAAAAATTATCTAGAATTTTCTCTTTACCAGGATCCTCCACCAACAGTAGAATAGGTGTAGTACTTTGGATTAAGCTATGAGCATAAATCTCCAAAGTTTCCAAAACAAACAGTAGCATCCTGAGTTAGGGAGAGTCAAATCCAATCATCGTATAAGTCTGCCTGGGATCCCCCTCTCACACAGGGGTTACGCACGAGGTCGCATTTGGGTAAGCTACGGGGACCAACCCTCCATGGTTTAGCTGATTGTGGTGGTTAGATCGTATTATGGGGATCACTCTGAGGTAAATCCACAATTACTGCGTGGAAGCCTTCTAGTTGATTTCGAGCTTGATACCCTGCCTGTACGTTTCGATCGGACTGTCGACTGTTCCCACCCAGGGGCTGACTGCGAATTGGTAACCTTAGTAGCCATAATCTGTAGGGTCTTACACAAGGTGACGGTGATGGGAAGTCTCACTGTACATGGAGCAGACATTGGTCAAACTCACTCAGGCTCCTTGGAGGGTAAATCCACAATTACTACATGGAAGCTTGCACCAAGGCGTAAGTCTGTTAAGCAGGTCGCCATTGTAACTATTCCTCCCTACCCCCACCCCTTCTGGACTTGATCACACGATGTTGGATTTCATCACCAAGTAGTACGGTCATCAAAAGAAGGTCTTGTTTGCTTGGTTGTGATTCTTAGATTTTTTAGCATGTGCTGTTTCTTTCGCTAGTTTGCCATAGATTTATTTCGCCAACTCTTTTCTGCCAACATCGACCCTCCACGCCATTCACGGAGACTACAGGGAATTCCTCTAGAAAATATGGAAGGAAACACCCCTTTACCCCCTCATTCCACAGAGGAATCTACTCAACAGAGTGAGGTTCAAAACACTACAACTTCCCAGGAAGAAGTTCCCATCCCTTTGGAGAATTTTCAAATTGTCTCAGAATCTCCGGAAGCATACCGCATTCCGGAAGGATACGAATGACAAATCCTCCACTTAAATTCTGCCGAAGAATTTGTTGTCAATCTAGATATTCTGGCTGGGTCTCCTCAAAACCCTTTAGCCAATGACCCTTTTTGGACTACGGACGTTGTTCGGAGTCCACCACACTTGGTGCGAGATCTTTATGGAACAGGAGAAGGTGTCAACGCATATTTATCCTACACTGTACCCCCAAATCACTTCACCGGTACTACCACTTTTACAGCCACACCAACCGTTGGTCCGAACATACCATCCGTTGGCCCAAGGCCTACTATTCCCCTCCAAACGGCCCATTCGACAATGGCCCCGCACATTATGACTATCCCTGCTGATAATGCGGTAGTTAATCAAGCCCCGATTGGCACACCTGTAACACCAAGACCTACACTTCCTTTTGGATTTAGGGCACTGAACGCGTCCGCTACCACCACTACCCAAACCACTGCTCAAATTGTACCGGGAAGTTCCATACCTATCCAACAACCTGGAGGGACTAGCCTTGGTGATCCTAACCCAATCGGAAATATTGGTCAGTCATTGGTATCCAGCTTTCAGATCCTAGGAACTCTACCTCAAACTGGGGGGCATCCTCCCTTCGGAGGAGAAATTCCATTCGGAGGGAACCCTAATGCTGGGGGGCATCCTCCCATCAGAGGACAAATTCCATTCGAGGGGAACCCTCATGCTGGGGGGAAACCTCAATTCGGAGTCCACCATCAACCACAAGGACAAAATGTGTCCGTCACACCCAATCCGTGGAGCATCCCTTTTCAAGGAAATCCGCATGCCTCCACGGGACAAAATGTGCCTGCCGCACCTAACCAATGGAACGTTCCTTTTTCAGGAAACCCACACTTCTTGGTAGGAAAAAATTCTTAGGCTCCGCAACAACCTCCTTATGGACAAATGCCCAACCCAACCCATAACCCTCAAAACCCATCCGGTTATCCTCCGCTCACACATTCTTCTCAAAACACCTCAAATCCTACGTACCTCGGTCAAAACCAACCTCATATGAGAGGGCCCACTAGTTATAATTATCCACATAACCCGGTAATGGGCCCCACTGGTGTACCTCTACCACACCAACATTACCCATAGGTAAACCGACAACTACCTTTTCTAGCTACCCCGGATCTTCCAGACTTGTCTCGGTTAACGAATGATCCCATTTATCATTCTCTGGTTTGGCCAGCTATTCCAGCAAAAATTCCTTCTGATATCCCAAAATTCGACAAAAAATCCAGAGAAGAACTGAAAAACCACGTGATGAATTTCCATTTGTGATGTTCATCCAACTCCCTCATGGACGACTCTATTCATTTGCGTCTTTTCCAACGAACACTTACGGGTTGCGCAGAAAAATGGTATATTGAATTACCACATGCATCTTTTCACGATTTCAACTCCCTCACCATGTCCTTCCTCACACACTTCCAACTACCCATTCGATATGAGACGGGTACTGAACTATTAACCTCTCTTCATCAGACAACTTCCATACACATCTCTGATCATATCCATGAATGGAGACGATGACGAAGGCTAATCAAAGCGGTCATCCCCGACCAATTATTAGAGGAATGATTCACGAAATCATTATTACCCCAGATCGCTCGTGATGTTGCCATGGGCGGTGTGGTCACCGAGGAAGAAGCCATCGCCCGAGCTCAGTACTTAGACTTATTCTATTCACAATTCGGTACTCTATATGAGTTGATACCGAACGCTACCCGTGCCACTAACTATCCATCCAAACCATCGACTGCTTCGCATGCGGATGGAGTTATTGGCTCTGTCAAAACCCAATCTACCACCCAGTCCACTCGAACGACTCAGCGGCCTGCTTCGACAACTTCTCCCAGTTCGACTATACCCTATTCTACCCTCCCTCAAACTCAGGTCTCTGATGTGAATGTGGTCCAATCAACCCCTTCACAACAACTTGGGGGCAAGAAGAAAGCGAGAAACAAAACAAAGAAGAACAATAACAACGAACAACCCAAAACCCAACCACAAACCCCTGCTACCGGAAAACAACCACAATGAAAACCAAAATTCCCATGTCTCATTTGCGGTGACGATCACTACACTCGAGACTGCCCACATCGCGATGAAGTGGCCAAACTTTTCAAGGGAAATTCGCAACCCGCTGTGCTTACTCAGCCTTTTTCGCAACAACAATCTTTTGTTTCACAAACCCCCACGCCGGGGGGCAGCTCCAACCAAACCCCTGATGAGGCCTCGACCAGCGCCCACATTTACATGTTTAACGGGGTTAATCTAACCACTCGTTCTGCGACATACAACACGCCAGTTAAACCTGATAAGCCGAAGAATGCTAACGGTTCTTCGCCAGATACTCTACCATCCTCTGTTAATCCTTCATCTATTATCCCTCCATTCGGGCCACTTCATATTGATAAACCTTCTTTTGAATCCATCTTACGCCCTCCTAAGAGCACCATCCGAAAATCCACTTTCAATCCTAATTCACGGGCTGCCCAAAATTACAATATTGTAGAAGATTTGGCCCAAGCCCCATGTGCCATGTCCACGTTGGAAGTCCTACAACACTGTCCCAACCAACGTAGGATGCTCTTATCTGCCATTGGCACTTTCGATCCTGAGTCATCAAACTACATCACATTTAATCTGGACGATCATCAACCGCGACTCTCCCACCAGCTAGCTTTTCAAATCGATGTTGTTGTTCACAATCAACAAATCCATCGGACTATCCTGGATGAGGGAGCCTCTACCTATGTCATGTCTCTAGCCTGTTGGAAAGGTTTAAAATCACCTACCCTTAACAAATCCCCTACGATGTTACGCGCTTTCGATGGATGAGGTTTCCATCCTCATGGATTACTACAATCCCTAGCCGTCCAATTGGGCGGTAAAACTGTTACGGTTGATGTCGAGGTGGTCGATGCTCCACTCGATTACAACCTATTACTCGGAAGAAGTTGGTTCTATGCTATGACTATTGTCACCTCATCGGTGTTTCGATGTGTACAATTCCCCCATCAAGGCAAAATTGTCACCGTAGATCAACTTGACTTCTTTACACCCGACGCTCGCATCCCTGCCACCAACAACATCCCTTTTTTGGTAGACCACCTAGTTACATATGAAAGCGTTGGTGTTGGATTAATTAAAGATTCTAGCCTTATGGGTACTTTCCCTACACCACTTCCACTTACTGCACACCACATTGCTGCTGTCAACATGATCTCGACTATGCCTTATCAATCCTTGGAATCATCTGATCCTTGGATTGTACCTAGTCCTTTGGAATTCGATGTGCTCAGTGACACCATGCCACTCAGCCCAGCCGAGGCTGCATACGTAGCTATCCAATCTACCTCTCCCTCTCCCAACAATTCACATTCATTGGCACCCGATGCTTACTCGGTGCCCTCGTGGTTGGATTCCCTATCATCTGTCATTGATTACATTTCCCACATATTTCCTTCGGACAAATCTATTATGGAAATGCTTAGCATTGACGAATTGCCCTGGGATGATAACCACCATCGATCCTCTTTCTGTCCACCTTTGGAAAAAGTTCAAGACATATGATCTGTCTTCCCCCCCGATGTTACCGATGCTCCACAATCCCCTATCCTCACACACGATACTTTCTCTGAGGGCAACATGGGTAACATATCTACTACAATCACAATTGACATTTCAGTCAAAGAAGGTGTCATGGAAAACATTAATCTTGGTGCTAATTGCACGCCCGACGAAGTGGTTTCTTACACCGCTTTGTTCAAGAAATTATGCGATGTCTTCACATGGAGCTATGAGGAAATGCCAGGGATTGACCCTTCAATCGTCATCCATGAAATCAAAACTTACCCTGACACAGAACCGGTTCGACAGAAACTCCACCCAGTTCACCCCAAGAAAATGGCAGCTATAAAGGAAGAAGTTGAAAAACTTCTAAAATCTGGCTTCATCTACCCCATCCCTTTGACGGAATGGGTCTCCAACCTCATTCCAGTTGCCAAGAAACAAGGGACCATCCATGTTTTCATAGATTATCAAGATCTCAACAAAGCTTGTCCCAAGGACAACTACCCTACGCCTTTCATCGATCAAATCATCAATAATTGTGCAGGAAGCGTAATCTTCTCTTTTATGGATGGCTTTTCTGGATATAACCAGATTGAAATCTTACCTGTTGATCAACATAAGACAGCCTTCATCTGCCCTTGGGGAACTTTCACCTATCGGAAGCTACCTTTTGGCCTTAAAAATGTTGGTGATACTTTCCAGCGAGCCATGTCGTACGCTTTCCACGACATCAAGAATATCGCGGAACCTTACCTCGATGACTTACCCGCCGATTCATCCCACCGACCTGATCACGTTGGTCACTTGCGGGCAATTTTTCTTCGATGTCGTTTCTATCGTATTCGTCTGAACCCACATAAATGCATTTTCGCTGTCGAATCCGGCCGACTCCTCGGTTTCATCGTCTCCAAAGACGGGATCAGGGTGGATCCCTTAAATATCAAGGCCATTCTAGCCTTACCCCCACCTACCAACTTAACCCAACTCCAAAGTTTGCAAGTCAAAGAAAACTTTCTTCGCCGTTTCATCCGCAATTATGCCGAGATCACTAAAGGATTTATGCAGCTACTGCAAAAGAACGTCCCTTTCATTTGGGATGACACTGCCCAACAGTCATTCGACGCTCTCAAGCACGCTTTGACCCACACTCCTTTGTTACATCCTCCCAAATATACAAAGGATTATATCCTTTACTTGGATGCTTCTACTTCTACCATTGCGATGGTGTTAGTTCAAGAGGACTCTAATGGCGAAGAACACGTGATTTATTATCTTAGCAAGAGTTTATCCGGACCTGAACTCAGATATTCGCATGTTGAGAAACTGGCTATGGCAGCCACCATTGTTGTCCAAAGATTCCACCACTACATCTTATTACGCACCACCATGGTAATTTCAGACTCCAACCCCATGTACCACGTCTTGACGTGTCACGTACTTGGGGGAAAATATTTGAAATGGATCGTTATTCTTCAAGAATTTGATCTCGAGTTTACAAAGGCTAAAGCCAAAACATCCCCGGTGTTTTCCGAGCTCGTCTGTGCTCTCCCTTGTGCCAATGAAAACATTGAACCTAGAGATTCTCTCCCCGATGAATCTCTCTTCCTCATCAGCACCTCTGACCCTTGGTACATAGACATTCTCCTATACCTTCAAACTCAACATTTTCATCCCAACATCTCTCGCGAAGAGCGTCGATGCATCCGTCACCATTCTCGTCGTTATCTCATCCTCGGTGACACTTTGTATCGCCGTGGTATTGACACCATCCTTCGGCGATGTCTGATTCACGAAGAGGCTGAACAGATTTTGAACGATTGTCACCTTGGAGCCTGTGGCGGTCACCTTTCCAAGATGGCCACAACCCAAAAAATCCTATGTGAAGGCTACTTTTGGCCCTCGATTTTCAAAGATTGCATCGAGGCCGTCAAAAAATGCCCACCCTACCAAATCTTCAACAAGAAGGCACACACCCACCCTACTGCGCTACACCGCATTATTGCCATCGGCCCCTTTTCCAAATGGGGTATCGATTTCATGCAGTGTAATCCTACCTCAACTAGGGGGCACGGTTACATCATTGTCACTGTCGACTACTCCACCAAATGGGCTGAGGCTATGCCTACCTTCCTGAATGATGGTCATACTGCAGCTCTATTCCTCTTCAACCATATCATTACTTGTTTTGGTGTACCACTTGCCATCGTCACTGACCATGGTGCACACTTCAAAAACCAGATGATGAGCGAGTTACATGTCAAATTGGGTTTTCTCCATGAAAACTCATCCCCTTACTACCCTCAAGCGAACGAGCAAGTTGAGGCTATCAACAAAGTCCTAAAAACCATGATCCAATGCATGGTAGGGGAAAGCAAGACATCGTGGCATTTACAACTGTTTTCCGCTCTCTGGGCCTATCGCACGTCTGTGAAAACCTCAACTAGATTCACTCCTTTCCAGTTGGTCTATGGCATTGAAGCCGTCCTACTAATCGAGTGCGAGATTCCATCACTAAAATTGAAAGTAGAACTTCTGCCCCATACTTCTGCGGAAGAAGAACAATTCTTATATCTATCCAAGCTGGACGAAACATGCCACGATGCTGCCCTCGTTAATGAGGCACATCAGAAATGAATTAAGAGTCAATATGACAAATCCGTCCAACCTCGAGCCTTTGTAGAAGGAGACTTAGTCCTCGTTTACGACCAAGCACACGATAAATTGTGAACAGGAAAGTTAGAACCTATGTGGCACGGTCCTTACATTGTGAAGCATGTTTTACACAAAGGTGCTTATGAACTAGTAGATCATGATAGAATTTCCCTGGGAGAGCCCCGAAATGGGCTTTACCTTAAAAAGTACTATGCCTAGATCACCTAGCATATTTACTTTGTACATTATTGTATTTTAGTTTGGTGTGTCTTTTTCTTTGGCGTGCTCGAGTCTTTACCATTTCCACTCATGACTGTGACTGTGTTTTCATGTGCAGATGACGTCTGCCTTTCCTATCTTTTTTGGGTTCGCGGATGGCGTTGGCCGACATACCCGGAACATTGCTTCGGCAGCATGGGTTATTTATCAGTTTGACGAGGTGGTGAGTTCAGGAGGCATCTGTTGAGTACCAACAACCAACAATATGGTAGAATACCATGCTTTCATTGGACTGTTGACCCAAGCCTCCTCCCTAGGTATCTCTCGTATCATTATTTACTTAGACTCCCAACTCGTGGTTTATCAACTCAACCGCATCTACGCTATCTGTAGTCCTATCCTGCTACGTCTACACTTAAGAGTTCACCGTCTTGAATGAATGTTCGATTACATTGAATATAGACACATTCCAAGAGAACTTAATAGTGTTTCAGATTCGTTAGCTATTTATATCATGGATAGGTATCTAGCCCACAGATAAGATTCAAGGAAAGAAAAAACTGTACATTACATATAAATTAAAACACATCATAGAAATCATCATGAACAAATCATCGGCATCATAAAAACTCAAAACTATATATATATATGGCGTGACTGAAATGTTTGCTTTACATCAAAAAGTGTGTAAAAGAGAAAAATATTGGGCCTTTCCACCCATACAACGTCGCCTGACAAGGCATACAAAACATGATCACCAGAGAGATTCTAATCTCCCCGCACTACGTTATGCTGTGAGTAACCCACTACTGCGTGCACTATGTGCCTCAACAGAGAATTAACATTCTCCGGTACTCCTACAGTATGCCACTGCAGATGTAAAGGCACATCCCCCCTCTGCAGAGGAGGGATGCCCATTGTAAGGCCTTGGAGGTTTCTTTCGACCTCCCGGAGACCCATCTTTGGTACCACCGGATCTGCTGCAACTGGGGCACCTCCACGACTCCCTGGTACTAGTATATCAATAGGGCGCACTGCTCCCTTGTCTGCATGTTGGAAACAAAACATCCGTTAAGACTCTTTTACATACCCAAAAAAATACATATACATCAAAAACTTAAAAAACAAAAACTAGACAAGGTATGGCTTAATCTCTTACCTGAATCGTCCCAGTCTTCCCCCGTAGGTAAAATCAAGTCCATACTCCCACAGAAGTCTACATCAGCATAGGGGAAGTCCTCTATCCAGAGGTACTGCCGTCTCAGCCAGGTAAAGAAATCACCAGTGAAGTGGAACTCTGACTCCAAAACTAGCCTTGGAGACAGACTAGTCCACCTCTCCATCCTAGGTTCTTCCACTAGTCGTACTGCCAGTGCTATCTGAGGCTGCATCTGAGGAATGCACTCTAGGAAAAACGAGACCAAAAACGAGCCATAGCCGAACTGCTTCTGACCAGTCCTGCACCATGGGATCTGTTCCTTCACATTCCAAAGGAACGCTGCACTCCAGTTGAACAGTGTTGGTTCCAAACACTGAACACCATAGGCCACCTGTGACCTCAATGCCAGATGAGTGCTAGTGCTGCCTGTCACACTCATAATAGCAAATAATATAGACCGGAGAGGAAGATCTCGTATATCCTTGATAGGGATCCTGCCCCCTACCAACCTTGCTCCCGGAATGCAGTGACATGCCAGATACACGTCCACTTGCTCAGGTAATGACCTCTGCCCAGTGAAAGATATGGGGACCCCTCTTTTCGAGAGGCCGGTCAAAAAGTACACATCTTCCAACTCAATGGTTAGAAATTGTGTGCCGATACGGAATCCCTGTTCCGCAACATCCCAAAGACCAATCATATGCTCAAGCAGTAACACCTCTCTCTTCATTTTTTGTAATTTGAAGAACTTGAGCAAGCCACAAGCTCGCAAAGCGGCCCGCATATGAGGATTCCATAGAGCAGCCAAATCATCCATCTCATGTTCCCTCTCTTTCCATTCAATCATGATTGCCGAAGAGACCTACAAAACAAAAAAATCAAGAATTTCGTTATTCCTCACATTTTGGTGATTTCGACGATTTTCAAAAAGAATTTTAAAACATGAAACAAAGTACCCATGTCATCTAAAAGCTACCACTCACTCTTTTTAAACACCACGTCCTTTAACATTTGTCAAATAATGATAAGAACGTTTTGAAAATGAAAAACGACTTTGGGGGGTGTGTGGGCATTTGGGCAGAATTTTTATGAGTTCTTTTGCTAAAAATGACTGGTCTAATCGATTGCAAGGGTGTAGACATCCTAACGACCCTTCTCTAATTCATTTTTGTAAAAGAATCCCCCTATTTTATTAACTTTTAAAAAGAGGCCGATTTGGTTCAAAGAGAGGCGACTTAAGGCTTTGTGTTTTGAAATAAATAATGATATGAAAACCAACCTAAAACCATGTAATTGAAAGAGCAAGGGATGGGCACCTACCTGGTTCAAACGACGAGCGAAATTATCAATCGTAGCTCCGGCAGCGAGAAAAACGAGATTTGCTCCAAAATGAGATTCTCCACTACTCCAAAAATCCTTGCAAATGAAATGGTAAATGAATTTTCAAATCAATTGTTATTTATAAAATTCCATTTTTTGTAAGGTATGGTCATTTTTGGGTTTCTCTAATGATGTAATGACTTCACTAAACTCTGGTTTGTAGCTTTGTTATCGCAGGTTTCCTGGCAGTCCTGATCGGTTATTTACCTTGTCGCACTTATGAGCATAGTCTTAGTTCGTTCTCGAGCTCGACAATATGAGAACGTAACCAGGTAAACTTTTATCTATTTTTCAAACCTATCTGGATACAAACACACGAAAAATGAACCCCCCTGGAGTCTCCTTTAAACCCTTTTCAGAATCTCTAAATATGAAAAGATTGTCGAGTGACCTTGCTTCCTTTCACACTCGTTAAAAGATCAGAAAGGGCCTCTTGCGAGAGATAGTTTAACCCTTTTTTGGTCTCGTTGGACTACTGTACGAAAAAGGAACTGAGAGAGTTCTCTTTTAAGTGTTTTTCCAAACTCTATAATCCCAAAAAACCTTCGAGTTTTCTGTCTTTAGACTCGTTAAAGAACACATCGACAAGCCCATATGGGACCGATCCCTTACTTCTTCCAGTTCATTGAACAAAGGAAGAGGAACTTATCGAAGGTGAGTTATATCGAGCATGTGTTATCCTCCTCGAGCTCATTAAATCAAAAAGAGGTAGTCATCCATCTGGATGGGGGAAAAATTGAAAGGAGCAAGCCAAGCAGTCTCTTGAGAACATCGTCCAACACTTCTTAGAGTCGCCCTTGAACACGACAATTTGTCATTTACATATATCATAGTCCGTTGAACCTCTGCACTGAACCGATATTTGAATTCCTTTCACTCCTTTGGGTCACCCGATGCAAGTCATCACATCCATTGCATAAGTATTGGTCCACATCACGTTTTGATGTTGTGCCTCAGTGTTCAAGGGAAGTATCCGCCTCGAGAGTCAACCATCCCAAATATCTTGTCTCAAAACCCATGTCAGTCGATGTTCTTTTGATCTACCAATTACATCTTTATATGCATTTCGCGTCGTTGATGGGGGATACATCAAGGCCCTCCCTCGACGAGTCTATTCCTGTCGACTTCAACACATTATCCAGGAATTAGATTTAGAAACTAATTAGTACTTTGGGACCTGCATGCCTCAATGGCAGGCCTCCTCACATTCGACAGTGGGTTTACACCATTGACCTCTGATCGAATGATTCCACGAATGTTCGACCTTATCTCATCTATTCACGTTCGATGGAATGTACTAAGGTACCTTGGGAATCATTGACATTAATGGTGATCTCCCTCACACTTGTTAACGGTTTACCTCATTGGCTGATAATCAAGTGGTTTCTGCCATGTTCGACGTCAGGACATCTATTCACATGGTTAGAATCGTATCATGCTGGGATTGGTAAGAAGACCCTAGGTTGGGTAATCACTTTGATATATGCTTTGCGCAGGTTGGGAAGGAGTTTTTATTGGACAAAGAACACATACACTGTTACATAGATCCACTATGTATTGGTCGTGGCTATGTCTCGTCATCTCGTAGATCCACTGTGTATTCTTCGTGGCTACGATCAGTCCGAGTCATCAAAGTATAGATCCACATTGTATCTTTGGTGGCTATACCCTTTTATCAATACAATTATGGATCCGCAGTGTATATTATGGCGGCCATACCTTACAAGTCTCGATCACCCAAGCATAGGTATGCCTGCCTTGGGTTTTGAAATATGTCATGATATTTGTTGGATGTTTGTGTGCAGCCTCCGTCCGGTTCTCTAAGTCTATACCCTTTCTTCGACGACTACAAAGTATTTCATTCATTAGTTCGCATCTTCTGACTTCATACTTTGGGGGGCATTCTGTTACACATCAAAATTACTCAACTGGATAAGTGTCGCATATTCCTCTCAATTGTTGTAAGTGTCGCAACTTCCTTACAACTTTTGCAAGTGTCGCAAGTTGGTTACAAGTGTCGCAAACGTTGTTTAATCATGTTTCCATAATGAAGACACTAAGGAGTCACTTAAACCATATGATGTACTTGGTTTGAAGAAGGAGAACTGGTTCACTAGAGTCAGATAACTCTTAACACCTGAAAAGGGATTTCAATCAAGAGTTTTGAGGGTGAACACTCCCCTGAAATAGCCTTAGGAGCGCTGGCGCTCCCCTATAAGGCCTCAGGGAGAATTATAATGCTTCCTCACCCTTATGAAGGAGCACTGCCGACTTTTGAAGCACTGGTTCTCCCCTTAAGCTTCTCAGGGAGCGTTCTAGCGCTCTGATGCCCCTTTTGAAGGAGCGCTCCCTAATCTAGGTCAGTTGTTAGCCCAGTGAGGAGAATGAGGAAAGGATCTTTCGAAATTAGGAGGCATTTGTACTCGAATTATTGGTTTCATCAGGAGATCCCTGATCTAAGGAGGAGGTTCCCAACTTGTTCTAAAGATAACTCAAGAGGTTAAGATCCTCTCAACCTATATAAGCAAGCTCTATGATGGTGGAAAGGGGGGAAGAATTGCTAGCATGAAACCTATGATCTCCTAGGAAACACACAGTTATCCAAAGGAGAAGTGATCAGTGAAGCTGTTGTCAGCCAGGTTGTGGATCTTTCGAGCAAGGGTTAGACGAAGGGGACTTGACGAAGCTTTCGCATTCACATCTACGATTGTAAGTACTGTTGTCGTTATTCTCATTAATATGACACGCTTGGCCTGTTTCTTTCTATTTTGTGTCTGATGTTACATGAACTTATCATTAACTGATAGATCTATTTTCAAGCTAATATCAATAGAGTAGGAAGTAGTTGTATCTTGTTTGTCTGCAGAACTCAGCGAGGAGCAAAGGATTGGAGCACAGCTCGGAGCGTGCAGGGACAAACGTCGATAAAGAGGTACTTCTGTTATCCTTCCTTCTCATGTATTAGTTTAGATATATTTGAAAGGAATTCAGTGTCCACGTTAAGCATTTTTCTGTCTAGGGTTAAGGTCAAGCTCTTAGAGGCGATCTACCTGTCCGCAGGAGATTTTCCTACAACAGAAACTGGCGACTCCACGGGGGAGATAGCCTCGGATCGAAACCTCTTGTTTCGATTTCTCCTTATTGACCTAGTTCTATCCCTTGATTGTTTCAGACCTGGTTCACTCCTCTTTTGATTGGTTTCATGAGCTGATTGGCTCCCTACCCCATCACACTCAGCATAATTGTCAGAATTGGATTGCAATTTTTTTATTTTTCTGACAATTTTTGGAGTTTCAGACCCTGGCGCCCCTGTCCTAGTGTTAACAGAGTGCCAGTGCTCCTAATATCTTTGCACAGAGAACTATAATGCTCCTTTCCCTTGGAAACAGAGCGCCATCCCTCTTTGGCTCAAAAATCTTCCAGAATTGCATTTTTTTGGATTTTGCCTCTGTGTTTCCTCTGCTGAGTAACCTTGTGAGTCAGTGTTTCTTCCTTTTCAACCTTGACATCTGTCTTTTGATTGAAGAATAAGCACCTCATTGTTTGGATCTTGTATCCTTCTTCACTATTTTCATTCAAGTCTTTCCTGTTGAGCGGCATTTAAGACCCATGCATTGTTCTTCTCTCCTCATCAGCTGAGTACAAACCCTGGTGAAGGTCATCAAAGGCCTACAAACCTCTTTATCTTGATTCGAGTCAAGGTCATTGTTCTTCAACTTTTTCTTTTTGGGTGTGAATTTTGTTTTCTCTTTGATTGTTTCTTTTCTTTCGCTTTTCATTTTGATTGCAATGAAAGGGTGCATTGTTTGTATGACTTTAGCTTGTGCTAGTTTGATTTTCATTCATATAAAGACAATTAGCAAGACAAGCATTGTGTTGAATTGATCTTTAACTCATATACGAACAATGAAAAAGTATCTCCATGATTGATTGTGCATATTAGAAGGCATTTAAAAGTTTTTGCATTACATCAGGATTTGATTGAGAAAAAGAATCGTTTGAGGACACTCCGTATTTGTGCTTGTTAAGTGAAAATAAGTCTCTCTCTCCCTTAGATAGACCTTCATCGAAAGGAAATGACTTCTTATCATATTTGATGCATTCTTTGGGTCTGAGTCATAATTCCATCTGTTTCACTTCCATACACCCCTTTTGCGTAAAGAACAACCATAAAAATCAATGCTAATTAAAAGTTATCTAGAATTTTCTTTTTGCTAGGATCCTCCACCAATAGTAGAATAGGTGTAGTACTTTGGATTAGGCTGTGAGCATAACTCTCCAAAGTTTCCAAAACAAACAGTAGCATCCTGAGTTAGGGAGAGTCAAATCCAATCATCATATAAGTCTGCCTGGGATCCCCCTCTCACACAGGGGTTACACACGAGGTCGCATTTGGGTAAGCTACGGGGACTAACCCTCCGTGGTTTAGCTGATTGTGGTGGTTAGATCGTATTATGGGGGTCACTCTAAGGTAAATCCATAATTACTACGTGGAAGCCTTCTAGTTGATTTCGGGCTTGATACCCTGCCTGTACGTTCCGATCGGACTGTCGACTGTTCCCACCCAGGGGCTGACTGCGAATTGGTAACCTTAGTAGCCATAATCTGTAGGGTCTTACACAAGGTGACGGTGACGGGAAGTCTCACTGTACCGGGAGCAGACATTGGTCAAAATCACTCGGGCTCCTTGGAGGGTAAATCCACAATTACTACATGGAAGCTTGCACCAAGGCGTAAGTCTGTTAAGCAGGCCGCCATTGTAACTGTTCCACCCTACCCCCACCCCTTCTAGACTTGATCACATGACATTGGATTTCATCACCAACTAGTACGGTCATCAAAAGAAGGTCCTGTTTGCTTGGTTGTGATTCTTAGATTTTTTAGCGTCTGCTGTTTCTTTCGCTAGTTGGCCATAGATTTCTTTTGCTGACTCTTTTCCGCCAACATCGACCCTCCACGTCGTTCGCGGAGACTACAGGGACTTCCTATAGAAAATATGGAAGGAAACACCCCTTTACCCCCTCATTCCACGGGGGAATATCCTCAACAGAGCGAGGTTCAAAACACTACAACTTCCCAGGAACAAGTTCCCATCCCTTTGGAGAATTTTTGAATTGTCTCAGAATCTCCGGAAGCATACCGCATTCCGGAAGGATACGAACGACAAATCCTCCACTTAAATTTTGTCGGAGAATTTGTTGTCAATCCAGATATTTCGGCTGGGTCTCCTCAAAACCCTTTAGCCAATGACCCTTTTTGGACTGTGGACGTTGTTCGGAGTCCACCACGCTTGGTGCGAGATCTTTATGCAACAGGAGAAGGTGACGACGCATCTTTCTCCTACACTGTACCCCCAAATCACTTCACCGGTACTACCACTTTTACAGCCACACCAACCGTTGGTCCGAACATACCATCCATTGGCCCAAGGCCTACTATTCCCCTCCGGACGGCCCATTCGACAATGGCCCCGCACATTTTGACTATCCCTGCCGGTAATGTGGTAGTTAATCAAGCCTCGAATGGCACACCTGTAACACCAAGATCTACACTCCCTTTTGGATTTAGGGCACTGAACGCATCCACTACCACCACTGCCCAAACCACTACTCAAATTGTATTGGGAAGTTCCATACCTATCCAAAAACCCGGAGGGACTAGCCTTGGTGGTCCTAACCTGATCGGAAACACTGGTCAGTCATTGTCATCCAACTTTCAGATCTTGAGAACTCTACCTCAAACTGGGGGGCATCCTCCCTTCGGAGGACAAATTCCATTCGTAGGGAACCCTAATGCTGGGAGGCATCCTCCCACCAGAGGACAAATTCCATTCGAGGGGCACCCTCATGCTGGGGGACAACCTCAAATCGGAGTCCACCATCAACCACAAGGACAAAATGTGTCCGTCGCACCCAATCCGTGGAGCATCCCTTTTCAAGGAAATCCACATGCCTCCACGGGACAAAATGTGCCTGCCGCACCTAACCCATGGAACGTTCCTTTTTCAGGAAACCCACACTTCTCGACAGGACAAAATTCTCAGGCTCCGCAACAACCTCCTTATGGACAAATGACCAACCCAACCCATAACCCTCAAAACCCATTCGGTTATCCTCTGCTCACACATGCTTCTCAAAACACCTCAAATCCTGCGTACCTCGGTCAAAACCAACCTCATATGAGAGGTCCCACTAGTTATAATTATCCACATAAAACGGTAATGGGCCCCACTGGTGTACCTCTACCACACCAACATTACCCACAGGTTAACCGACAACTACCTTTTCTGGATACCCTGGATCTTCCAGACTTGTCTCGGTTAACGAATGATCCCATTTATCATTCTCCAGTTTGGCCAGCTATTCCAGCAAAACTTCCTTCTGATATCCCAAAATTCGACGGAAAATCCAGATAAGACCCGAACAACCACGTGATGACTTTCCATTTGTGGTGTTCATCCAACTCCCTCATGGACGACTCTATTCGTTTGCGTCTTTTGTAACGAACACTTACGGGTTCCGCAAAAAAATGGTATATTGAATTACCACGCGCATCTTTGCACGATTTCAACTCCCTCGCCATGTCCTTCCTCACACACTTCCAACTACCCATTCGATATGAGACGGGTACTGAACTATTAACCTCTCTTCATCAGACAACTTCCATACACATCTCCGATCATATCCATGAATGGAGATGACGATGAAGGCTAATCAAAGCGGTCATCCCCGACCAATTATTAGCGGAATGGTTCACGAAATCGTTATTACCCCAGATCGCTCGTGATGTTGCCATGGGCGGTGTGGTCATCGAGGAAGAAGCCATCGCCCGAGCTCAGTACTTAGACTTTGTCTATTCACAATTCTGTACTCTGTATGAGTTGATACCGAACGCTATCCATGCCACTAACGATCCATCCAAACCATCGACTGCTTCGCATGCGGATGGAGTTATTGGCTCCATCAAAACCCAATCTACCACCCAGTCCACTCGAACGACTCAGCGGCCTGCTTCGACAACTTCTCCCAGTTCGACTATACCCTATTCTACCCTCCCTCAAACTCAGGTCTCTGATGTGAATGTGGTCCAATCAACCCCTTCACAACAACTTGGGGGCAAGAAGAAAGCGAGAAACAAAACAAAGAAGAACAATAACAACGAACAACCCAAAACCCAACCACAAACCCCTACTGCTGGAAAACAACCACAACGAAAACCAAAATTCCCATGTCTCATTTGCGTTGACGATCACTACACTTGAGACTGCCCACATCGCGATGAAGTGGCCAAACTTTTCAAGGGAAATTCGCAACCCGTTGTGCTTACTCAGCCTTTTTCGCAACAACAATATTTGGTTTCACAAACCCCCATGCCAGGGGGTAGCTCCAACCAACCCCCTGATGAGGCCTCGACCAACGCCCACATTTACATGTTTAAGGGGTTAATCTAACCACTCATTCTGCGACATACGACACGCCAGTTAAACCTGATAAGATGAATACGGCTAATGGTTCTTCGCCAGATACTCTACCATCCTCTGTTAATCCTCCATCTGTTAGCCCTCCATCTGGGCCACTTCAGATTGAGAAACCTTATTTTGACTCCATCTTACACCCTCCTAAGAGCACCATCCAGAAATCCACTTTCAATCCTAATTCACGGGCTACCCAAAATTACAATATTGTAGAATATTTGGCCCAAGCCCCGTGTTCCATGTCCGCGTTGGAATTCCTACAAAACTGTCCCAACCAATGTAGGATGCTCTTAGCTTCCATTGGTGCTTTCGATCCCGAGTCATCAAACTACATCACATTTAATCTGGACGATCATCAACCGCAACTCTCCCACCAGCTAGCTTTTCAAATCGATGTTGTTGTTCACAATCGACAAATCCACCGGACTATCCTGGATGAGGGAGCCTCTACCCGTGTCATGTCTCTAGCCTGTTGGAAAGGTTTAAAATCACCTGCCCTTAACAAATCCCCTACGATGTTACGCGCTTTCGATGGATGAGGTTTCCATCCTCACAGATTACTACAATCCCTAGCCGTCCAATTGGGCAGTAAAACTGTTACGGTTGATGTCGAGGTGGTCGATGCTCCCCTCGATTACAACCTATTACTTGGAAGAAGTTGGTTTTATGCTATGACTGTCGTCCCCTCGTTGGTGTTTCGATGTGTACAATTCCCCCATCAAGGCAAAATTGTCACCATCGATCTCGACTATGCCTTATCAATCCTTGGAATCATCTGATCCTTGGATTGTACCTAGTCCTTTGGAATTCGATGTGCTCAGTGACACCATGCCACTCAGCCCAACCGAGACCGCATACGTAGCTATCCAATCTACCTCTACCTCTCCCAACAATTCACATTCATTGGCACCCAATGCTTACTCGGTGCCCTCATGGTTGGATTCCCTATCATCTGCCCTTGATTACATTTCCCACGTCTTTCCTTCGGATGGATCTATTATGGAAATGCTTAGCATTGACGAATTGCCCTGGGATGATAACCACCATCGATCCTCTTTCCGTCCACCTTTGGAAGAAGTTCAAGACATACGATCTATCTTCCCCCCCGATGTTATTGATGCTCCGCAATCCCCTATCCTCACACATGATACTTTCTCTGAGGGGAACATGGGTAACATCTCTACTACAATCAAAATTGACATTTCAGTCAAAGAAGTTGTCGTGGAAAACATTAATCTTGGTGCTAATTGCACGCCCGATGAAGTGGTTTCTTACACCGCTTTGTTCAAGGAATTCCGCGATGTCTTCACATGGAGCTATGAGGAAATGCCATGGATTGACCCTTCAATCGTCATCCATGAAATCAAAACTTACCCTGATGCAAAACCGGTTCGACAGAAACTCTGCCTGGTTCACCCCAAGAAAATGGCAGCTATAAAGGCAGAAGTTGAAAAACTTCTAAAATCTGGCTTCATCTGCCCCGTCCCTTTGACAGAATGGGTCTCCAACCTCGTTTCGATTGCCAAGAAACAAGGGACCATCCGTGTTTTCGTAGATTATCGAGATCTCAACAAAGCTTGTCCCAAGGAAAACTACCCTACACCTTTCATCGATCAAATCATCGATAATTGCGCAGGAAGCGTAATCTTCTCTTTCATGGATGGCTTTTCTGGATATAGCAAGATTGAAATCTTACCTACTGATCAACATAAGACAACCTTCATCTACCCTTGGGGAACTTTCACCTACCGGAAGCTACCTTTTGGCCTTAAAAATGCTGGTGCTACTTTCCAGTGAGCCATGTCATACACTTTCCATGACATCAATCATATCGCAGAACCTTACCTCGATGACTTACCCGCCCATTCATCCCACCGACCTGATCACGTTGGTCACTTGTGAGCAATTTTTCTTCGATGTCATTTCTATCGTATTCGTCTGAACCCACATAAATGCATTTTCACTGTCGAATCCGACCGACTCCTCGGTTTCATCGTCTCCAAAGACGGGATTAGGGTGGATCCCTTAAAGATCAAGGCCATTCTAGCCTTACCCCCACCCACCAACTTAACCCAACTCCAAAGTTTGCAAGGCAAAGCAAACTTTCTTCGTCGTTTCATCTGCAATTATGCCGAGATCACTAAAGTATTTATGCGGCTACTGCAAAAGAACGTCCCTTTCATTTGGGATGACACTGCCCAACGGTCATTTGGTGCTCTCAAGCATGATTTGACCCATGCTCCTTTGTTACATCCTCCCGAATATACAAAGGATTATATCCTTTACTTGGCCGCTTCTACTTCTACCATTGCGATGGTGTTAGTTCAAGAGGACTCTAATGGCAAAGAACACGTGATTTATGATCTAAGCAAGAGTTTATCCGGACCTAAACTCAGATATTCGCATGTTGAGAAAATGGCTATGGCAGCCGCCATTGTTGTCCAAAGATTCCACCACTACATCTTATTATGCACCACCACGGTAATCGCAGACTCCAACCCCATGTACCACGTCTTGGCACGTCAAGTACTTGGGGGAAAATATTCGAAATGGATCGTTATTCTTCAAGAATTCGATCTCAAGTTTACAAAGGCTAAAGCCAAAAAATCCCTAGTGTTTGTCGAGCTCATCTGTGCTCTCCCTTATGTCGATGAAAACATTGAACCTAGAGATTCTCTCCCCAATGAATCTCTCTTCCTCATCAGCACCTCTGACCCTTGGTATGGAGACATTCTCCTCTACCTTCAAACTCAACGTTTTTAGCCAAACATCTCTCGCGAAGAGCGTCGACGCATCCATCACCACTCTCGTTGTTATCTCATCCTCAGCGACACTTTGTATCGCCATGGTATTGACACCATCCTTCAGCGATTTTTGATTCACGAAGAGGCTGAACGCGTTTTGAACGATTGTCACCTTGGCGCCTATGGCAGTCACCTTTCCAGGATGGCCACAGCCCAAAAAATCCTACGTGCCGGCTACTTTTGGCCCTCGATTTTCAAAGATTGCATCGAGGCCGTCAAAAAATGCCCACCCTACCAAATCTTCAATAAGAAGGCACGCACCCACCCTACTGCGTTGAACCCCATTATTTCCATCAACCCCTTTTCCAAATGGGGTATCGATTTCATGCAGTGTAAGCCTACCTCAACTGGGGGGCATGGTTACATCATCGTCACCGTCGACTACTCCACCAAATGGGCTGAGGCTATGCCTACCTTCCTGAATGATGGCCATACTGCAGCTCTATTCCTCTTCAACCATATCATTACTCGTTTTGGTGTACCACTTGCCATCATCACCGACCATGGTGCACACTTCAAAAACCAGATGATGAGCGAGTTACATGTCAAATTGGGTTTTCTCCATGAAAAATCATCCCCTTACTACCCTCAAGCGAACGGGCAAGTTGAGGCTATCAACAAAGTCCTAAAAACCATGATCCAACGCATGGTAGGGAAAAACAATACATCGTGGCATTTACAACTGTTTTCTGCTCTCTGGGCCTATCGCACGTCTGTGAAAACCTCAACTGGATTCACTCCTTTCTAGTTGGTCTATAGCTTTGAAGCCGTCCTACCAATCGAGTGCGAGATTCCATCACTAAAATTGAAAGTAGAACTCCTGCCCCATACTTCTGCGGAAGAAGAACGATTCTTATATCTATCCAAGCTGGACAAAACATGCCACGATGCTACCCTCATTAATGAGGCACATCAGAAATGAATTAAGAGTCAATATGACAAATCTGTCCAACCTCGAGCCTTTGCAGAAGGAGACTTAGTCCTCGTTTACAACCAAGCACATGATAAATTGGGAATAGGAAAGTTAGAACCTATGTGGCACAGTCCTTACATCGTGAAGCGTGTTTTACACAAAGGTTCTTATGAACTAGTATATCATGATGGAATTTCCCTGGGAGAGCCCCAAAATGGGATTTACCTTAAAAAGTACTATGCCTAGATCACCTAGCATCTGTACTTTGTACATTATTGTATTTTAGTTTGGTGTGTCTTTTTCTTTGGCGTGCTCGAGTCTTTACCATTGCCACTCATGACTGTGCCTGTGTTTTCATGCACAGATGACGTCTACCTTTCCTATCTTTTTTGGGTTTGCGGATGGCACCAGCCGACATACCCGGAAAATTGCTTCGACAACATGGGTTATTTATCAGTTTGACAAGGTGGTGAGTTCAGGAGGCATCTTTTTAGGACCAACAACCAACAATATGGTAGAATACCATGCTTTCATTGGACTGTTGACCCAAGCCTCCTCCCTAGGTATCTCTCGTATCATTATTTACTTAGACTCCCAACTCGTGGTTTATCAACTCAACCGCATCTACACTATCCGTAGTCCTATCCTACTACGTCTACACTTACAAGTTCATCGTATTGAACGAATGTTCGATTACATTGAATATAGACACATTCCGAGAGAACTTAATAGTGTTTCAGATTCGTTAGCTAATTATATCATGGATCGGTATCTAGCCCACAGATAAGATTCAAGGAAAGCAAAAACTGTACATTACATGTAAATTAAAACACATCACAGACATCATCATGTACAAATCA
>ML796527.1:255233-273906 GCA_009831015.1 Picea engelmannii
CTGTTAAGAGGTGGTCTGGGTATGAATTTTGGTTTAGCAGCTGGACCCAGATCCCTCATCTTCCAAATGGCTTCCTGTAGGCTGGTAGGCTTGAAGGCCTTAACCCAACCCTTTAAGGGTTCCATCAATCCTTCTGTAAAGAGAATCATGAGCCTGGTTGGGGACATATCTTACACCATCACTGCCAACCTTTGGAACTCATCAATGTATGCCTCAGCCATACCTGTTTGCTTGAGTTGGGTGAGCTCTCAGAAGTGTAACTCAGGATCTCCTAGATCAAATCTATTAATGAGCCTCTGAGTGAATTATGTATAGGATACAATCTGGTTGTGGCCGAGTGTGGTGAGCCCATGGTACCACCAGTTGTGGGCCTTTCCATACAAGTACATAGTGGAAAAATTGATGGCCTCCATATCTCTCATGGGGTTAAACTGCAGGTAAGTATCCAGCTTCTGCACCCATGCTTCTGCTGTCATCTTAGCCGTACCATCAAAGTATGGAATATCTATCTTCCCTGCCCTTCGTTCAAATTCAAATCTACCCCTGTGGTTCATCCTAGGCTGGTTTTTGAACTTGAGTTGACAATACCGGTCTAGGGACATCTGTCTTTGAACTTTCATATCCAAGCTGTAGTATTCCCTAGTACTCCTGGCTAATTGTGCCACAAAATCTTCAACCTATTCATGCTGCTCTTGCTCGTCTATAAATGTGGGCATGTATGGTCTGGGGTTAACTTTGCTACCTGAGTTTTGGCCTAGAGGTTCATCTATGAACACGTGTACGTATGGCCTATGATTGGTCCTGCTACCCATCTGCCCATGGAATGTGCCACCTCCAAGACTTCCTTCGGATCCTGGTGCTTTCTCCAGGTTATATCTGTCTTCCTCATGGGTTCCACCGGAACCTCCAGCCTCCTTATTCCCATATGTATCAAGATCTTTTCCTCGATGGGTTACTTGCATTAGAAGGTTAGTTATCCTAGCTTGGTTCTCCTTCATTTTCTGTAGATTCTCATCAACTTTCTTCAAGGTTTCATAGATTTCGGCCTGTCCCCTTCTGTTGGTTTCCTGATACTCATCCAACTGTCGGACCAATGTGCTTTCTGTGCGGTTCATGTTTTGTTGGAATTTATCAAATTTAGTTACTAAGAGAGCCAAGACCAGAGGCTCATGGTCGTCTCCTAACCCTTCCATTTCTCCCTCTATTTCACTGTTGTTTTTCTTCTTCCGACCCATAACAATTCCCCTGTACTTCTGCATGCACCAATCTCTCCACAGGTTTGGAGGATCAAGGCTCTGATACCACTGTAATGATCCCAAGCCAAATTCTTTCTTGGAATCACTAACTACTACTAATTTATTGAGTTATTAAGTGCATACAAGATTCATCAACACATGGAGATCACAATATATTCAAGATGTAGAAGCACAAGCAAAGATCTGACCTTTTTATCATGAGCAATGTAAGATCAATACAATAGATGGTCGATCTGGCATAAACCTCAGATGGTCGTACATTCAATAGATATGAGCTACTACAAAATGCTCCCGACAATACAAAATAATCCTCCAAAGGCTGGATATACAATGAAGACTAAATCAAGCAGATCTGAGCTGCACTAATGCTCAACCTCCAAGATGGAAAGTTCCACGTCCTGCTAGAATGTTGAAGCCCTGAATAATTCTGCCCTGCTACCAAAAGTGTCCAATCATCCTGAGAAATATTCCAAATGATAGATCGGGCAACTGTAAGGAAAACCCAAATGTCCAAATTCCCAAATCCACTCTCAAACCCCGTAGATCTAAATTCTTCACTGAATGGTGTGCCCCACTGGATGACTGAAACCCTAGCTAGTTCGACCCTGATGAAGGAGGCCTCCAAATGCTCTAAAACTCTCCAAGAATATAGATCGGGCTATGAGAATCCCGTGGGAGAAGTTTTGGGCCCAGATCTCAAGCATATCTCCCTAGATCTGAGTTTTACTGAATCACGGGACGTCCCCTATGGCTCCACAATGTCCCAATCTACAGACAAATATAGAATGATGATAACCCTCCAGAAAATCCCTCAAACTGATGGTCCTACCCCTGCAAACAAAACCCAACTGTCGGAATGGCCCTAGGCCCTCAGGATAAGCTGGATCAAACCTCCCTTGATAAACTGGCCCTGAGACTAGAATGGTGTGGAGGAGTCTTTCATCCCCGAGACCAAGCTCTGGAACAAGGTGAGTGGATATTTCACCACTGAGTTTCTCACAAGGGTTTGTACAACAAAACCCCCAAACTGAATGCTCAAGAGCAATAGCAAATGCTAATCCAAAACCATAATGACTAATAGGTGCACCCCAGCCTCTTACTTATACTTTTCCTTCTAATTCTCTGTTGAGTTAGGTTAACTCCTAGGGTTAATCTTCTATTCCTCTGTTGAGTTATCTTTTACTCCTTTCCTTTTCCCTTCTTAAGTCAACTTAAAAATATAAATTTTAACTTCTTGAATTTTCCCCCCTTCAGTGTGAGACTATGACCTTGTGGGGGTGCCCAGGCCACTGAGTCTCCTCATTACCTCTCTAAGAGGTGGGGGACATTACATATATTCCCTCACTAAATATGGTTTTCATAAAAACATATGTTACTTAGTTTGTTTCGGAATTCCCTTTCCCTGCTTAGGGGTATGCTAGTATATTAGAGTCTTCGGGATTTTGTGAGATGACCTACACAAATTACGTGAATTATTTAAAATTATTAATATATATTATATTTCGGGGGTGACCTACACTTATTATATAAGATTATTTAATATATATTCTATATTACCTAACTTTAATAAAAGATTAACCTACGTGCCCTCCACCACACCCTCCCCACTCCACTCACATAAACATTCCATACACTAATTTGTTTATAAACACTAAAGTTCATTTTCATCCCATGCATGTGGGATTTATCATTTTTTATTTTTAAACTTACCCAAGACGCACTAATAAATCATCAATTTGCACTTTGACAATCAGAGGACCCCGACTTCGAAAGGTCATATATCAAGATCTGAGGCACGAATTTGGGATTGTGAGGACTCGTTGGAAATTTTAAATAGAGGAGAAAAACCTCAGACAATTTATTTTGGGAAATTCACAAGCTAAACATTCCAAAAAATCAGCAAAAAATAGGCTATGGAATTAAAACAAATTGAGTTTTGTGAGTGTGATTTTAGGGAAAATTTAATAACTAAAACATTTTCCAGATTGGGATCTCATTCCATATTTTCCATGTCAATAATATAATAGATGAAAAATAATATGGGCTTGTATTTGGGGATCTATCTTTGTTTTTAATTTCATTTTCTCCAAATAAATGGTTTCAATATTTTTTAGATTTAGTTTTTCTTTGGATTTCAATTATGTTTTTAATGATAATTGGTGGCTATTTTGCAGAGATTTGAGAGGATAATCTCCAGCTAGAGTTCTGATATGGATTAATGAAAATAACAAATCAATCATAGGTGTTGAGAGCTCCAAATTAATCTCAACAATTATTCTATTTTTCAAGATTGGTTCCATATTTGAGAGCAAATTTCCAAGAAACCATTATGGAAACTATTTCCAAATTACAAGGCATAAATTACTCATCATTAAAAGGATAAAGGAGGAAGTTGAAGACTGGGTTGGGGGTTGACATGTTAGGAATTTTTCTAAGAAGCAAGATTGTGTTCTTTGTAAGTCTGTAGGGTTGTTGTAATTTCTTGAAGATCAAGCATTAATATATTGGATTATTGGTTCATCTTCAATAGAGCCTTGTTTTCTCTTCTATTTTCTGTGTTTTTATTCTCATTATGCCATCACTATTTATGTTTATTTTGTAGTAAGATCATTATTAGGGTTAAAGAAGTAATAATTTGGTACAACCTCCACTGTTACAATTATAAAGTAATCATTTGAGACAAATAATTTCCTTTGTCTTATGATGAGTAAGACAAGACCTTTGTTTTAACTTGTTTTACTTAACCATAACCCCGATATGTTGTTTTACATGCACTCACTTTTGATTTTTTGGATTCATCATTGGAAATGCCTAGAAAATCGATTATTCTTCATCTCGAATTTGTTGAGATTGCTCTTGCCCTCTACAAATTTTGAGACTTAAGTTTTTTTCCTCCCTTCTTCCACCTTTCATGAACTAGTTTTTCTCCTCTGTTTGATAAGACTCCATTCCAAATAGATTTAGGCTACTAATATGAGATTTTTACAACTATTTATTTGGTTTGTTGTCTTATTTCCTATGCCTTGTTTAACCTTCGTTTTATTATCTTAAATATGGTCGTTGTGATTTAATGTTCAAGTGCTACTTGGTGAGATTGAGTAGACCATATTTTTAAGTCATATGAGGGAGATCCATTTGGTTGGAAGGGCTATCTTTCCAGTCAGAAGTTGGTTGAAAATTTTCTAGGCACTTCTATTGTACATCCAAGAGAAATCTCTAGCAACAACACTTTTTTTGGCATTGTTGTCTGGGACAGAGTTAAAAGTTCATTTTCTTTGGGAGTACGATAAACATCAACTCTGTTTCTTGAGAGTGAACAAGAGTCATCCACATGGGATGTTTTAATTTTTCACATGGCGACTCTATAATATGAAAAATTCACTAGTGATTCCACTGGAAGATCATCCTTTGACAGAAAAATGAAGAATCGCTGTAAAATTATCAAGTACCAAATGGCGAGTTTCTTTCAAGATATTTTAGATCTGTTGGTTAGTCATTTTTTTCTCTATCAAATATATTTAGAAAATATTTTATGTTATTTTGTTCATCATAAGATTAGAACCTCATCTCTTTCCTTAGAAAAGGAAATCCAAATTTCTTTTGCCACTTCTCAAGTAGAAAATTCTAATTTATTATTGTCTTCTAAAAAGCATGGTAAGCCTCTTGTATCAATGTCCTTTGAAATATTCTTGATCAAAAAGCACAAATTCCAATTGTTTCATAAAATAGTAATTATTTTACATCAATTGGGAATGAAATCAATATGCCAATTCCTTCAGTCATTAATATACCTTGTGATATACCTGCAAATATTCATCCAAAGGATTTAAATAGGTATAAACCTCTCAAGTTTCCATTAGTTCTTCATGATCTTCCTCCTAAGTTTTTCAAATATATTCCTTTATTCAATGGGGAAGATGATGTTATGACAAAAAATCACATGGAAGCCTTTGAAAATTTCATAGATTGTTTAGATATTCAATATGAAGATGTCTTTATGAGGTTATTCATTCATTCATTAGTAGAAGAAGTAAAAAGATGGTTTAGAGATTTAATCGTTGAATCTATTACTTCTTGGACTAACTTTCATGATGTTTTCCTGCACAAATGGGCTGAGAGGAAATCTCATCATCAAAATTCAATAGAAGATTTGAAAATGTTTATCATAATTTTCCTATTGAAATTTGTCCTTTTGAAGTTATTTCTAAGGTATATTATGAATTAGCACGTCATCCTAATTTAGTATTTTACCTCAGAGAAAGGAAGTCCTCCACTTTGCAACAAATGTTTATGGATGTTGAATAAATTGAAAACAATATATGGGCTTGTGCGATGTTTCCTGCTCAAATAGAGGAGGATTTGAATACCAGAGAGAAGAAAGAAGAAATGAAGAGGAAGAATTAGACATGTATAGTTCAAATCAGTAATAGGTAAATGATTGAGAAACTGACTTTTGCAATTCCTTGAGTGATTTTCATAGTGAGGAAAATGAACTTACTAATTATGAATCTGAACAAGAGAGCTACTATGATTATATTCAAGAAAATTTTCAACATGATCAAAAAATATTTAATCTATCTTTATATTTAGAGAGCTTAAATATTCATTAGCTTATATATGATAGATATGACTCTGAGACATAGTTTAATATTGAATATGAGTAGAATTCTAAAACATTATCTTCAACATTTTTTTATGTTGAGCCAGTCTATGATGATTGTGATAATTTTGATGAGGAAAAAACAAGATTTAAAGAGATGAGTTATTTATTATCATATTTTGAAATTTTTAAAGGACCCATAAATGATAATGATGATCAGCAAATTGATTATGTTGATTTTGAATTTTATGAAAAATGAGTTAATATATTGTTTCATGTCTTTTGTTCATTTGATGAACACATGGAAGAATCTTATTTCATCAAAAAAGAAGATATTGTGTAGCAACAATTCATTTTTTTGGAATAAAAGAAGAAATTCTCTTATAATTTTCAAGATCTTATCGAAGTCTATTTCAATGTTTTTTCAAATAAAATTAACTCATCATTGTTTCATTCTAAGTATGAAATTCAATCTAATGATGAGTTAAAAATGGATATGTTGTGGTCCCTAATTCCCAAGAAAATAGAAATGGATGATCCTGAACAAAATTAGTTGAAAAATTACAAGTGGAACAATCTCATCCCATCAAAGAAATAGAAACCCTGAAGAAGGAGTCCAATTTTTTGATCAAGGACAATAATTATGTGGGTAATTAGATACTTATTTTTTTATCAATATGAAGATATTTTAGCAGTCTTCATGGAATCATCGGGTAATGTGAGTCTCTCATCATTTTTTCACTGTAATATGTATATAAATTGTATGGTAAGTTGTGTATTCTTCCTCTGCTACAATCTTTATTCATATTTTTTCTTAATCATCTACAAAGAAATAATTTTTAATTCAATTAATGAAATGCTTTCATGGCTACATTGGAAATATGATATAACTTGATTAAGCATATCATAAATTTTAGAATAGGATCAAATTGTATATAAATAAACTCAAATTTGATCATTTCTTTTCAGTTTGCATAAAAATTTTTAGGTTTGTAAAGATAGTGTTATTATTAGTTAGATTAGTTTAATAAATGAAACTATATGCTATTGATCACTTACATTTAATCTAATATCTATAGAAATGATAATAATTTATTTATAGATAAAATTTCAAACATGTTATTTGAACAAGTAAGGTCAAAAGTTATTTGTTTATTTATCTATGTTAAATTGGTATATTTGGGGTAATTTCTTGAAATATTAGCTTTGATATTAGATGATAATTGATAGTTTTATCAAGGGAAACTCATAAACTATTATCATACTCATAGGAAAATAAATGGTTAGTCTTGAGAAGGCGCTAATATAAGGGTTTACATTAACATGTAGACAATTATACTTAATTTATATCTTTAACAATTATCATCCCATAGTGTTATTTCACACAGATTTCCCCCATCCCACAAAATAAATAAAGTATTAAGACAGAGGGTGAAAGGAAATTCATGAAAATGATTGCCCCCATCTTGTCCAAATAAGATGATGAAAGGAAATTCATTTAAATTATTTCCCTCATCTCAAATTAATGAAATAATGTTAAAAAGTGGGATGGTGAAAGGAAATTCAGGATTCAGGAATACAGATATCTTCATCGGGGCAATGGATTTCTGGTTGGTAGTGAAGTGATGTCTGTGATGACTGCTATGAACTGAAACTACATATCGTTACCCAAACTATGTTATTATTCCTCTTCAAGATTTTCTATAGTATGATCCAACTAAGTTTTATTTTTAATAAATATAAAGAACTAATTTTTCCCTTGAGTTAAAACGATCATTAGTTTGAAATATAATGTTTTAGCTTGATTCTAATTAATTACCTTACATAACTCTTGAGCAGATTTTGATGAAATAAATTCATTAATAACTTTACTTGAAATCTAAAATTTAGCATGCTTTGAAGTTTTAAATTTTAATAATTTTAATATTTCTTATATGAGATTTATGTTGAAAAGTGAGAAAATAGGTTTTAGTTTGATGAATAATTTTTAGTTTAAATTTAAAGAATAGTGACTATGTTACCAATAAATAAGGCACTAGGTATATTGTTCTTTCGTGCCTCGCAGGGAGACACAATCTTCATATGGAGCCTAATGCTGGAACATAGAATAAATTCTAAAATAAATAAATAAATATTTTTACAATAGGCGTTTTGAATTTTACTTGCATGATGATCCGGTTTGATTTTCTTTTAGATCAGAGTGTTTTTTGGAGGCTTTAATGTCACATCCTCCTCTTAATGTTTCTTGAAAATAAAGGGTCCTCATATAAAAATTTTGGAATATTGCATAGGTTTGCTTTTGGTTTCCTATTTTGAGTGATTTTTGTTTTTCATAATTTTTCAATTTTAATAATATTTTCATCTTTGTCTCCTCGAGATATTTTCGGTGATATAAATTTTTCATCATTTCAACTCTCAGATCAAAAGTTATGGCCTTTTGAAGTTTTGTGTTTTTCCACAATTTTGATGAGTTGGCGTGATGATGTGGCATTGCTAATGCACATGGAAAAATTACATATGGTGTTTCCACGTCATATCCACATATTTCCACATCGTCATTAATTGTCACATCTCTTGACAAATGGCATATTAGTGTATTTAATTATTGTGTATATTATTTTATTTTTTATTTAATTTAATTTAATTATTGTATATATTATTTATTTTTATATTATTAATATTTTATTATATTTTATAGTTTTCGGGCCTAGTTCAGTTTGATTTGCTTTTATATCAGATTATTTTGTGGAGTCCTTAATGTCACGTCCTCCTCTTAATGTTTCTTGAAAATAAAAGGTTCTCATATAAAATTTTCGGAATATTGCATAGGTTTTCTTTTGGTTTCTTATTTTGAGTGATTTTTGGTTTTCATAATTTGTCAGTTTTAATAATCCCATCATTTTCGTATCCTCAAGTTCTTTTCATTGATATAAAATTTTCCTCATTTTGACTCTCAAATCAAAAGTTATGGTCTTTTGAAGTTTTTTTGTTTTTCCACTATTTTCATGAGTTGGCATGGTGATGTGGCGTCACTAATGCACATGGAAAAATTACATATGGCGTTTCCATGTCATTGCCACATCGGCATTAATTGTCACATTTCTTGATAAATGGGATATTAGTGTATTTAATTATTGTGTATATTATTTTATTTTTTATTTTAATTTTAATTTTATATTTTATTTTATTTTATTATTGTGTATATTATTTATTGTATATATTATTAATATTTTATAGTTGTTGGGCCCTTCAAGTATGTGCTCTCCACCATACCCTCCTTACTCCACTCACATAAGCACTCCATACACTAATTTGTTTATAAACATTAAAGTTCATTTTCATCCCATGCATGTGGGATTTATCATTTTTTTATTTTTAAACTTACCCAAAACGCACTAACCAATCATAAATTTGCACTTATACAGTTACATGACTCTAGTTTCAGGAGGTCATATATCAACATCTGGGACACAAATCCAGCTTGTGCGGACTCGTTGGAAAGCTTAAATAGAGGGAAAAAACCCGGGACAAATTATTTTGGTAAAATTGCAAGCTAAACATTCCAAAAATTCATCAGAAAAGAGGCTACGAAATTAAAACAAATTGAGTTTTTTGAGGGAGATTTTAGGGAAAATTTAATAAATAAAACATTTTCCATATTGGGATCTCATTCCATATTTTCCATATGTCAATAATATACTGCCTGGGTGGGCCTAATGGTTAAGAACATGTGTTATCTCCTGAGAGGTGACAAGTTCAAATCCAGAGGGAGGTAGGGTATGTATACCTCTACAAACTTTACCAGTCAAATCACTGGGTGGAGGGGGTGCCTTGTCCCACAAACAAGGGGGTCTCATACAAAAAATTGGTGTATTGCTTGGTTGTGACCTTAAAAATAGATTATTATTATTATTATTATTATTATGATTAATATAATAGCTGGAAAATAATTTGGGCTCATATTTAGGGATCTATCTTTGTTTGTAATTTAATTTTCTCCAAACAAATGGTTTCAATATTTTATAGATTAGGTTTTGCATTGGATTTTAATTATTTTTTAATGATAATTGGTGGTTATTTTGCAAGATTGAGAGGATAGTTGCCAGCTGGAGTTCTGAGATGGATTAATGAGAATAAAAAAATCAATTATAGGTGTTGAGAGCTCCAAATTAGTCTCAACAATTATTCTATTTTAAAGATCAGTTCCAAATTTGAGAGCAAATTTATAGGCAACCATTATGACAACCATTTCCATATTGCAAGGCATCATTTACTCAATAATCAAAGGATACAAGAGGCATTTGAAGACTGGGTTGGGGGTTGATAGCTTAGGAAGTTTTTTGGGTAGCAAGACTGTATTCTTTGTCAGAATGTAGGGTTGTTATAATTTATTAAAGATCAAGCATTAATATATTGGATTCTTCGCTCATATTTAGCAGAGCCTTGTTTTCTCTTCTATTTTTTGTGTTTTTATTCTCATTATGCCATCATTGATCATGTCGATTTTGCAGTAAGATCATTATTAGGGTTAAAGAAGTAATAATTTGGTACAACCTCCACTGTTACAATTATAAAGTAATCATTTGAGACAAAGAATTTCTTTTGTCTTACTGTGAGTAATACAAGACCTTTGTTTTAACTTGTTTTAATTGATCATAACCCTGATATGTTGTTTTACATGCAATCACTTTTGATTTGTTGGATTCATCATTGGAAATTCCTAGCAAATCAATTATTCTTCATCTCAAATTTGTTGAGATTTCTCTTTCCCTCTACAAATTTTGAGACTTATGTGTTTTTCCTCCCTTCTTCCACCTTTCATGAACTATTTTTTGTGATTTGTTTGATGGGAATCCATTCCCAATATAATTAGGCAACTGATCTGAGAGGTTTACAACTATTTATTCAGTTTTTTTTCTTATTTCCTATGCCTTGTTCAACCTTCCTTTTATTATCTTAAATCTGGCCATTGTGCTTCAATGTTCAAGTGTTGTTTGGTGAGATTGAGAAGCCCATATTTTAAAGTCATAAGAAGGAGCTCCCTTTGGATGGAATGACCATCTTATCAGTCATATGTTGGTTGAAAATGTGCCAGGCATTTCTCTTTTACATATAAGATAAATCTCTAGTAATAACACCTCTAAAGCCTTAACACGTGCACCACTACCATGAGTTCTAAGTCAAACATCACATAATTCTATTCATGTGGTCTACGCTTTCTTAAAGCATAAGCGGTCACCCTATCTTCTTGCAACAATATTTTTCTGATATTTATTTTAAAGCATCAATACACACCAAAAAATCATGATCCATGCCTAGTACCTTTAGCATGGGAGTTGTTGTCCATGACTTTTTATGCTTGTTGAATGTACATGTTTTCATCTCTCCGTACATACAAATTTCCTATATTTGTTTTGAAACTTCGTGATAAGATTCACAGCTTTTTAAAATCCTTCCAAAAACCTCCTATAATACTTGGCCAAACCCATAAAGCTACATTACGTATGTACATTCATAAGCATTGTAAGGACCCATCTTCGTTACGACAACATGTGACGCAAAACCCGTAGATTTATTTATTTATTTATTTTGTGGGGGAAGGTAATAACAATCATACATTCAAACATCGCAACATGACAATGAAAAAAATGCATGCAAATCAAGCAACAAAGAATGTAATGACCTATCATACTATCACATCATGCATCAGAAAGAAACATATGACATTCAATCAGACGAAAATAAAAATGACTACCCGCCAATCCTACCTTGCAATGGTTAGGACCTTCAGGACACATAAGCAATGCTCAAGCCGAGGTTCCCATCAATTTTGACCATTTAAAGTCTCAAGGTTGGCGATTGTTCTGAGAAACAAGGAGAAGTCTACATCCCACCCGACATAACAAGTCCATATGACTAAGCTAAAAGATAACCAAGATCATCTAGGCACAACCAACATAAAAATGACACATGTACTATGAACATCCATGATCAACTAAGACTTCATTCCATCAATCCTAACATCAATTAACCATGGATGAGGGTAATCAATACTGCCGACAATAAAACATCAAGTTTAATTAACAGCTCATTAAAAATATAGTTCAAAACCAGTCCAACATCATCAATATTATTGGTGCAATAAAACACAAATTAATCAATCATTTCATCTACAAGGCGCAATAAATTTAAAGACACAACCAGTCACAATCATAATAAATTCATGGCGCAAATAAGTTATAGTTAAATTCATAGCGCAAGAGTTCTAATACGGTGTCAACCACACATTAATGTTTCCAACAATGTGCTAGCGATTGAGTCACTTTTAGTCATAAATAACATTATTCAAGGCACGAGATAAGGATATACTACAACACACATCCATCTAGCTAGCGCCATAGCCACCTCTGAAGCATCTTATATAAAGGTCAACTAAATTAAACCCTTAAACATTAAGAAGAATAAGGGAGATATAATTAATAATTGCAATTATCATAAAAGGGTTCGAATGCCAACATTCATAATTTAAATATGTCCTTATTTATTTCTCTATTGTAAAGGAAATTAAAGTTTTCGACTTACTACTATGACTATTAGGATGATATATTTGTTCGATCATAAAAATAACAAGTAAAATATGAAGTTTCAACAGTCAAACCCCATGTAAAACATATGTCGATCTTACAAGTTAAGAATGTATCATTCGACCACTAGCAAAGGAGAAACGACTAACACTCTTATCACTACTTATCATGATAATACCTAGTCATTTTACTCGATATTAAGTTAATGCATGGAAAACAGAACTTGAGAAGATAAGCTTGAAATAGTAATATATGAATATCAAAGTTGTAGCCTCTACCTAAAGAAAATGTAAGAGGTAAATCGAGTATAATTTAATATTCATGTGATCACACACCACTAAGCATTAACTGTAGTTTAGAAGTAATCCTGCCAGGAATTTAAAGGTGCAAGGTTTCTTCCTTCGAGAGGTATGGAAAATTCGTTGTCAAGACTCCCCTTGAACCGACGTCACTTTTCCATAGTGAAGTAATAATTATTTACTACAAACTATTAGAATTTTGTTGTTTAAAAAAAAGCATGTCCACATTATCAAGTGATAGAAACAATTTACACATTGTGTTTTAATTTCAATTATGCAATGTTGTGTTAAATCATGTATTTTTGTTTTAAGGTTAAGGAATGGATCTATAAATTGTTCTCCACCCAAGAGTCAATAGCTTTATACCCTAATAAACTTTTTAGAACAACACAATGAGCTACGATTTAGTTTTGCAGTCCATTGATTTAAGCACATTTACCCTATAAAAATCAATTTAGTATATGCAACAACTACAAGATTTTTTTCTCTATCCATCGAATCATACAATGAACCACGAGGAGAAACTATAATTATACTAGTTCCATACTTAATATATTATCAAAATTTGAATTGTTCAAATTTGTTGTGTGTGTATACTTAGCTGAAAAATAAAGTAGTTAATAAACCTCTGACACTGTAACTGTTCTATATATATTAAAGTTCCAGTTCAATTAACTTTTACAGATTCAATCAAGGAGGATAAGGATTTTTTCAAAGGAAAAAGTTGATCCTAGTAAGGATCTCCACACAAGAATTGGCGATTGTAGTCATGGAATGAATTTAATGGTTTGGGCTATGCAACTAGGGTTGATAGGGATTAGGAAAATCATAACTACCAATGCTCAAGATGATTTTATAAAACTAAAAATTCTAAAAAATCATAACTAAAGAAATTACAGAATTGCAAATTCAGAAGTTGTATAGAATGCAATTATACTAATGAAAATATAGATAAGTGAATACAATTTTTGTGACTACATAAGTTGGGTCCTGGGTTCAATCCATGGGGCCATGGGCAAGGACGTTCGCAAAAGGGAAATTGACGCATTTCAGAAAAATAAAAATTTAAGGCAATAAAAACTATATGGCGCCAAGGCTGCGCAACAATAATAGATCCCAAGAAGATTTAATACTACAATCGATATTACAATTTGACATTCCTAAATACTCAACATAATAAAATATATAACACGTAATGCATAACCAAGATGGTGCAGGAACATAATTTAATTACCTTTCAACCAATTACACATGCATATATTTTCCATGATAAATATCTAGATAAAGAAAATTAACTAAATTTTTAACACAATTTACACATGCATGCTTTCAACGTTAGAGAGATGCATATACAGGGAATTTAACTACTATTCAATAAAAAAATATACACATGCATACTGTAGCCAAATGTGAATTCTCTGAATTTGTTGTCCCCCATGCGCTTCGTCTAACTCCGGCTTGCCAACCAATGAGACCTCACCGGTACCTCCCAGCCAACGCTAGGGGTACTCTTCTTCCCCCTAAGACCCTCGAGCCACAAAGGGAACATGCACACAATACCATAAAATGATAGTTTCCCAGCTCGCCTCGCAATATCGAGCTACCACTCGTTGTCCGAGATGGGTATCCCCAACTCCCACAAGAAAGTTCAGTCAAGATAAATTATGGCAGTGTAACCTTATGCATACCAGACGTGATCCGTAATCCCCCTCGGTCATCCTTTTTATAGATTTTTCATGTGATTAGTTTCCCAAACCCTCATTAGATTCCTTTTTCATTTATTTAATTAGGAAAACCCACCCCCGTAAACATGTCACTCGATCCCCTAGTTGCACCAGAAAATCAATTTATTAATTAATTAAATTTTCCTATTTACCTCACCCACCTAAAAGTGTTCCTAAAAATGCTCCTCAGTGTCCCATTATTCCCTTACAATTCTTAAATGACTTGCACCTTACTTAAATTCTAGTTGAGTTCATAAATAGAAAGTTCCAAAGGCTATATTCCTTACTAAGCTAGACATTCCCCTTTTTCTTTTTAACTAAAAATCAGATTTAGCAAGTGTAACCAGAAACAACCATTTACCCTTTTGATAAATTTAATCCTCCATTATAATTTTCACTTTAATAATTTAAGTTTGAATTTCTTACCCCCTCCGTCTTGTTACATGTCTATTTAGTTTTTCTTTGTTCACATGTTCTACTTAGACCTAGGTTTTAATTTCACTAGGTTGGCGACAATTTTTAAGGGAACTTTTAGTTATTAAATTTTACTCATACCATCATCTATTTTAAGGCCGACCAGGTCCTAAGGGGGCATATTTTTCTAGGAACTAGGTTTATTAACTTACCCCATTTAAGAATGGTGACGTGCCCTTTAGGAAACACTAAGTGCTCCAAGGGTGTCACTCGCCTCTTTCTGTTTTAATGGCATGACGTGCCCTTCAAGACGCACTACGTGCTCCAAGGGTGCCACTTGCCTCTTGAATGAACTTGGTAGAAGTCAACCCCCTAGAGTCAATAATTTGTCAGGTGATCTTGTGGGAGAATAAGGGCCTCTAAGTAATAAGGACCTTGCCTTATTGCACGCCCCTTAGAATCATAGTGATCGACTGTCACAGTCTTCCCTCACGGCATCGCGGGTCTCTCAAACTAGGTAATCATTAAGATATAGTTTGAGAAACGCCGAGAGTGATAGTAGGTTGTGGCAGGGTTTTTTCCACACCTCTCCCTCAATGTCTTTGGTTTTCGTTTGTGACCCCTTTACTCCAAATGTGAGTATGGTCGGCAAGTTATCGTCAGCCTACATCCATCAATGAATCATGTCATCAATAACAATAAACATCATAATATCTAATCATATGTACATATGTCACATCAACAACATTCAAACCCTAACAGTCAACTTCCTAACTCGATCTGGAGTCTAAGGAGTTTCATCGATGCCTTAGCATCCTCAACATCCAGACTCCTTCACACTCAGGAGAACCTAGACAATAGCACCTGTCGATGTAAATACAACAAAAATAACATATCTTCAAATCCACAATATCTCATAATCATAATCAAAACAACCAATCGTATAAAGAACTGGATCACTTGCACGTAAGTGTCCTCAAAGAATAAGTCTATCCAGTGTGCTCAAGAGAGGGATGTTACAAGAATCAACAAATCCATTATAGCCTCTATCTTTGATACATATACAATGATTCCTTCTCTTGAGATTATATAACCCAAATAATTAATCTTTTACTCAAAAAGAGAACACTTAGACAGTTCAATATACAACTTGTGCTCTCTAAGACACTAAATTACTAGTATTAAATGCACTTTGTGCTCCTTTGGGTTTCTAGAATATATCAAAATATCATACAAAAACACTTGCGTGAACTTATCAAGGTAATATCAAAACACTATGTTCATCAAACTCATAAACATATGATAGGGATTAAATGTTTAGTACATAGTTTAAGTTTACGTATTTTGAATGTATATGACCTTTCCTTTGCATCAACTGACCTGGAGAAGTGTTGTTTTCAAATGGGTACAAGAACATTATAAGTATTTTACTCAATTAAAATAAAAAATGTGTTCTACACCAGTACTTGTATTGTCAGATCTCTTAAGGTGTTTTGAGATAGAGACATATGCTTCACAATTTATGTTAGGAGTAGTTTTAATGCAAAATGGTCATCTAGTGACTTATCATTCAAAAACATTTTTAGAAGATAAGAGAAACTACTTCATATATGATAAATAATTGTATTCCTTGGTTGAAGTTGTTGGATAGTTGGTTTGTACAGTTGGTTGTCATTGATGTCAACCCTTGGAGAGTGATATTAGATATTGTTGTCAAGCCTTATAGATTGTTGTCAACCCTTGGAGAGGTCTAGAGATGTTGGACAATTGATTGACATTTTTATGATCGATATTGATGGTGAGTTAGTTCGGTACATTTGATGTAGTATACATGTAGTCTCGAAGGTGTGGTTATAGGACCCGAAATTGATTGAGGAATATGGACATGAAGGAAGATGAAATTGTAGGTAAGTCTATCATGGATGGATAGTACATGTCATGCCATTTTCGGTAATATTTGGTACACCATGTGATTCCTCACGGTTAGGGAGATATGTCCTTATAAAGTTGGAAGCCCCAAAGAGTGGTCAAGAAGCCCCTAGTTGGTTACAAGTCTTGGTCAAAGGGTAAAGTGGGTGTAACAAGAATTTTCTAAAGTAAGGAGAGAGGTTACTATGAAAAAGTATATAAACACCTCAAGAAGTATCTCATTTGGAAACACACACTTACATTGAATATATATATCTTGTGAATGTTATGGTCTAGTATTGTGATATTTTGGATAGTTTTTTACGGTAATTTTATGAAGTTGTGCAGGCTTGAAGTAGAGAAAGTTTCAGAGTTGCAGAAAACTAGTAACCCTAGTTTTCTGAGGTTATACATGGGTTGCATAAGCACATGTCACATACATATGCAAACTGCAAGAGGACATGTCGCTTACATTTGTAAGTTACAAGAGGACAAGTCGTGGACATGAGGAAAAGTTTTTGAAGAAGAATGGTTGGTTGAGTTGCAACAAGGTTTGATGGTACAACATAGTTTCTACAACATCTAAGATGGTATGTTTCAGGGCTTCATGAGTAAAGGTATGTCTTTTATGTATTTTTTTAAGGTTTGTATCTTGAATGGTATGTCACATGTTTAAGGCATGTCTTGGAAGCCCTTGATGGTACATGGTTGAGGTGATGTTGTTACATGCTTGAGACATACTCTTGGTGCTTGGTATATGGTTGTTATGGTTCATTATTAGAGGCACATATTTGTGATATTGGAATATACTTGAGTATTATCTTATGGTAAATGGAATGATTGAGAGTGATATGGTATATGGTTGAGACACATTTCATGGTATATGGTACATGGAATATGGTATATGGTATGGTATAGGTGTTGATGTACATGGTTGATACATGGTATGGTACATGATTGGTACTTGGTATACATGATTGATGGTTGAGGAATATGATACAGGTTGAGGTGCACGGTTGATGGTTGAGGCATATGGTACAGGTTGAGGTGCATGGTAGATGCACTTGTTGTGGTACAATTTGTGGTACATTATTGTTGCTTGGTATGGTACAGGTTGATGGTTTGGTACATGCTTTGGTACATGGTTGAGACACATATCTTGTGATGGTATGTTGGTGATCTTGGTACATGCTTGGTAGAGGAATGTATTGGTGATGTTGGACATCTAGTTGAGAGATGTCCTTTGTATATGATCCATGTGAGAGGATTTGGTTGGACAGGTTGATCAGTGACAGGTTGATGTGACAAATTGGATACAATGATAGGTTATAGGTTGATGTGACATAGAAAGTGATAGTGACAGTGATAGTGGAATTGATTGTTGTAGTGACAGTTGATCTACACTTATATTTCAGGGAAGTAGGATAGGGCAAGGAAAGGGGGTTGTAGCCTCCTTCCAGTTGGTGCTAGAGAATCAGGGATTTGGATCTTCCTTCGGGTTGGAGCCCGAGAACTAGGTAGTTTTAGCCACCTTCTGGTTGCAGTCAAAGAATTCAGGGAGTTGTAGCTTCCTTCAGGTTGGAGCCTATAAATAGGGGGTTGTATCCTCCTTCTAGTTGAAACTGGAGAATTTGGAAGTTGGTGCTTCCTATGAATGAATTCTTGATATATATATATAAGAAAGAATTATGTGTTTTTTTCCCATTTGGGTTTCCATGTAAACACTGGTGTAATTTGTATTTCATGTGATGTTGCCTATGATTATATTCCATGATATATTGAATGCAATCATAGATTATACATTGATGATAAATTGTTGAACATTTTTAATAAAGTGAAAGAATATACATTGTGGTTAAAAGTGGTATAAAATGTTCATATTGATTCA
>ML796527.1:274006-284775 GCA_009831015.1 Picea engelmannii
GTTGGTTGAGTTGCAGCAAGGTTTGTGGGTACAAAATATTTTGTATAGGATATGAGATGGTATGCTTTAGGTATTCATGAGTAAATGTGTGTCTTTTATGTATTTGTTTAAGGCTTGTATCTTGAATGCTATGGCACATGCTTAAGGCATGTCTTGAAAGCCCTTAATGGTACATGGTTGAGGTGATATTGTTACATGCTTGATACATATTCTTGGTACTTGATATATGGTTGTTATGGTTCATTGTTAGAGGCACATATTTGTGATATTGGAATATACTTGAGGCTTATCTTATGGCACATGGCATGATTGAGAGTGATATGGTATATGGTTGAGACACATTTCATGGTATATGATATATGGTATGGTACATGTGTTGATGTACATGATTGGCATACATGGTTGATACATGGTATGGTACATGATTAGTACTTGGTATACATGGTTGATGGTTGAGGCATATGGTACAAGTTGAGGTGCATGATTGATGCACTAGTTATGGTACAAGTTGTGGTACATTGTTGATGTTTGGTATGGTACAGGTTGATGATTTGGTACATGGTTGAGACACATATCTTGTGATGGTATGTTGGTGATATTGGTACATGCTTGGTAGAAGCATGTGTTGGTGATGTTAGAAATCTAGTTGAGAGGTTTCCTTGGTATATGATCCATATGAGAGGATTTGGTTGGATAGGTTGATGTGACAGGTTGGATACAATGACATGTTATAGGTTGATGTGTCAAAGGCAGTGATAGTGACAATGATAGTGACAGTGGAAGTTATTGTTGTAGTGACAGTTTGTCTACACTTATATTTTAGGGTGGCATGACGGGGCAATGAAAGGGGATTGTAGCCTCCTTCTAGTTGGTGCCAGAGAATTAGGGAGTTGGATATTCCTTCAGGTTGGAGCCTGAGAACTAGGTGGTTGTATCCACCTTCCGGTTGGAGGCAGAGAATTCACAGAGTTAGAGCTTCCTTTAGGTTGGATCTTGTAAATAGGGGGTTGTAGCCTCCTTCCAATTGCAGGGGTTCTCAACATATGAAATGGGCATATTTTTTACAACAATTTCATATGGTCGTCAAGTAAAAAAGGGAAACACAAATAAAGTGGTTGATTGTTTGAGCAAACCACCATCATTTCATGCATTAACAATTCCCACTACTTCACAATTGGAATTTCAAACTTGGGCTTCATGGTATGAAATGTGTTGGAAAATTAGTTGTCATTGATGTCAATAATGGACAAAGTATGCAGAAGAACGTCCAAGAAGAAAGAAAAGGTCAAGAAAGATAGTGGGGAGATTCTACAAAGAATCCACACATAGATTTAGAGTGTGCAACGTTAACACCTTTGGAAAGGTCGAAGGAAATCTCATAAAGGAGAGCATTGTGCAGAACCATTATCGGGATCAAAATCCCTACAGAACTATAGAAGTTAACTTGTTACAGTTGAAGAAGAATCCTAGCCATTGATTGTCCCTTTTTCAGAATGAACTAGAACCATTGATCGGAAATAGAATCTCTTTATAAATTGAGCTTAAATTGTATCCATCTGATCAATATTTTGGGGATAATCTCAATTGTTGGATCAAGTAGTAGAAGGATATAATAAATTTCAGGACTCTAGAACTTCGCCATTTCGGCAATTATTGGAGACTAAGTAAAGCTACGAAGTTTTGAAGCCATGAAGTCCCACAAACCGTTAGATCGAGGGAAGAATTTGGGAGTAATGTGAGTCCTTAGATCAAGCACTGGAAGGATAGTGTAATCACTTCGGTAGGTATAACTCCAAGGGAGTTGAACAAATTTAGAGTTGTAATATCTTGGAGTCTCATAGTACCGACACCATGAAAATCGTCGATCTAAGATTCTTTAGGGACCTTTCTCAACTGTTTGATTAAGCAGTCTAGAGAAATGATCAAGGAGGGACACATGTGGCAGAAGATGACACATGGCCCAATCAATTTGTAACAAGTGTCAAGGCCCATTTGGCACATAAGTTTTGTGAGAGTCACAAATCAAGGTGACACATCGCTCCACTTTAGCAAATCCACATCAGTAGGACAATGTCAGAAATGGATTGTTGATGATTACAACTTTGTGAGACATCCTCGAGGACACAAACTGAGTGAGTTGACCTATGAGAGATCCCATGTGTTCAGTGTGCCCATGATATGGGTGTGTCTTTTCTCTCTAGACTGAGATGAGATGATGTGTGCCCCTGTGTGGGGTGAGGATTCCCACGAGATGGGTGTGTCGTTCCTCTCTGGATTGAGATGAAACGATGTGTACCCCTATGTGGGGTGAAGGTGACCATGTGATGGGTGTGTGTTAGACTCTAGACTAAGTTGTTATGACATGTGGTCTCCTTCCTTGTGGACTCAGTTGAGTCAGGCTTAAGATGGTACTCCAGAAGATTCTCCTGTGGACTCAGTGAGATAGATATTTGTTGAGTAGGATGTCCCTGTGGCTGAGAATAGGTGGACATGCCCCTTGTGGATGAGCACTAATGAATGTGTGAGATCCACTTCTATATTGTTTGAAAGTAATATTTACCGATAACCCTAATTGTGATGTAAAGGGTATAGGTCGGCTCCACCATATGTGAAAGATAATTAATGTTTATTGTAATAATTAATTATTTTCTAAGTTATTGAGGTCGGGCCTATTATGTCAATAGACACCACTTTTGGTTTGTCTAGTATAGTATAAATAATGGTGATTTCCCCATTGAGGAAACACACTTGTCACTTGTCATTTGGAAATTTCAGCAAGTACATCTTCTAGGGATGAAGTTTGTACCTCTCTTGGGCACAAGTTTCAAGGTAGTAGAGAACCTTCTTATGTGAATTAGGGTTTCGTGGTTGGATGATCTTCTCTTGAGAATATAGAAATGGATTGTTGGGTTTTTATCCCTTGTTGAGAAGTGTTTTCCTAGGATATTTCTTGTGTGCTTGTGCATGATATTTCTTCTTGTGATCTTGGTTATTCCAACTATTGTGAATGGTGTAGTTGCATTTATTTATGGTTCAATTACATGACTAAAATGAAATAAACCTCATGATTGAGACAAGAATAGTGAAAATTCAACATGGTTTTAGATCATAGGTATTAAAGAACCCATTCCACAAGCATTAAATCCAGCCATCATCCTTTCTGCAATTTTGTGCATCCCTCTAGGGTTTTCTGCAATTCTTAACGACCCTCCTTCTTTTTCAGTTTCAACACTTTATACTTGGACATTAGGGATCAAATTGGCATAGGAGACTATGGCCTCCTTCAGTGCACCTCCAGAGACTCTCAGAGTGTAATTCTAAGAATTTTGATTTTTGGCCCTAGGGTTTCTAAGGTTTCGCAATTTTCTGTAGAAAATTAAGAAAATTCATATTTAGGGTTTCTACAGCTCATTGAAGAATCCTTTTCAGCTCACCAGTGTTCTTACAACTTTCAAGGCTTATTTTTGGAATTCATAAGCCCAACGAAGCCTAATATTTCTAGCTTATCCTAGTCATTAGGTTTCCTATCCCAGTTGGTAAGGGTTTGTGAAGAATCTGAAAATATGATGAATAAAACTTTGTTGGAAGATAGTCTTGAGGAATCAAGAAAATTCAGACTACATGAAGAATACTAGAAGACATATCCATATCCACATCATAGATATGAATACATCAAATATGAAGCCTTCCCCTTCATATCAACACTCTCAGGTATGCACTTGTATATATTATTTGTATCATTATCATGAGGGTACTTGCAGGAGGAAGGAACCTTTGATGAAATCATGGATCTAGAGGGATCTTAGTGCATTCATAGGAACAACACACTGGAAGTGAAGAATCTAGGTTTGATTGTTTTAATTATCATGCCTCTAACCTACATTACAAGTATGAGTTGTAGCTGTGACAACAATCCTTAAATTGTTTTGATTCTAGATATGTACTCATTATTCTCCTCTAGGATATATTCTTCTCTTGTTTCCTTTCGTTTGTTTTCTTGTTCCAGGTAGGTTAAAAACAAAGGAAGATGTTTATTCTTCAAAATTCAAAGGGAGTCAAAACTATTCAGGAGGAAGAACGAAACCATCATTGAAGCAACCAAAGCAATGATACATGATCAGAGTCTATCTATGATTATGTGGGCAGAAGCATACATGAAAACAATATATGTTCGTAAGAGAAGTACTCACCAGATTTTGAAGAACATAACTCTTGAAGAAGACTTCACCGATGTAAAGCCTGATATTGGACACTTCAGGATATTTGGGTGTCCAGTATACTTCTATGTACCCAAAGAGAAGAGTTCCAAGCTAGACCCTTCAGGAAGAAAAGGTGCATTTGTGGGATACAGTAAATCTTCGAAGGCATATCAGATCTACATCCCTTGTCAAAAATAGATTGAGGTGAGAAGATATGTTATCTTTGAAGAAGATATATCCATTCAAAGATCTAGAGAATCTCAGATGGATATTTACCTTGAGACAGTACCTTCTCCCCCTTCAGTAGTTCAGAGAGAGACATCCATTATTCCAATTGAACCAGTTGTTCCATTTGATCCAATTTCTCCAATTGATGTTCCTAGAGACATTATAGTAGGCCATAAAAGGCTTGTCTGGGATCGAAAAACTCTGCAAGAGGCATAGGGTCATGCATCTCCTCAAGGAACATATCGAGAGAGAAAGAGACCAAATATATTTTTGAGCTACTTTTTAGCCACGAGCCACATCATTGATACTAATCCTTCTTCTCATGGAGAAGAAACAGGTCAATAGGTATGTAAAGATGCCATGATAGAAGAGTATAAGTCCATCTTAAAAAAAAAAAAATGATGTGTGGGATATTTTTTTGAGACCATAAGGGAAGTATGTAGTAACTTCCAAGTGGATATATACGATCAAGAATACAACTAATGGAAGTTTCAAGAAATATAAAGTGAAATTTGTAGCCAGAGGATTCTCACAGGTGGAGGGAATTGACTATGAGGAGACATTTTCTCCAGTAGCCCGATACACTTCCATCTGTACTATAATTGCACTATTTGCATCCATGGGTTGGAAACTACATCAAATGGATGTAAAGACAACATTTCTCAATGGTGATATTGATGAAAAATTTTACATTGAGAAGCCAGAGGGAATCGTGATACAGGACGAGAAAAATAATGTGTATAGGTTGAAGAAAGACTTGTATAGACTAAAGAAAGCACCATGTGCTTGGTACAATAAGATGGATAGATTATTGATGAGTTTGGGCTTCACCAAGAGTGTTGTTGATCCAAACCTATATTATCATATTGTTGGTGATGAGTGTCTGTTGGCCCTTGACCAAGTTTTGGGAGTTTCTTGGTCATGTTGACCTATTTCGGGACTTTGAAAGCCTATCAAAGGAGGAGCGCAGGACGAAATGGAGATCACAGGATCTCATCCCCCTTTTGGGCCCCTTTTTGGCATGTGGGAATATGTAACGAGAATGGGATGTCGGCCCATGGGTTTACCCATGTGTAGGCCTATTTTTTAATATATATATATAGATTTCTAGGCCATATAGAGGAAGAGTAGATAAGTGCATCTATGTGATGATATGCTAAGTGCTAAAGGCTAAGTGTTGGTGTGGATTGTGCTGGCACAAGGGTAGACCCAGGGTTCAACTCCACGAGTGCACCAACAAGCCCTAACTACTATCCCTTTAGGCAACACCTGTGAAGCAAATGCAATCTCACCTAAAGTAATTATGGGGGGGTTGCAGGACAAAGATGTCTACATCCAAGGGGAATATCAAGTGGATCTAACACAAGGGTAGTGCAACATTCATATATCACTTATCAGCTTAGATCTACTCTGCACATCTACTTATCAGATCTAACATAGAAATGTAATCACAGTATATTAATGACAGAGACATAATATCAATAACCATAACACAAAATATACATGGTTCACCCTCTCTCTAGGGATACATCCACATAACTGTGCTTTATAATATATTAAGATGAAGCATATAGTTCTTATTTTCACTCTTAGCTAAAAGATCTCTTCTCTTCTCGTCTCTTACTCTCCCCTCCCTCTGCACCCAACTGTAGGGTTGATCTTCACACCCAGCTGAAGATCCTATAGTACCAGAAGGCTCTCACACTTAGAACTTCTCTCACACACAACATTAATCTCTCACAATAATACCACTAAATCGACAACAATATCATATCAACCCAAAGTACCAACCCAAACTAGGTACTCATGACCTTTATTTATACATTACAATTACTCACCAACAACTTTAGGCCAAAACCTAGGTGTCCAAAACCCTATATACCAAAACCCTAGGTGTCTAAAACCCTAGGTCAACTTGATCCATATTTTCAAGGCTTCACCAGCCTGTCTTTCCTTTCTTCTCATGCAATGCTCCACAAATTCTAATGGTGGCTTCTTCTGCTTACTAAGTTGTCCATGATCCTTCTTCCTTGTTGATATGTCATCCTTGATCTCCTCATCTAACGGATGGATTTCTCGGACTTCGTTCCATCTTTTCTACTATTTTGCTCACTTCGACCAAATAACAATCACTGTGTCTTGCGCGAAGTTCACATTTTTCCTTTTCTTCCTTGATCTTATCTTTCTTCCATACCCAAGGGCCAACATGCCCCCAACACTCACCTATGACTCATCCCAAAGTACTTCATATCTGAGCTTCCTACTTTACTTCGATTCCAGACTACACAATGCATCCTCTGTTTTCTTCTCTATGCCTTCTTTTCCTCCTTGTGCAGACTATATTTTCTGTGTCTAGTACCCAGTTTCAACTACACCTGGTACCTAGACCCTTTTCTTCATGCTTCTACTAAGAGCTGCGAGGAAGTTGGTTGTCATAGTACAAATTCAGTTGGCTCCCATTCACTAATCCTTCCTTCCACTCCCCATTCAAAGTCTTCAATTGTGCAGCTCCTCCTTATGCAACATAAGAGATCTCATATGGCCCTATCCAATGCATTCTAAACTTCCTAGGATGTTTTATGAACTTGTTTTCATATACCAGTACTAGATCACCTTGTTTGAATGCCTTTTTCTTGATGTGCCTGTCATGATAGGCCTTCTCTCTTTCCTTTTGAACCTGTTGATGGAATCCTATAAGGAATCTATCTTCCTCTAATTCAACCAACTGTGCAAGCCTCTCTTGAATAGCGTTAGGGTCATCCATATATGTAAAGGTAACAATTCTCAGGCTTGTTACTAGGTATTCCATTGGAACAACAGCTTCAAGATCATATACTAACTTAAAAGGGGTCTGCATTGTTAGTTTCTTGCAAGTGGTCCTATAGGCCCATAATACTGCTAGAACTCTTAAATCCAAATCATCCCTGTTCACACTGCAAATCTTGGTTAGTGTTATTTCCAAAATCTTGTTGAATGCTTCAACTGTCCCATTTTTTTGTGGATGGTATGGCGTGCTCTTATGATGGTGGACTGCAAATTCTTCAGTCAAGGATTCAACTTTCTTATTGATTAAATGTGTTCCTTGATCACTCATAAGGATCTTTGGGCATCAAAACCTAGTTATGATGTCATCAAATATGAAGCATGCAGTTGTAGTTGCACTACAGTCCTTAACTTCTCTTGCTTCAGCCCATCTAGTCAAGTACTTTGTCGCAGTAATTATGTACCTTGCTCCTGTATGTTTTCCTGGTGGGTTTATAGCTCTAACAAAGTCAATGGACCATTTCTCAAATGATTTTAGGGTCATTTGTGGTACCAATGGAATTTCATCTCTTTTGGATGGTTTCCCAACTCTTTGGCATACATCGCAGGCTCTGGAATAGTATTTAACATCTCTATGTAAGGTAGGCCACCAAAGGCCAACTCTGAGAACCTTTTGCATAGTTTCTTTTCATGCATAATGTCATCCTGTGATGACTTCATGAGATTCTGCAAGGATCATGTTCATTCTACCTCCATAACACACCTTCTCAATATCTCATCAGGTCCCATCTTGTATAGATGTCTAGCTATAAATGAGAAGTCTGCAGCGCGCACTACTAGTTGTTTCTTTTGGGGAATTGTATACTCACTAGATGCCATTCCTGTTGATATGAACTGGACTATCTCTGTGAAGTGGTCATCGATCTTTCTAGCCAATAATTGTGCATCTGGTAGTGCATCCTCCAAACTAGTCATCTCTTCACCATGTTCCAACCTTGACAAGTGATCAATACCTTTGTTCATTCTCCTTGGATTTACTATGATCTCAAAATCATATTCCTGAAATAGCAGAAGCCATCTGCATATCCTCCCCCCCAACACTGGCATGTTGACTAAGTATGTCAGCGTGGAGTGATCAATAAAAAAAATGATTTGTCCTCCCAACAATTAGTGGAGAAATTTTTGTAATGCATACACCATGGCTAACCCTTCTCGCTAAGTGGTGGTGTAATTAATATCATCAGTTGATAGATTCCTACTAGAAAAGGCTAACAGGTGTTCAATATCTCCTTCTTCTGGCTATTATAACACAACTCCTAAAGCAATGGAAGACACATCGACATGCACATGAAACTCCTTGGTCCAATTTGGGAAAATGAGAATGGGCGCAATAACCATTTTTTGTTCCAGTGTGTCGAAGCTTTGCTGGCATTCTTCTGTCGAACTAAACTGACCATATTTATTCAACAACTTCCTTAATGATCTTCCTATAGTATCTTGTGTGTTCTAATATAATGCGCAACTACTTAACTGAAGTAGGAGGGGGTAGATCAACTATAATGGAAATTTTGGATGGATCTACTAGCAATCCCTGCTTGCATACAATATGTCCCAACAACACTCCAAATGGTGAAAAGAAAATAAATTTCCTTAGGTTCAAAGTAATTTGACATTGCCTACATTTATCCAACATTATCCTTAGACATTCAATATGATTTTTCAATAAACTAAAAACAGTCCAATCATCAAAATATGCTTCTAGAAATTTATGCAAAAATTCCTTGAATGCTTCAATCACCACCCTGGAGAAGATGGTTGGGGAATTATTCAATCAAAATGGCATCACTGTATACTGATAGGATCCCCACTATGTTTCAAACATGGTCTTATGGTGATCTTCCTTGGAAATCCGGATCTGATGGTATCCTGAAAATCCATATGTAAAAGAATATACTTTGTGGCCTCCCACATTATCTAACACTTCATCAGTGAATGGTGTAGGGAAGGGGTCATGCAAACAAGCATCATTCATCTTCCTGAGATCTACACATATCCTTATCTCTCCTGTCTTCTTGTCTTGCACCACCATAGGGATAATCCATTCCGACTCTTCGACAGGCTCTATAATCCCTGCTTCCAACATTCTGTCGAGCTCAATTTTCACTTTCTCCTTATATTTAGGGTTTAGTCTGTAAGGTCTCTATTTGACTGGTCTAGCATATGGCTTCAAAGGAATCCTCATCTCACCCATAGGCCCTTTAATTCCCTTCATATCAGTGAACTTGGTTGGAAACAAGTCTTGATATTCATGTAGTAACTCTATGATTTTGTCAATGGTAGAAGCACCCCAATAATCTCCAACATTTGCAAACTTTGGTGTTTGATCTGTTCCAATGTTGACCTTCTTAATCTTAATTGGTTGTCCAAGAAATGGTATCTCAACTCTTGGTCCTTCCACATATCTTTGTCCTTCTATTTATGTGATTTTCACCTTCCTAGGATCATTGTCTTCATCGACATTGATGTTGTAACAGCCTTGCAGTTTCTGGAGAGGCGTAGTCCATTCATCCTCTTCCTGTTCTAAGGGAAGGATAGATACCTCTTCGAATACTTTCTATCTCACAATCTGTAATGCTTGATCTACTGATGGATATTGACTTTCAAATAAGAAGGTGGTTACAAAATTCTGAGTCATACCTTTCCAATCTGTAGTGATGAAGCGCAACTCTTCTTGAAGGTACCAGTTGATAGGTGTTGTGTCTAGCATGTTGATGAATTTGTGCACCCATTTCTCTTGAGGAACATTGCTCCAGGATTCTTCACAGTTTTGCACATGGTCCTTTGGGAAGCTTCGACCCGTGTATCGAACTTTGCAGCTTTCTACTTGTGCTAAGAAGTGCATTGTCATCAGGGTACGACACTGTATCCAATCTATAATGTTACTTTTGTGTGCCCCCCACCATCTTCTTGGTGTGGCTTTCAAGGCCTCATCCATCACCAATAATCTTTGTTGTATTAGTACACTTTATTCCAAGTTTGACAATAAGGTTTCTAAAGGATTTAGACCATCAAATGTGGGTAAGTTGCTTACGATTATGCCAATCCACCAAAATTCTCTGGTTATCCTAGCACATATTCTTGTAGATACTTCATACATTTTATTCTGTCAATTTTCTAGTGCTTCTTCTGAGTCTGATGAACATGAACTATCACTTCACCAGCTTAGGTTCCGTTGATGGGCAAAATTGACCGCTCGTCAACTAGAGGAGTGAATCTGGTCTGGGGTTGTCTACTTAACCCAAGCCGTTTAGATTAATCCACTCTAATGGGTTTAGCGGCTCCGTTGGCTGATCTAAGTCCTAAGAAAACAAAAAACTGAAGAAGATAAAATAACTTGGTGAAAAACACTCGCTGAAAACTATATACAGATCTAATATATATTTACAGTTTACTAACTAATATTTATAACATAAGTCTACTTACTATATGTATAATATATACAAATGACTTTATTTCTAATATATATATATATATATATATATATATATATATATATATATATATATATATATATATATA
>ML796527.1:317372-340913 GCA_009831015.1 Picea engelmannii
ACATGTTTTACCTCTTTCAACAACCATTGGTTTCCATTTCGTTGCTTTATTTTTACCTTTCCCATTCCAACAATTTTGCATGGTTTATCATCACCCAAATGAACCTGTACAAAATCACCTTGAACATAATCTAGAAAATGTTTTTTATGGGGTGTGGCATGAAATGAAGCTCCTGAATCTACTACCCAAGACTCAGAAATATTATCTACAGAAATAATCAAAGAATCTTGTAACACATCACCTGTTACATTTGCTTCCTGATTTCTCTCCTGTTGTCCATCTCTTTGTTTCTTTGGAGCTCTGCAGTCTTTCTTCAGATGTCCTTTCTTCCCACAATTCCAGCACTCTATCTTTCCAAGTCTGGATTTGGATCTGCCCTTCCTAGAATTTCCATGGTTTCCTGAGCCCTTTCCTCTATCCTTATGTCTTCCCCTGTTCTCCATGTTCAATGCATTTCCTAATGTCTCACCTGTTCTTTTCCGTCACATTTCCTCACTAAGGATAACACCAACAACATCATCAAATTTTAAAGTATTTGAACCAGAGACAGAGTTACTTACAACCATGGCCAAGCCATTCCAGCTTTCTGGAAATGAGCATAATATTAGAAGAGCCCTAACCTCATCATCAAAGTCCACTTTTACAGAACTTAGTTGATTAGTAACTGTATTAAATTCATTTAAATGATCTGCAACAGACCCACCTTCTGACATATTCATATCAAATAATATCTTCATTAGAAATACCTTATTCGATGCCGAGGGTTTTTCATACAATTTGGCCAACACATCCATCAAACCCTTCATTGTCTTTTCTTTCAAAATATTGAAAGCCACCGACGCTTCTAGGATCAGCCGTATCGTTCCTAGAGCCTTTCTGTCAAGAATCTCCCATTCTTCGTCCTTCATGGCCGCCGACTTCTTTACTACTCCGTTCAGTGGTAGGAATAGATCCTTCTAATATAAATAATCTTCCATTTTCATCTTCCATAACTGGTAGTTTTGGTCGTTAAATTTCTTAACCCTAAACTTTCCATCTTCCGACATTGCTCCCACTCGAACCAGGAACCCTCTTTTCCTGCAAGTTGCCTTACGCTCTGATACCAGTTGTTAGAAAAACAGGACCGCGGAGCAATAAAATAAAACACAGAAGATACACAATACAAGAGAGACACAGATTTACGTGGTTCACCCAGTGTGGGCTACGTCCACCAGAAAAATTTCCAGGTCCTTTCTTTATTATTATCCAGCAAAATGAAGGGATACAACCTACAGCAAAACCCGCTGTAACTTCCTCTTCTTTCTCTCACAGTCTCCTCTCTCAGAATACAATACTCGCTAACTTCCATAGCCACAATAGATTTCCCTCATAAAAGAGGGTTGCCTTCTAGGGAAAATAACCCTAACATAATCTCTATCATTAGATCTGTGAACTTATAATGAACGGTCTAGATTTACAATGAAATTACAATATACTTTTACAAGGCAATTTTGGCTTCGGGGGCTTCGCCCCCAAACCCCTGTTGGGGGCCCGCTTGCCCCCAGACCCCGCAGAGGGGGTACCCCCCCTCTGCACTGCCCCGCGTAGAAGAGTGTACATACTTCTGGGGTGTAAATACTTTATGGGGTATAAACACAGCTGAAAGAAAGGACCTCTGAATCAAGAAGATAATCAGGCTCCACAACCAACAACATTCTCCTTTGTAAAAACCCTAAAGAGGATGTTCATAGGTTGATATATAGGCAGAGTGTGAGAATGTATGATTCTTGTAAGCTGCACCATAGCTAGGTTTCGAGAGGTTCGCAGGTTGCACTATAAGCAGGGTGCAAGAATGCTCATACGTGGGAAAAATGAGCATCTTCTCGGTGCTTCTAGAAGGAGAAAATTCCATGGTGAGGTGGCATCTGAATGGCTTGGATCTTACTCACTTTCATGATTTGGTGGGATCATCCTAACCTCCTCACCTTATCCTCTTCAGCTTATAAAAAGAGAAGATCTCTCATGGAGAAAGTTGGCTTGGATGAGATTAGATTTTGAGATTTTGGGATTAGCTTGGATTGGATTGAGCTTTGGAGATTGTTATCTTGGATAGATGAGCTATTTTGTCAAGATAGATTGTGAATATTATCATATCTATGCTCTCAGAATTATTGGAGTGGAAGTGTGTGGGGAATGGAGGACAATTGGAAGGGACCTTACAACATCAAGGCCATGGTTGTAATCTCTCTTTCACATTTAATATGATACAGTAATATGATTCTTTCTTATAAAGCTTGTTGTGTTTTATTGTGTGATTCCTTGATCACATACATAGGTTTATATTGAGTTTATGCTATTACTATCACTTTGGTTGGTTGCATTGTTTTGCAAATTCATCATTGTATGAGCATTGGAATGGAGCTAGGATGGCGATGGCGAGAGGAAGCGATGTTTAAATGGTATGCCACCTATCCCTCTTTAATTAGTAAAATCAATATCTAAAAATTAAGGAAAGCATCATGTCCTGGTGTGTTTTGTTCTAGATCTAGGTGGATCTATGGAGATCAGTTAGTGTCCACACCTACTGATTTATCCAATAAAAAAATTGGCGACTCCACTAGGGAATAGACTGTTTCCTAGTTAGTCTAGTTTCCCTTTCTTTGATTACTTGTTTTTCTGGTTTCTGAGTCTGTGGGAGATCCATCCAGACTCTCTGGATCTGAAATTTCACTTACACTCTTTTTCCTTTTTCCAAATTCCTTTTGTTTATAGATTTTCCTGCACTATACCTGTGTATAGCCTATGAAAACCCTTGATTTTTTCACCCTACTATTCAGTCCAGTGCGACCTTTTGCACCCTACCTGTGTGTAGACTACGAGAATGCCTAATTTTTGCACTGTAATATACTGCTAGACTATGAACTCATTTGTAAACTTTTTTGGATTGGGTCTTGTCATGTTTTGATGCCCATTTTTTCTTTGATCATCTGGATTGAACTTTTGGAGCCTATATTGATTTGTTTACAGTCTGCTTGACATTCTTTGAGTTGCTTTTATCCATCTTTGCTTTGTTTGGTTTTGAAGGATTAGTCTCTTTCTTTGAGTGTATTTCAATTACAAAGCATGTGTTTTCTTTAAAATTGTTTAAGGAAAGATCAGATTTCCTCTGAATAGTTTGCTTTAAAAGAAAAATTTTAGTTTGGGTTTCTTTGTTTTAAGAAAGTTCATTATTTCTTTTAGTGAAATTTTTGAAACAAAAAGATTGAGTTTCTTGATTTATATTATATTGGGGGAATCCTTGCATTTGAAGTAGCGAAATTGCATGATTCTTGGCATTTTTTGGTCTTAAATTCTTAATGGGGGGGCCATGAATCGTGTATTGGTATACAGTCTCTTTGAATAATTTCTTGAAGATATTGATATTGATGAGTTTTAAAAATTTTGGACATCGTGCATATGGGAATGATAAATGTTTTCTCCTTCTTGTAGCATATCTTTCATCGAAATGAAAATATTGCATATTCATCCCTTTTCATAACTTTCGAGTTGGTCAAAACACCATATTTTCCACACCATCTTCCTTTTGAGTAACAACAACCTTAAAAATAAAGCGCTTATAAAAATTGATTAGACATTTTTATATTTTCTAGTAGCAAACCTACATTAGATTAGTTGTAGGGATTTGGAATAGGTGTGAAATATAACTTTCCAAAGCTACAAACAAACATAATATCTTGTGATAGGGAGAGTTAAATCCACTTACTACATTTTGTTCTGGGAAGCCCTTCTAACACAAGGGTCAATCACGAGATCGCATTGAGACTAGCAGAGTTACTCACCCTACTTTTTTGGTCTTGGTGTAGAGATTACGTGTATTATGGGGGTCGCTTGAGAGGTATACCCACAATGATTAGTGGAAGCCTTTCAAATTGATTTCGGGCTAGATACCCTGCCCTTGTGCATGGATCAGACTGTCGACTATTTCCCCACGCATCACTATAGTGATTGGTAACCTTAGTGGCCTATCTCTTTAGGGTCTTTGCACAAGGTGACTATGGAGGGGAAAGTCTTCACGGTACTTGGAATCAATGTTGTCCGAACTCACTTGGGCTCCTTGGAGGGTATACCCACGATTATGTGTGGGAGCTTGCACCAAGTTGTAAGTTCATTAAGCAGGTTATCAATGTAACTTTACCACCTACTCTATCTTAGCCCCTTCTTACTATGTTCCCACGACGTTGGATTTCATCACCAACTAGTATGCTCATTGTGAGAAGGTTTTGTTTGTTTGCTTGCTTCCTAGATTTTTAGTGTGTGTTGTTTGCTTTCCCTAGCAGACTCTAGGTTGGATTTATTTTATATGGTGACAGTTCCCGAAATGAACAATGAAGGAACCCCTACTCTAGGGGAACCTTTTGTTTTTCCTTATGGCAACATTGGTCCTCCTCACATCGCTACTTTGAGCCTTCCAGGTCTCACGATTGGATTTTCGGTGTGGTTGTTTTCCACTCAGGTAATCCCAAATGCAATAAGTGATTTGGTCGTAAGCACTTCCCTCTAACAACATCAACCTCATGTTGATCCTTCACCATCTTCACCAATAAGATCTTCTTTGCCTTCTTGACTTGCAAGGTCTTCTTCCATTTCATATTCTTCGTTGAGTGAAAGATATCAAGCTAGTAACTTGGTGGATAAGAAGAAGAAGAAACAAGAGAAGAAGAACCAGAAAAATAAGCAAGGATCCAAACTTCCAACCACTATCAAACATGTTGGAAAACAACCAGTTACTGTTAATCATGCTGGGAGTGTTGATGATGTCAATATCACCCAAACAACCCATAAGCCCAAGTACCCCTCTAGTATTTGTAAGGGTAGTCATCTTCTTAAGGATTTCCCTAGTCTACCCAAGGTTATAGAAGTATGGTCTACACACCCTGACCAACCCATGTCGTCAACCTCTGAACAACAAGTCGATGACCTCCCATCAACTAGTCATGATACCGTTGGGAAGAAGAAAAGTAGAGTCAAGTTCATGTGCATGTTATGCAAAGGGAGTCATCTAACTCACCTTTTCCCTCTTATGGACAAAGCCTCGAAATTACTGGAAGACATGACTATTTCACAGCCTCAACTTCCAGTTTCTTATCATAAGTTTTCTCTCAACCCCCCTGTAGTTGATGGAATGATCACTCTGGACCCATTAACAATCAATCCGATTGATCATGTATTCAATATGGTCACGTCCTTAATTGAACTAGTTGACAAATTGGTTGATCCGATACCATCCTTGGTCAATCCCTCTCTCCCCTCAAAGAGTGAAACTAAAGCAGTCAATCCGATCCCATCCTTGGTCAATCCCACTCTCTCGTTAGAGAGTGTCACCCAATTGGTCGATCCGTTTCCACCTGTCGACCCCATTCTCCCCTTGGAGAATGCAACCCAAGTGGTCAATCTGATCTCGTCATCAGTCAATCCTACTCTCTTGCTAGAGAGTAAACCTGATTCTACTCAAGTTTTTCTTGTTGATATAGACTCTACCATGCCAGAAGGTATTCCTCCTTCTCCCATGGAACCCCCTCCAAGTAATGAAGTCATCCTTTCTAATTGGGGTGTGCTAACTAGACCTCGTCTTCCCTCTCACATTCCTTTCCATATTACAACACAAGTTTTTGATTGGGATGCTCCTCAAATGCTAATAGATGAAGATGCGTCCATTAGTATTTTTTCCTCTATTGCTTGGCAGGCTTTGGGTTGTCCTCAGCTTGCATCGGTTACGCAGAATCTCTTAGCTTTTAACAAAAGAACTAGTCAACCTTTAGGGACCCTTCCTCAGTTTCCTATAACTTTGGGAGGGAAAACTGTATTTATTGACGTCATGGTAGTCCAAGACCCCTTGGATTTATCTTTACTCCTTGGGCGAGATTATGTCTATGCCATGAAAGCTATTATGTCTACTCTTGTTTGTGTGATATCTTTCCCTCATGATGGATGAGTTGTGACTGTTGATCAACTTTCATTCATTGACCCCGACTAAATTGCCTCCCTAAATGGTTCTTATATGCAGATGGTATTGCCCCTGCCATAGGTCAATTATGTGGCATTGTCACCCATGGATTCAACTTCTTATGACTCAGATACAGTAGTTGACATGGTGATCTCTTTGATAGGGTTGTTAGAGCCTAATCTCTTTACTCCTATCGCGACCCTCGACATCGTGTCCTTCTAGAGTGTGTTTCTTCCTTCCAGTGAAGATCTCTTGGAAGCCATGACCGAGTTTTGTCCCTTGACATGGTGTTCTTCCAGAGCGTTATTTTCTTGGAATCCATGATCAATAAGAGAGTCAAGGATAGTTTTTGCGTCTCTGAGGAAACCTTGTTAAAAAATGAAACAAAGGTCTTTGAGCATGATTTTTTGATTTCAAGCTCATTACAAAATGAAACCTGTTACGAGGATAGTTTTTCATATCTGTGGCAACCTCGTTAAAAAAAATGAAATAGAGGTTATGAGCATAGTTCTCGTTTTTGTGTCAAGCTAATTAAAAATTAAACAGTGGTCTTGGGATTATACCTAGAGTCACGAGCATAGTTCTTCTCATGTGTCAAGCTTGTTAAAAAATGAAACAACTTCCCCCTCTCTATTTGGGTCAAGTCCTACGTATAGTATTTGAAGCTTCATTTCATTCTCCTTTTCAGTTGGATGAAACGAAGCTTGGGGGGCAATGCTTTCAGCCTCTGGACTTCATGCTGAATTTAGAGCCGCTAGTCTCTTAAGCTGGGGGATAAGTACCAACCATCCCTATGTTACACGTTGGGAAGTCCAAGCATAGTTTTCTATGGTTCAAGCTTGTGTAAAAATGAAACCAGGTCCAAGCATAGTTTTGTTTTGTTTTAAATCTTGCGTAAAAATGAAAACAATCTCGAGCTTAGTCTTTGTTCTTTCTCATGCTCATAAATACATGAGAATAAGTTATCGATCATAGTTTTTGTTCTTTCTCGTGCTCGTAAATAAGTGAGAATGTAACCGAGTATACTTTCATCAATTTTTCTGACTCGTAAAGTTTATACGAAAAAGGAACCCCCTGTAGTCCCCTTTAAGCACTTTTCAGACTCTCTAAACATGAAAAGATTGCCGAGCAATCTTGTTCTTTTCACGCTCTTAAAATTATTTGAAGAATACATTTGGTGGGTGATAGTTTATCACTTTTTCAATCCTATGAAACTACTTTATGAAAAAGGAAATGGGAGAGTTCTCTTTAAGTGTTTTTCAGACTCTCAAAACATGAAAAACCCCCGAGTTTTCTATCTTTGGACTCGTTAAAACAAACATTGAAAGACCCATGTGGGACCAAACCACTCCTTCCTGGGGTTCATTAAACATACTCTGAGGGAATCATTCGAAGGATGAGCTTACATTTCAATCATATGTTATCCTCCTCAAGCTTGTGTAAAAATAAAGAGATACTCACCAGAAATGGTGTGGGAAAAAATTGGGAAAGAAATATGTCTAAACCTATATTCCATGGAAGAGTCACTTTTGAACATGACACCCTTTCACTCACCTTGTGTCTAGGTTGGAAAATCCACTTGTCTCTTGATCATACTCCTTTATAATATTACAAATTGGTTTATGATCCCTGTTGTTGAGTTAGTTTTTCCCAAGACAGTTGTTGTGTCGTCAATATGTTCAAAAATATGTCCAACCCAAAAATCCTTCTATTGCGTCGGCCATTTCTGCAGTCCTTAAAGCCTTCTATTGCATCATCCATCCCTAAGTTAGTCTTGAATCACTTGTTATTGTGATCTACATCAAATCTTGTTACATGTTTCATGTCATTGATGTGGGATACATTAAGTCCCTCCTGTGACAAGTCTTTTCCTGTTGACTTCAACTCATTATCCAGGAATTAGACTTAGAAACCAATTGGTACCTTGGAAATTGCATGCCTCAATGGCAGGTTTCCTCACTTTTGACAAAGGGTTTTCATTATTGACCCCTGATCGGGAGATTCTGCCGTGTGTTCAACTTCAACTCATTTATTCACATTCATTGGATTGTACTAGTGTAACTTGGGAGTCATTGGCATTAATGGTGATTTCCCTCGCACTTGTTAACAGTATACACTAATGACCGGTAATCAAGTGGTTTCTACCATGTTCGACTTCGACACATGTATTCACATGGTTAGATTTGTACTATAGAGTGGTGGAGATGAAGACCCTAGACATTTTCTCACAGATCCAGGTTGTGTTGGAGTATATTCAATGTAATATTACATAGATCCACATTGTATTTCTGGTGGCTATGTTCAAATTTGAGTCCTTAACACATAGATCCAGAGTGTATTTTTGGTGGCTATGTTCAGATTTGAGTCATATCGGCATGGATCCATAGTGTATGTTTGGTGGCCATGACCTCTCTTACTTGACATGGATCTTTTAATGTAGACATTTATGATCTAAATCATTTGTATTCTAAGTACGGGAATTCCTACCTCAGTGATGATGTATTATTGTACTGCATTTCCTTGTTTGTTGGTAGGTTTCCGACCGACTGTTCCTTGTTCCCTACACACACTCGACAAAGTATTTCATCTATCACTCTGTTCTATCTTCATACTTTGGTGGGATCTCTATTACACATTATTTTCATCATCCCTATGACCATTAATTATGTAAACCTATCTATAGTCTTCAGAGGGGTCAATGGCCTGAGTTCTTGAAGAAAGAAGAGAGAAGAACTTTTCCTAAGAAAAGAAGTTGCATTCTCCTTTGTAAAAACCCTATTAAAAAGGATGTTTGCAAGTTGTTATATAGGTAGAGTGAGAGAATACCTTATTCTCACAGGTTGCACCATATCTAGGTTGTGATAGGTTCACAAGTTTCACTATAATTAGAGTGTGAGAATGCTCATACGTGGGAAAAACAAGCATCTTCTCGATGCTTCTAGAAGGAGAAACTTCCATGGTGAGGTGGCATCCGAATGGTTTGGATCTTACTCGCTTTGATGATTTGGTGGGATCATCCTAACCTCCTCACCTTATCCTCTTCAGCTTATAAAAGGAGAAGATCTCTCATGGAGAAAGTTGGCTTAGATGAGATTATCTTTTGAGCTTTTGGGATTAGCTTGGATTGGATTGAGATTTGGAGATTGTTAGCTTGGCTAGATGAGCTATTTTGTCAATATAGATTGTGAATATTATCATAGCTATGCTCTCATAATTCTTGGAGTGGGAAGCCCTTCTAACACAAGGGTCAATCACGAGGTCGCATTGAGACTGGCAGAGTTACTCACCCTGCTTTGTTGGTCTTGGTGTAGAGATTACATGTATTATGGGGGTCGCTTGAGAGGTATACCCACAATGATTAGTGGAATCCTTTCAAATTGATTTCAGGCTAGATACCCTGCCCTTGCACGTATATCAGACTGTCAACTGTTTCCCCAGGCATCACTGTAGTGATTGGTAACCTTAGTGGCCTATCTCTTTAGGGTCTTTACACAAGGTGACTATGGAGGGGCAAGTCTTCACGATACCCGAAATCGACGTTGGTCAAACTCACTCGGGCTCCTTGGAGGGTATACCCACAATTATGTGTGGGAGCTTGCACCAGGGTGTAAGTCCGTTAAGTAGGTTGTCAATGTAAATTTTCCACCCGCTCTATCTTATCCCCTTCTTAATTTGTTCCCACAACATTGGATTTCATCACCAACTAGTGTGCTCATTGTGAGAAGGTTTTGTTTGTTTGTTTTCTTCCTAGATTTTTTGCGTGTGTTGTTAGTTTTTCCTAGCAGATTCTAGGTTGGATTTTTTTTTATATGGCAACAGTTCCCAAAATGACCAATGAAGGAACCCTTGCTCTAGGGGAAACTTTTGTTTTCCCTTCTTATGGAAACATTGGTCCTCCTCACATCACTACTTTGAGCATTCCAGTTCTCATGATTGGATTGTCGGTGTGGTTGTTTTCCACTCAGGTAATCCTGAATGCAGTAAGTGCTTCAGTCATAAGCACTTCCCCCCAAGAACATCAACCTCATGTTGATCCTTCACCGTCTTCACCAATAAAATATTCTTCACCTTCTTCACTTGGAAGGTCTTCTTCCATTTCATATTCTTCGTCGAGTGAAATATCTCAAGATGGTAACTTGGTGGATAAGAAGAAGAAGAAACAAAAGAATAAGAAGAATAAAAATAAGCAAGGATCCAAACTTCCAACCACTATCAAACATGTTGGAAAACAACCAGTTACTATTAATCATGTTGAGAGTGTTGATGATGTCAAGATCACCCAAACAACCCGTAAGCCCAAGTACCTTTGCAGGCTTTGTAAGGGTAGCCATATTCTTAAGGATTGCCCTAGTCTACCCAAGGTTATAGAAGTATGGTCTACACACCCTGACCAACCCATGTCGTCAGCCTCTGAACAACATGTCAATGTCCTCCCATCAACTAGTCACGATACCGTTGGGAAGAAAAAAAGTAGAGTAAAGTTCCCGTGTATGTTATGCAAAGGGAGTCATCTAACTTAGCTTTTCCCTCGTATGGACAAAGCCTCAAAATTACTGGAAGACATGATTGTTTCACAGCCTCAACTTCCATCTTCTTATTGTAAGTTTTCTCTCAACCCCCCTGTAGTTGATGGAATGATCACTCCAAACCCGTTGTCGGTCAATCTAATTCATCATGTCTTCAATCTGGCCACATCCTTAATTGAACCAGTTAACAAAGTGGTTGATCTGATACCATCCTCGATCAATCCCTCTCTCCCCTCAGAGAGTGAAACTAAAGCGGTCGATCTGATCCCATCCTCAGTCGATCCCACTCTCCCATTAGAGAGTGTCACCCAAGTGGTCAATCTGTTTCCACCTATCAACCCTATTCTCCCCTTGGAGAATGAAACCCAAGTGGTTGATCTGATCTCATCATCGATCGATCCTACTCTCCCGCTAGAGAGTAAACCCGATTATGCTCAAGTTTTTCTTGTTGATACAGACTCTACCATGCCCGAAGGTATTCCTCCTTCTCCCATGGAACCCCCTCCAAGTAATGAAGTCATCATTTTTAATTAGGGTGTGCTAACTTGACCTCGTCTTCCCTCTCACATTCCTTTCTATATCACAATAGAGGTTTGTGGTCGGGACATTCCTTAGACACTGATAGATGAAGGTGCGTCCGTTAGTATTTTGTCCTCTATTGCTTGAAAGGCTTTAGGTTGTCCTATGCTTGCACTGGTTATGCAAAATTTGTTATGTTTTAATAGAAGAACTAGTCAACCTTTAGGGACCCTTCCTCAGTATCCTGTAACTTTGGGAGGGAAAACTATCTTTATTGACATCTTGGTAGTCCAAGACCCCTTGGATTTCTCTTTACTCCTTGGGCGAGATTATGTCTATGACATGAAAGCTATTGTGTCTACTCTTTTTCGTGTGATATCTTTCCCTCACGATGGATGATTTGTGACTGTTGATCAACTTTTATTCATTGACCCTGACTAAATTTCCTCCCTAAATGGTTCTTATATGCAGACGGTATCTCCCCTGCCACAGGTCAATTATGTGGCGTTGTCTCCCATGGCTTCAACTTCTTATGACTTAGATCCATTAATTGACATGGTGATCTCTTCGATAGGGTTGTTAGAGCCTGATCTCTTTACTCCTATCGCAACCCTCGACATGGTGTCCTTCCAGAGTGTGTTTCTTCCTTCCAGTGAAGATCTCTTGGAAGCCATGACCGAGTTTTGTCCCTTGACATGGTGTTCTTCCAGAGCATTATTTTCTTGGAAGCCATGATCAATAAGAGAGTCGAGGATAGTTTTTGCGTCTCTGAGGCAACCTCGTTAAAAAATGAAACAAAGGTCTTTGAGCATGATTTTTTGATTTCAATCTCATTAAAAAATGAAACCTATTACGAGGATAGTTTTGCGTCTATGTGACAACCTAATTAAAAAAAATGAAACAGACGTTACGAGCATAGTTCTCATTTCTGTGTCAAGCTCGTTAAAAATGAAACAATGGTCTTGGGATTATACCTAGAGTCATGAGCATAGTTCTTCTCATGTGTCAAGCTCGTTAAAAAATGAAACAACTTCCCCCTCTCCATTTGGGTCAAGTCCTACGTATAGTATTTGAAGCTTCATATCATTCTCCTTCACATTTGGATGAAACAAAGCATGGGGGGCAATGCTTTCAGCCTCTGGACTTCATGCTGAATTTAGAGCCGCTAGTTTCTTAAGCTGGGGGTTAAGTACCAACCATCTCTGTGTTATGCATTGGGAAGTCCTAGCATAGTTTTCTATGGTTCAAGCTTGTGTAAAAATGAAACCACATACCTCAAGCATAGTTTCCTCTGGTTCAATCTTGTGTAAAAATGAAACCAGGTCCAAGCATAGTTTTGTTTTGTTTTAAATATTGCGTAAAAATTAAAACAATCCCGAGCTTAGTATTTGTTCTTTCTCGTGATCGTAAATACATGAGAATAAGTTACCAAGATTAGTTTTTGTTCTTTCTCGTGCTTGTAAATAAGTGAGAATGTAACCAAGTATGCTTTTATCACTTTTTTGGACTCCTAAAGGTTATACGAAAAAGGAACCCCCTGTAGTTCCCTTTAAGATCTTTTCAGACTCTCTAAATATGAAAATATTGCCGAGCGATATTGTTCTTTTCACGCTCATAAAAGTATTTGAAGAACACATTTGGTGGGAGATAGTTTGTCACTTTTTCGGTCCTATCAAACTACTTTACGAAAAAGGAACTGGGAGAGTTCTCTTTAAGTGTTTTTCAGACTCTCAAAACATGAAAAACCCCCGAGTTTTCTATCTTTGGACTCATTAAAATAAACATTGAAAGGCCCATGTGGGACCGAACCACTCCTTCCTAGGGTTCTTTAAACATACTCCAAGAGACTCATCCAGAGGATGAGCTTAAATTTCAAGCATATGTTATCGTCCTCAAGCTTGTGTAAAAATAAAGAGGTACTCGCCAGAAATGGTAGGGGGGGGGGGGAATTGGGAAATAAATATGTCTAAACCTATATTCCATGGAAGAGTCACTTTTGAACATTACACCCTTTCACTCACCTTATGTCTAGGTTGGAAAATCCACTTGTCTCTTGATCATACTCCTTTATAAGATTACAAATTGGTCTATGATCTTTGTTGTTGAATCAGTTTTTCCCAAGACAATTGTTGTGTCGTCAATATGTTAAAAAAAATGTCCAACCCGAAAAGCCTTCTATTGCGTTAGCCATTTCTACAGTCCTTAAATCCTTCTATTCTGTCGGCCATCCCTGAGTCAGTCCTGAATCACTTGTTACCCTGATCTACATCAAATCTTGTTACATGTTTCATGTCATTGATGTGGGATACATTAAGACCCTCCTGTGATGAGTCTTTTCCTGTCGAATTCAACTCATTATCCAGGAATTAGACTTAGAAACCAATTGGTACCTTGGAACTTGCATGCTTCAATGGCAAGTTTCCTCGCTTTCGATAGTGGGTTTTCATTATTGACCCATGATCGGGAGATTCCGCTGAGTGTTCGACCTCAGCTCATTTATTCACATTCATTGGATTGTGCTAGTGTACCTTGGGAGTCATTGACATTAATGGTGATTTCCCTCGCACTTGTTAACAGTATACACTAATGACCGGTAATCAAATAGTTTCTACCATGTTCGACTTCGACACATGTATTCACATGCTTAGATTCGTACTATAGAGTGGTGGAGATGAAGACCTTGGATATTTTCTGACAGATCCAGGTTATGTTGGAGTATATTCAGTGTACTATTACATAGATCCACATTGTATGTATGGTGGCTATGTTCAAATTTGAGTCCTTAACACATAGATCCAGAGTGTATTTTTGGTGGCTATGTTCAGATATGAGTCATATCGGCATGGATCCACAGTGTATGTTTGGTGGCCATGACTTGTCTTACTTGACATGGATCTTCGCATGTAGACATTTTTTCTCTAAGTCATTTGTATTCTGAGTACGGGAATTCCTACCTCAGTGATGATGTATTATTGTACTGCATTTCCTTGTTTTTTGGTAGGTTTCCAACCAACTGTTCCTTGTTCCCTATACACACTCGACAAAGTATTTCATCTATCACTCTGTTCTAACTTCATATTTTTGGGGGATCTCTATTACACATTATTTTCATCATCCCTATGACCGTTAATGATGTAAACCTATTTGTAGTCTTCAGAGGGGTCAATGGCCTGAGTTCCTGAAGAAAGAAGAGAGAAGAACTTTTCCTGAGAAAAGAAGTTGCATTCTCCTTTGTAAAAACCCTATTAAAGAGGATGTTTGTAGGTTGATATATAGGCAGAGTGTGAGAATTCCTAATTCTCGCAGGCTACACCATATTTGGGTTGCGAGAGGTTCACAGGTTGCACTATAAGCAGGGTGCGAGAATGCTCATATGTGGGAAAAATGAACATCTTCTCGATGCTTCTAGAAGGAGAAACTTCCATGGTGAGGTGGCATTCGAATGGTTTGGATCTTACTCACTTTCATGATTTGGTGGGATCATCCTAAACTCCTCACCTTATCCTCTTCATCTTATAAAAGGAGAAGGTCTCTCATGGAGAAAGTTGTCTTGGATGAGATTAGCTTTTGAGATTTTGGGATTAGCTTGGATTGTTTTGAGCTTTGGAGATTCTTAGCTTAGCTAGATGAGCTATTTTTCAAGATAGATTGTGAATATTATCAGATCTATGCTCTCAAAATTCTTGTAGTGGAAGTGTGTGGGGAAAAAAGGACAATTGGAAGGGACCTTACGACATCAAGGCCATGGTTGTAATCTTTCTTTCACATTTAATATGATACAGTAATATGATTCTTTCCTATAAAGCTTGTTGTGTTTTATTGTATGATTCCTTGATCACATACATAGGTTTATATTGAGTTTATTCTATTACTATCACTTTGGTTGGTTGAGTTCTTTTGCAGGTTCATCATTGTATGAGCATTGGAACGGAGCTATGATGGCGATGGTGAGAGAAAGAGAAATTTAAATGGTATGTCACCTATCCCTCTTTAGTTAGTAAATTCAATATCTAAAACTTAAGGAAAGCGTCATGTCCTAGTGTGGTTTGTTCTAGATCTAGGTGGATCTAGGGAGATCAGTGAGTGTCTGCACCTACCGATTTATCTAATAACAAGGTCCCTTAAAGAAATATATCTTATCTTGGTTGTATGACTCTACTCTGTAAACAAAAAACTCTGTGATGTACCCTCCAACAGTGTTATCAAAGTAGTGATCTACTACTCATGATACGGTGTTATCAACTCTTTTGACCTTCTTGATTAGCACCGACATCCAAACCACAGGAGGTCTAGATCGAATCTCAAACTGGGTATCTGTTAATCAAGCTATCTACTCATATAGCTCTTGATGGATTCCCCCAAAGAATATCTCGTGTGTATCATTAAAGATATATTTCTCCAACCAATCCTATGAACTATGATTAGGTTTCTTGTTTTGGGCTTTAGCGAAGTCATTTTCTTGATCCTCTATCCACTTTTGAATCTTTGTCTTTGATGGGAACCACCTTGAAATTCCTTCAAGAAGATTCTCGTCCTGACAATGAAACCATTTGTTGGCACAGGGGCAAACCCAGGGTTCAGCTCGAAGAGCGCACCAACAAGCCCTAACTACTGGCTCTTTTGGTAACACCTACAAAGAATATGCAGTCTCGCCCAAAGCAGTTATGGGTGGGTTGCAGGACAGAGATGTATACAACCAATGGGAATATCAAATGGATATAGGACAAGGGTAGTGCAACATTCATATATCACTTATCAGCTTAGATCTACTCTACACATCTACTTATCAGATATAACATAGCAATTTAATCACAGTATATTAATGACAGAGACAAAATATCAATCACACATAACACAAAATATACATGGTTCACCCTCTCTCTAGGGCTACACCCACAAAACTGTGCTTTATAATATATTAAGATGAAGCATACAGTTCTTGTCTATGCGCTTAGCTAGCAGATCTCTTCTCTTCTTCTCTCTTTCTCTCCCCTCCTTGTGAACCCAGTTGTAGGGTTGATATTCACACCCAACTGAATATCTTACAGTACCAGAAGGCTCTCACACTTATCACTTCTCTCTCACACAACACTAATCTCTCACAACAATACCACTAAATCGACAACAATGTCGTATCAACCCAAATTACCAACCCAAACTAGGTCCTCATGACCTTTATTTATACATTACAATTACTCATTGATATCCTTAGGACGAAAACTAGGTGTCCAAAACCCTAGGTCAACTTGACCCATATTTTTAGGGCTTCACCAGCCTATCTTTCCTTTCTTCTCGCGTGGTGCTCCACAACATATAATGGTGGATTCTTTTGCTTGTTGAGTTGTCCATGATCCTTCTTCCTTTCTGATTTTTCATCCTTGATATCCTCATCTAACGAATTTGTTTCTCGGACTTCGCTCCATATTTTCTTCTATTTTTCTCACTTCGACCAAATAATAGTCATTGTGTCTTGTGAAAAGATCACATTTTGTCTTTTCTTCCTTGATCTTCGCTTGCTTCCATACCCAAGGGCCAACAGATTGTAAGGGATTTTTGCATTCTATGTAAGACTTGCATAGTTGGGTGTAAGTCCTTGTGCGAGAATGTAGAAGGTTGTGTGATGTAACGCAGGGAAGAAGGATCTAGCGAGCTACGCAGATCTTTTGTCCTGTACGGAGTAAGGGTTTTGAGGCTCTATTCTTGTAACCGATTGACTGAAGACTATAAAGAATAATATTTGTTGAACGTAGCCCCAAGGTGGGGGTGAACCACATAAATCCTGTGTTATGTGCTTCATGCTTTGTCTTGATGTGTTCACATGTTATCTGCTAAGTGCTTTGATATGTTTAGATAGATCTACTTCTGCTTTTTTCTTATGATATGTAAAAGTATTAGATCTGATCAATATATTCATGCTTAGTGCTTGATATGCTCATTTTGACCCAATTATATATGCTAAGTTCTTAAATATTGTAGATTAGTGTGAATTCTACGAAGCTTTGTTTTATTAGCGAAGTGGATATTGCTTGCATATTGATGAACTGGTGGTTTTGAGTGCTTTATTAAGTGTTAGAATCACAGATTTTTGTCCTAGATAAGGTTGCAGACACCTGAGTCTTGCAACCACCCCTGCCTCTACCTCGGGTAAGACTTCATCTGCTTTGCAGGTATTACCGAAAGGGCCAGTAGTTAGGGCTTTCTTGGTGCATTGTTGTAGCGTTGAACCCTGGGTCTGCCCCTGTGCCAAAAAATGGTAATGTTGTCAGGACTTGAAACTGTGATTGTTGGGAATTGAGAAACAAGAAGCTTTGTGCAAAGAGTTGACCTGGAATCTTTGTGCATAGATTTGTGCCCTAGTGTGCAGTATTCTACTTGACTTATAGAGCTCTGTGCTAAATAAAGAAGGTCAGATCTGAAAGAAAGAAGCCTGATCTAAAGAAAGAAGATTAGATCTGAAGGAAAGAAGCAAGATCTGAATGCTTGGTGCTCCAAGAAAGGTAAAAGTAAGAATTTCTAATTAAAAGAGGCAATATTTGCAAGCTTTTTTCTCTGATAAAGGTAAAGATAGTGAAAATTTTTAGATCTGAATGCTTTGTGCTCTGCAGAAGTATGATAAGTGAAATTTTTTGTTTCTAGAGTATGGATCTAGGTATGTTTAATAAAATTTGTCCTAGCTTGAAAACTAGGGTATTAATAGATGAAAGAAGATTTGATATGAGTAGATATGATAAGAATAGTGAATGATATGTTATACCTATGCATAGAAAGAATGTTTGGACTAACAAATGGATGTAGGATCCTAGAAAGAATTTGTTGTAGGTTAGCTACCATGATCCTAGTGCACAGCATAGAAGAGGTTGGGGATCATTTAAAAGAAAGAGAGGGTTAACCCTCTTTTACAGTTTTAAAAGACTAGGACATCTGGCTAAGGAATTCCCTGGTGGAAGACCTAGTTGCCTCTGTTGTAAGGCTCTAGACCATGAAGCATTGGATTTCCCTAGAATGATTGTTAAGCTTGAAATAATGAATCTAAATCAATAGAAACCTAAGGCAGATCCAGAAACTAAGATTATGGTAGAATACCTGAAAGGATCCGAGCAAGCATTCCTACATATGAAAGAAACCTTGAATAACCATTGACATGTCATATTATCATAGATCTTTAAAGGAAAAGAATGCATCAAAGAAAGAATAGGAGACTTCGACATTGACTGTGTTCTAGATGAGGAAACATAGGTGAATCTAAGAGAACTTGGGAAGTTATAGGGAGGCCTGCTATGACTCCCTCATTAGGAGGAATAGGGTTATTCAGAGGAAAACTGGTAAACCTATTTGGAAGGATTGCCCAAATACCTATGACTGTCAATGGAACTTTGACGGAGGAATATTTTGAGATTATTAAATTTGTTGAAGACTGCACCCCATTTACCATGTTAATAGGAAAACCTTGGATTGATAGAGATCAAGCCAGATGAAATAAACAAGAATAAGTCTTGGAGCAGAAGAAACAGGAGTTAAAATACTTCATGACCAGAAGGATCGCACACTTGATCGAAGAACATGAGAATAGATCGAAGCTATTTAACACTAGAAACCCAGATGTCAAAGTTGCAAGAACATTAGAAGACTCACAGGAGACTGAAGTACCTATCTCGGATAAAGAAGAGGTGTTACCCCTGAGACCTAGGAGAGAATCTCAACAACACGAAGTAACTAAGACCACAGAAGATAAGAATCAGAATGGAAAATGAAATTCCAAGATGAAGCTCACTGGAAAGAAGGCTAGAAAGAAAAGTAAGAAGAGAGATAAGTTGTAGAAGGTTCCAGAGGGAAATTTGCAGACAAAAAATTTGCAAAATTGGATTTCACCGGGATATCGGAACAACAACACATGGCACTTCACCATGACAAAGCAATATAGTCATTGGGGATATTATAACCATCCGATCGATGCTTCAAACGGGCAGAAAAGTAATAAAGGTTCATCATTAGACCGTTAGACCATGCCATAACAGATCAAACAAGAGTTAATGGAGGCTCATAACCGTTGCAAGCGAACCATTGTCAAGTTACCTATTTATCTCATCATGCCACGCACCGAGAACACTTTTTATAATTGAGAATTTGAGCCCGCAGACTAAGTTGAGTTTATACAGTGATCACCGCACTATTTCTCTTTAGGTTAGTACTATATCTAAGTTGTTACCTGAACCTGCGATTGTTCACCCCGAGTGTGCATGTTGGATGAATTGAGTGCCACAGAGAAATTTGTTGAAGAAGTTTTGATTGACTTGATGACTGAGAGAGTCATGTCGATGTCTGAAGGAATCCAGGCTTCATCCACAAGGAAAGTGCAAGCTTCTCCATCCACTTCTCAAGTCAGACCATGCCGGTCAGCAAATGAAAAGTGAACTAAGCACAGAGACAATATCATGAATGCCAAGCTGATTCTGAGTATTTTACCTACCTATCTACCACCCCTGAGTGGATCAATCAACCGATACAGTGTGCCCAGAGACTTTGAGTATGCTTTGGTCACTGCGTACCTCCTGAAGGGGATACATGCAGTGCAAGCAAACTAAGATAAGATCACAGTGTTGAATTTTAGTGACTTCAACCTCGGCGACGGGAAAGTGTACAACATGCTCACCCTGCACAAGTATCTGACTAGAACCAAGGGAAAGAACTCAAATATCATCCCCCATTCATGGACCATGAACCTCATGTAGTCCACACTACTTAATTTCATGAAGATTCCTCACTTCGGTAGGCACCAAGAAGTGACCGCATGCGTCAAGTTGTTATTGTCCTGCTTCCTTGGCAGATACTTGTGGTTAAACCATCATATCATAGTGGATCTGACATTGATCAATTGGATCACAAGGTTGAGCATGCAAGGACCTGAACCATAGGATTTCTATCCCAAGAAATTCTTAGATCGCTCTCTTGTGCAGAAGATTAAAGACACCTATGGAGATGTTGAGAATGGAACACAAGGTTATAAGGTAGCCTCTACCTAGAGCAACACAGTGCACCTAGCCTATCAATTGATTGCATGCAAGTTAGTTCACAAGAAACGACCCACCCAAGTGACTGGATTTGTAGTTGACCTCATAGGAAAGTGCATGGAGGGCCTATAAATGAATTGGGTGAAGTACCTCGTGAACCAGTTGGAACTGGACTGCAGGGAAGCGCAAGATCAGGGATACGAATTCCACTTCAACTGTCTTCTTATACTGATCACTTTCATTGCATGGTAGATGTCGAAAGGTGAAACCTTCTTGAACATCAAGCCCTTTGAACCTATGATCACGAAGTTCAGTACTCTATGGTACTCTAGCAACATGAACAAGCAATGGTAGTCGAATGCCATATTCCACACTTATTACAACCAGCTGAAGAAAACCATCTATTCTAAGCCTCATATAACCCTGAACACTCTCCACAGGTTCAAGCCCTTGATGAAATTCAGCACGGACCGCCATTTCATCTATATCACAGTGCGAGCTAATGATCATAAACAATAGCTGCAAACATACTACAAGATGACGGAGGAAGACTTAGAAGATATTAATAAGGAATGGTCAGTGGACCTCCTCATCCCAACAGACCCCACAGAGCTATCTAATATTGACAGTCCAGAAGCATTTCACAATACACCTAGACCAAGCAAGACCAAGAAAAATTAAGAAGCTCAAGATGTAAGTAGTACCTCAGCGAAGACTGCTTCTATATCACCTGAGTAAGGAGGTGATGGTGGAGAGATAGATGACACAGAAGTTGAATAGAAAAAAGGTGAGGTTACACCACCTAGAGATGAGGAGTAACCCTCAAAGAAAAGGAAGGTTCCCCTCTAAAACCTTCTTCTAGGAAGAAGTCAAGAGCATCTATGACTAAAATGCAGACCACCCTAACCTTAGATGACTTCGAATTCATTGTCGCAACACTGAATGATGCTTCGCTAGAGATAGAAAAGAAGCAAGAGGTTCAGCAAGAAGAGATATACAATAGGATCAAGGTTGAACTTCAAGGAGTACAACATGCACTACAGTCTAGTCGTGTAGTTTCCACTGTGCCTCTACCATAAAAAACACCAGAATTGGGATATGAGCCATCTCAACTTCACCAAATCATTGATACAGTTGAATCTCACCTTCGACGAGCATAGGAGGAGACAACACAAGCCACCTAGGCTTTAGCACAAATACAAGGAGTCCTTGAAGAGCAATGCAATACTGCAGAACGAGAGAATCTTGCTCTTCAAGTAAATTATGATGAAGAAAAATCCTAGTTGCTTAAATAAAAGGAACAGTTTCTCGCAGAGCAACTCAAAGTTAAGGAAATGGTCAACAAAGCACTTTACTCTGTGACATTTTTCGAAGTAAAGGCCGAACAGAGAGTTTCACGGCAGGTGGCACAACTTGAAGAAGTGATCCAACCTCTCCAATAGCTCATCGCAGATCTAGAATTATGCATTGTACCAGGAGACCCCGCAGGATGTAAGGGACCAACGAGAAGGAACTGCCTGCAGCGTAGTTGATAGATTAAAAGTTATTGCATTGGAATGCAAGAAGTTGAGTAACCATAGTGCCCAAACATATGAAAACATCACTGAGAACCCGAAGTAACAGACATTGGAGTCACAAATCCAGGTAGTAAAGCAGCACATAGATACACTATAGGCGCAGCTGAAGGCTCTGCTGGCCGTAGAAAGAATGAAGAGGTCTCAAGAATAATTGATCAAAATCTAGACCAGGGGTCTAAATTTTGCTCAATTTTCAAAGTGCTCGGAATGTAACGAAAACTGTGCCATTGCGTCCATCTCGTCCTCCTGATTCCGACGGTATATTTACTTTCTCAAATGGAGTCCGTATGGAGAAGATATCGCAATCTGTTCGCTGAGCCAAATAGGCAAAAATTTGATGCTGACTGTACCTGTCCATACAGTCCATACAGGACACGTGGCAGGACCGTACAACATACGTGGTAGGTCCGTACAGGACACGTGGCAGGTTTGTACAGGACACGTGGTGGTTTCAGGGAGTGACACGTGTCAGGCATTTTTGGACTTTTGGGTGTACGGTTGGACCATTTCAGGGGTGACACGTGTCACCACTGGAAGGGTGACATGTGGCATAGGATGACATCAGCATCCTACGTGTCAGATGATGTCAGCAACACACGTGTTGATGATGTGGCAAGCAATGGTTGGTTGACTGCTGGTGAATGAGGAGATGACATGTGTCATTTGACGGCAAATGTTGTGAGGACATGTGGTCCAATCCGTGGGTGCCACGTGTCACTCGTTTATTGGCTCGTTGGTTGGTTCATTATGGTTGTAAAAAAATTATATGGGAGTCCACGGGGTTTGAACCTGGGACCTCCCCCACGCCATATTCCTTTGCATGACCACCCGGCCACTAGGCCACAAGTTGTTTCTTGTTATGTATGCGGGCCCATTTATATTTAAATTTGCAAATTTGTAATTTGGGCAGGGGGTCGGGCCGGGGCTAAGCCCCGGCCCGTGGTCATTTAAATGTTATATGTGACCATATAAATGCATGCGGGTGTATAACCATGGTTTTGTTCAACACATATGACCCGAATGTTTGCGCGCGGGTTTTTGTAACATAGCCCATGCACTATTACAAACACTACCATATGACTATATGTACGCGTGGTTTATAATATGGTTCCCACGGTTAACAACGGACCATTAAACAGTTAAACACATGGTTTGAACGGTTAAGTGTTAAGCCCACGGTGGTATGTCAATGCCATATGACCATGCCCTATGTGGATTGGTGCACGCGGTTTTTAATATGGTTTGGACGGTTATGCAACCATATGCTGCCACTTGTCTTCGTTTCATTTGCTTTGTGAACAGAGCCCCCTATTTGTAAATGTGCATGGTCATATTGACCCCCATATGCCCGAGAGCTAGGCGGTTGGGGGCTGGAGGTTCCCTAACCATTCTACAGTTTGCACCGTTGGCGCGGTTGCACCTGGTGCTAGGTTTTAACACATTTTGGGAGCGTGTTCTTGGTTCATGCACATAGAGGTGCGTTTTGTAGAGCCAGTTCCAGCAAAGTTGGAGGAAGATGGAGGAGGCCTAACTTCTTCATCGTTTGGCCATTTGAGGTGCCGTAAAAGCCTAGCTAGGGGTTTTTGGATGTGCTGGATCCATTGGTGTTGTTTTTAAGGCCATTTGAAGACTTCTTCTGCAATATTTTCACCATTGAAGTTTCAGCAAGCTCTAGGGAGCTTGAAGCCCTCATTGATTGAGGACATGGTTTGGTGAGCCTATGTTTGTTTTCTGTGATTGAATAATCATTTTTGGATAATTATTATGCTCTGAACACATTGGGATAGGTTTTAGAGGCTGTTGAGGACTTTTACAGGTGTTTTTGCCAAAGAGAAGCTCAGGGAAGCTTATGGCCACATGTAGAAGAGGTCATGCCCGGATGAGCCATGATCCGTTTTCAGAGTTCTATTAGTCATTTTTGGGGTTTT
>ML796527.1:342280-356468 GCA_009831015.1 Picea engelmannii
GAAGAAAGAATCCTTGTACATATTGTGGTTTGTATAACCATCATGTTTCAAAGTGTTGGAAAAGATTGGCCAATTTCAGGAAACTTTATAAGCAAAGACAGCGTGAAACGAGGATGCAAAAGATTTGCACTCATTGTCAGAAGTGGGGTCATCTCATTGACCAATGTTGGACGTTGCATCCAACTATTTGTCCACGGCCTAAGAAGCAGTTGGATAAAGAGTTTGACAAGAATGGAAGAGGAGATTCCATCATCGATGTGATTCAAGATGATTCACAAGAGGATGATGTTCAGCAGATAAAGTCACTGTTGAGTTGGCTTGGTAAGAAATGGTTGGATTTCTTGAGAAAGTAAAGCTTGTGTTTTTCTGTTGTAAATGAACTTTTCAGTGTTATGTGTGCATTTATGGGAAGAATGATAAGTTGCAGCCATTTATGTTTTTTGTATTCAACTCTTAAGTACCCATATGTTTTGGGGTTGTACTTATGTTTGTACTGGAAGGAGAGTTGAAGAGTCATGACCATGCATTTGTTTTTATGTATGTGTAAGCAGTGAACTTGGTGATGGTTCATCATGAGTGATTCATGATTGTTACATGATTATGTATCATGTTTGTCGACTTATCAGTTTGGGAAGTTTGATGTTTCAAATGAGTCTCGACTGGTGTTGATGATTTTCTGACGACTATGTTGTGTCGATCATGTTGTTCAACTTGTGTTTAGATGATGGTGTTTGTTGGCTTGTAAGTCAATTTTGTGTACACCGAGATGCAGGAAAATTCCATGTACTTTGATGAAGTACAAGATGCGGCAGTTGTTTGGAGAACAAAATTTTTTGTTGGCATCATTTTTCAGTCTTGTAAATTTGTTTTCAAGATTGATGGTTTTCTTGGCTTCTGACAAGATGTCGCAGGATAGTTTTTGCAGCCATTGGAGAGCTGATTGTATTGATGCCAAAGAGTTCGAAAGAGGGACTTGATTCTCAGTGGAAAGGTTGGCAGTCTTCCAAGCATAGAGAGAGTAGTGGGTCAGCAGCAGCCAGAGAGAAGTGGTTGAGGGACATAGCTAGTTGCAGTGTCCGGCATGTCAGAGTATTCAGGTGAATGTCGAAAAGATTTTGATATAACTTAAAAGTAGACAGATAAGCTTTTGTGGGTCCAAAATCCTTTCAGTGGGAAGGTGTGATCAAAATCTGGACCAGGGGTCTAAATTTTGCTCAAATTTCAAAGTGCTCAAAATGCGACGAAAACTATGCCATTGCGTCCATCTCATCTTCCTGATTCCGGCAGTATATTTACTTTCTCAAACAGAGTTCATATGGAGAAGATATCACAATCTGTTCGCTGAGCCAAATAGGCAAAAATTTGATGCTGACTGTACCTGTCCGTACAGTCCGTACAAGACACGTGGCAGGACCATACAACATACATGGCAGGTCGGTACAGGACACATGGCAGGTCCATACAGGACACGTGGTGGTTTCAGGGAGTGACACGTGTCAGGAATTTTTGGACTTTTGGGCATACGGTTGGACCATTTCAGGGGTGACACGTGTCACCACTAGAAGGGTGACATGTGGCATAGGATGATGTCAGCATCCTACATGTCGAATGACATCAGAAGCACACATGTCGATGACGTGGCAAGCAATGGTTGGTTGACTGCTGGTGAATGAGGAGACGACACGTGTCATTTGATGGTGAATGGTGTGAGGACACGTGGCCCAATCCGTGGGTGCCACGTGTCACTCGTTTATTGGCTCGTTGGTTGGTTCATTATGGTTGTAAAAAAATTATATGGGAGTCCGCAGGGTTCGACCCCGGGACCTCCCTCATGCCATACACCTTCGCACGACCGCCCGACCACTAGGCCACAAGTTATTTCTTGTTATGTATGCGGGCCCATTTATATTTAAATTTGCAAATTTGTAATTTGGGCGGGGGGTCGGGCCGGGGCTAAGCCCTGGCCCGTGGTCATTTAAATGTTATATGTAACCATATATATGCCCGCGGGTGTATAACCGTGGTTTTGTTCAACACATATGACCCGAATGTTTGCGCACGGGTTTTTGTAACATAGCCCGTGCACTATTACAAACACTACCATATGACTGTATGTGCGCGTGGTTTATAATATGGTTCCCACGGTTAACAACGGACCGTTAAACAGTTAAACGCATGGTTTGAACGGTTAAGTGTTAAGCCCACGGTGGTATGCCAACACCATATGACCATGCCCTATGTGGATTGGTGCGCGCGGTTTTTAATATGGTTTGGACGGTTATGCAACCATATGCTGCCACTTGTCTTCATTTCATTTGCTTTGTGAATAGAGCCCCCTATTTGTAAATGTGCGTGGTCATATTGACCCCCATATGCCCGAGAGCTAGGCGGTTGGGGGTTGGAGGTGCCCTAACCATTCTACGGTTTGCATTGTTGGCGCAGTTGTGCCCGGTGCTAGGTTTTAACATGTTTTGGGAGCGTGTTCTTGGTTCATGCACACAGAGGTGCGTTTTGTAGAGCCAGTTCCAGCAAAGTTGAAGGAGGAAGATGGAGGAGCCCTAACTTCTTCATCGTTTGGCCATTTGAGGTGCCGTAAAAGCCCAGCTAGGGGTTTTTGGATGTGATGGATCCATTGGTACTATTTTCAAGGCCATTTGAAGACTTATTCTGCAAGATTTTCACCATTGAAGTTTCAGCAAGCTCTAGGGAGCTTGAAGCCCTCATTGATCGAGGACATGGTTTGGTGAGCCTATGTTTGTTTTCTATGATTGAATAATCATTTTTGGCTAATTATTATGCTCTGAACACATTGGGACAGGTTTCATAGGCTGTTGAGGACTTTTATAGGTGTTTTTTTCAAAGAGAAGCTCAGGGAAGCTTATGGCCAGGTCATGCCCGGATGAGCCATGATCCGTTTTCAGAGTTCTATTAGTCATTTTTGGGGTTTTTATGTGTTCTGATCTCAATGATACAGTATTTTTTTCCATTGGAGTTGAGAAATAGCTTGTAAAATAACTTTTGACAAATTAATCCCAGAGAGCCAAGTCCATTGATGGAGGCTCAAGGAGATGTAACCCAGAGGGGGGTGAACTCCTTTATCAGCTTGTTCTTGTTGTGAGTTTGATGGTTTATTTTCTGCAAGTTGTGTTGCTGTGTATTTGTTTAAAGTATATATTTAACCATCTAAAAGAACATTTCCTCATACATAAACATTTAAAGGAAGAAGCATGAACTTAACACATAAGTTTATATTGCATATTTTAACACATGAAGCAAGGTCCTGTAAAGTTTATTTTAATGAAGTAGAGGGTGCTTGCATAGCATAACAAGTTAGCCTTCTATTTTCAGATCAATAATGCACAACTCAGCAGCAGATCCATATGATTCAAAGAAAAGTGATGTAAGTCACTCAACAACTTCAACCTGTGCAAGATAAGACATGCCAGATGTTTACAGAGGTAGAGAGTCGAGGAACAGAGTTAGAACAGGTTGTCATCGTAGCAGAACAATGCCTAGAAGGGCCAATGAATGACACAATAATCCAGGAGTTCATCGAACAAGAGGCCACAACAAAGTAGCAATTCTAAGTAGCTCAAGGTGTTCGAGGCAGAATTGCTCATACTAGAGTGACTTGGGACAAGTCACAAGTGAGTGTTGGGGGCCTGATGGCCCGTTTCTTGGTCATGTTGACCTATTTTGGGACTTCGACAGCTTGTCTAAGGAGGAGCACAGGACTAAGCGAAGATCACAGGATCTTGGATCCCTTTTGGGCCCCTTTTTGGGATATGGGAATATGTAACAGGAATGGGATGTCGGCCCATGGGTTTACCCATGTGTAGGTCTATTTTGTAATATATATATAGATTTCTAGGCCATATAGAGGAAGAGTAGAGAAGTGCATCTATGTGATGATATGCTAAGTGCTAGTGTGGATTGTAAGGTCTTTGTGCATTCTGTGTAAGACTTGCAGAGATGAGAGCAAGTCCTTGTGCGAGACTATAGAAGGCTTTGTGTTGTAATGCAAGGAAGAAGGATCTAGCGAGTTGCACAGATCTTGTTTCCTGTGCGGAGTAAGGGTTTTTAGGTTCTGTTATTGTAACCGATTGACTGAAGACTATAAAGAAGAAGAGTTGGTGGACGTAGCCCCAGGGTGGGGGTGAACCACGCAAATCCTGTGTTATGTGCTTTATGCTTTGTCTTGATGTGTTCGCATATGTTTAGATAGATCTACTTCTGCTTTGTGCTTATGATACGTAAAAATATTAGATCTGATCAAGATAGTCATGCTTAGTGCTTGATATGCTCATTCTAACCCATATATATATGTTAAGTTCTTAAATATAGTTGATTAGTGTGAATGGTGCGAAGCTTTGTTTTATTAGCAAAGTGGATATTGCTTGCATATTGAGGAAATGACAGTGTTGAGTGCTTTATTAAGTGTTAGAATCATAGATATGTGTCCCAGATAAGGTTTCAGACACCTGAGTCTTGTAACCACCCCTACCTCTACCTCGAGTGAGACTTCATCTACTTCACAAGTGTTTTTGAAAGGGTCGATAGTTAGGGCTTTATTGGTGCGTTGTTGTAGCGTTGAACCCTGGATCTACCCCTGTGCCAACAATGCCTAATCTTGGTCCTGTATGTGGATGAATTATTCCTCAATGGTTCAAAAAGAATTATTTTTGAATGCAAGAGAGAATTTACTTATGAATTCGAGATGAAGGACCTGGGTATGATGCACTACTTCTTGGGACTAGAAGTATGGCAGAGTATTGATGATATTTTCCTAAGTCAAGGAAAATATACACTGGATATATTGAAGAAGTTCGGTATGACAGATTGCAAATCCATGCGTACACCGATGGTGATGGATTTGAAGAAAATGAATGATGCTTCTACTAATACAGGAGAGATTGATCCACATTTGTACTGATAGTTGATTGGATCATTGTTGTATATGGTTAACACCAGACCTAATATATGTTATGCATTGAATGTACTTAGTCGGTTCATGAGTCAGCAGAGACATAATCACTAGATAGCATTGAAGCATGTATTGATATATCTACAAGGCATAGTTGGATATGGCCTGAGATATGCCTCCAATGTATACATGAGCTTGCAGGGATATGCCGATGCAGATTGGGAAGAGAGTGGAGTGGATCAGAAGAGCACATTTGTTTGTTGTTTTACCTTGGGGTTTGCCATGGTTTCCTAGTGTAGTAGGAAACATAGTTATGTGGCCTTAAGTACCCCATAAGTAGAGTATATAGAGTTGAGTGTGGCATTTTGCGAAGCAATGTAGCTTTGCAAGATCCTGATAGATTTATTTGATCATGAGATGGATCCTACCATTATTCATTGTGATAACCAAAGTTGTGTGAATCTCTTTGAGAAGCCTGTGTTTCACGATAGATCGAAACACATTGGGATAAAATATCATTATATTAGAGACATGGTGCAGAGAAAATTAGTACACGTGCAGTACCTTCCTACACAAGAGAATATTGCAGATATCTTCACCAAACCGCTTGCTAAGATGAAGTTTGAGTACTTTCTTGACAGACTTGGCATGGTGGAGAACGCCTCCCTAGTTGAGAGGGGGTGTTGATGATTACAGTTTCTTGATACATCCTCCAAGACATAGACTGAGTGAGTCAACCTGTGAGAGAGCCCTTGTGTTGGGTGTGCCCATCAAATGGGTGTGTCGTTCCTCTCTGGACTGAGATGAGATGATGTGTGCCACTTTGTGGGGTGAGGATGCCCATGAGATGGTTGTTTCATTCCTCTCTAGATTGAGATGAAATTATGTGTACCCCTATGTGGGTTGAAGGTTCCCATGTGATGGGTGTGTGTCGGAGTCTGGACTGAGTTGTTATGATGTGTGGTCTCCTTCCTTATGGACTTAGTTGAGTCAGGATTGAGATGGTACTCCAAATGATTTTCCTGTGAACTCAATGAGATAGAGATATGTTGAGTAGGATGTCCTTGTGGCTAAGAAAAAGTGGATGTGACCCTAGTGGCTAAGCACTAGTGGATGTGTGAGATCCCTTGATATATTCTCTGATAGTAAGATTTACCTGTAACCCTAATTGTGATGTAAAGGATATAGGTCGGCTCCACCATATGTGAAAGATAATTAATATTTATTGTAATAATTAATTATTTTATGAGTTATTGAGGTTGGCCTTGTTGTGCCAATAGACACCACTTTTGGTCTATCCAGTCTAGTATAAATAAAGGTGATTTCCCCATTAAGGAAACACGCTTCTCCCTTGTCATTTGGAAATTTCAGCAAGTACATTTTCTAGGGTTGAAGTGTGAACCTCTCTTCGGCACAAGTTTCAAGGTAGTAGATCACCCTCTTGTATGCATTAGAGTTTCATGGTTTGAGGATATTCTCTTGAGAATATAGCAAAGGATTGTTGGGTTTTTCTCCCTTGTTGAGAAGGATTTTCCCAAGATATTTATTGTGTTCTTGTGCATGGTATTTCTTCTTGTGATCTTGGTTATTGAAACAATTGTGAATGGTGTAGTTGAATTTATTTATGGTTTGAATACATGACTAAAATGAAATAATCCTCATGCTTGAGCCAAGAATAGTGAAAATTCAACATGGGTGACACATGGCACACATACCATGGGTCCATGTCAACCTAGGAGACATAAGCATGCCATTTCACTTCATTATTATGTCCTATGGAGATGTCCAACTTCTCCTACCAAAAAAAATGTCTAAAGTACCAAAGGCTGAAGTTTAGTCTTAATCCAAGATTAATTTAATTAAGGCATGACATAATTTGGCCATGTCATTTTGGGGTTTTGACTCTCTCGGGATGTCTAGTCTCTCTTATGAGCTAAAAAACCAAAGTTTCGAAATATTGAAGGCCCCGAGTAAAAAAACAAATAAGGATTGTCCATCTCAACACTTGATTAAGTCATAGTCATTGGCTTAATAAATTGAAAGGATAGTGTAAGGGGTACTATCAACTAACATCAATTGGTTGCCTACACTTTAAGACCACTTCGTCAGGTCAAAATATGGAAGAGTGCAAGGATATACTGAAGGTCGAAGTCCAAAAGACTTGATTCCAAGCAACGATCTCATAATAAGGTAAAGGTGTTGATTAAGGGTGCCAAGGGACTAGAAGTAAATAAGCCCACAAACATTTGAATAAGGTCCTATGAAGAAGAATAAGGGAGGAAAGAGAAAGTGATAAAGGAATGGTGCTTAGAGTGGATAAGAATGTGGTTTCGAGCCCACGTTCATAAGGAAAGTGGATTGAAGGAGGCGCCTATATGCATAATTTGAATCCAGAAACAAGAAAACAATATGTGAAGGAATAAAATGATAAAATGAATTAGAAGGGATTTGAAGTATTTTAAAATTTAAATCAAATATTAATAAAACATAAATGTCACCATTAATGTTGATGAAATGAAGAGGTGCAATGGTTCATTATTAAAAGACACAATGGTTCAAGTTCATACCTATTGGAATACTATATAAACTAGAAACTGTGGTGGAAAGAAAGTGGTTCTACAGTCTATATCAGAATATCAATAGTAGGTGCATAGTCCAAGAAAGAAATTATAAACATTCTTATGTAGTGAGGGTGGTAGGGAGGAGCTCGAGAGGATTGTAGTCATCTACAAGTTAAATCATATTTCACAAGGGAGTTGGTGCTTCCTAGGGTTGGTGCTCTAAAAATAAGGGAGTTGGTACTTCCTAGAGTTGGTGCTATGAAACAAATGGATTGGTGTCTCCTAGAGTTGGTGCTATGAAACAAGGGGATTGGTGTCTCCTAGAGTTGGTGCTCTAAATTAATATTTTACATAAACTTGTAATTTGTATTTTAAGTTTATATTTATTTTTCATGCTAATTACTGATGTTTCTTGTTTATCAATAGAATTAATCAATAATTATTAAGATTGTTAAAAATTTAATCAATATTGATTCACCCCCCCCCCCTCTCAGTATTGAAAAATATTCCAACAATTGGTATCATAGTGAGTGCCTTCACCATAGTTTAACCATTATAAGGTATATTTTGAAAAGATCAAATGGATCAACAAGAAGGAATGTCCTCCAATGGAGCACCATTGTTTAAAGGAAATGATTATTCTTTATAGAGTATAAGAATGAAAATATATCTTATGGCCCTTGGCTATGATGTTTAGAAATATTTTGAAAATGGTTACACTGCTCCATCTACCCCACCTACTGATAGTGTTGCAAAGAAGCTCTGTAATGACAATTCAAGAGTTGTTAATGTGATTCTTGGAGGGTTAGAAAATCCTATATTTGTAAAAGTGATGAATTGTAAATCAACAAAGAAAATTTGGGACAAACTAAAGATCATCTATGAAGGAGATGGAAAGGTCAAGAAATATAAACTTCAAACACTCAGAGCACAGTTTGAAAATATAAAAATGAAGGAAGACGAAAATATAGGAGAATATCTACAAAGAGTAGATGATGTTGTCAATTCAATCAGAGAATTAGAAGAATACATTAAATAAAAATTCATTGTTCAAAAAGTAACGAGAACATTGACTATGAGATATGACACCAAGGTTTCCACTCTAAAAGATAGTGAAAATCTAGACAAGCTCACAATGGATGAACTCCATGGGATTCTCATAGCATATGAGATGAGAATAGGGAAATAAAAGCCATCTAAAGGAGAAATGGCCTTCAAGGCATCAAAAGAAAATAATAACGAGGAGAAGAGGTCTAATGAAGTTCAATCAGAGATATCTGACGAAGAAGTGGCTAACTTCATGAAGAAACTAAAGAAAGGAACTGGTAAATACAAGGGAAAGGTTCCTCTAAAATGCTTTAACTATGGAAAGGTCATACATTTTGCTTCCAAATGTGCCTATCCAAAACAAGAAGAAAGTGATGATGAAAGAACTTTCAAGGGACATAAAAAGGGAAAAACCAAAAACAAAAAGAAGAAGACCTTTTACACCAAAGAGGACATCAGTTCATCTTAATAAAGTGAAGATGAAGAGTTTGAAAATCTATTTATGGGTATAGAAACCCAAGATAAGCTTCCTAAAATTACATTTGAGATTGAAGGAAACCCTAAGGTTGAAGGAGAAGTAGACCTAGAAGCATAACTTATTAGTTCTCTAGATGAACTTAGAAAGTATAAAAGGAAGAACAATTTATTGAGTGGAGAACTGTTAGAATTTGAAGAAGCACAACAATTAAGAGAAAAGGAAGTTTCAAAAACCATCAGAGAATTAGAGAAAATAATCATTGACCTGAAAACTCAACTTCAAGAAGCCAAGAGAAATGAGGAAGTCTTGAATAAACAACTCAATGAAAAACATCAATATTGTAAGAAGCTAGAGACTGAAATTGTTCAACCAAAGAGGGAAATTGAGAAAGGAAACAATCAATCAAGATTTGAGAATAGTTCAAAAATATTGAATGGCATTCTTAATAGTCAAATATCACCAAACGATAAGATAGGACTAGGATATTATCAAGATTCAACCTCTGCAAAATAGAAGACTAACAAACAATCAATCAGTTATGAAGATGCTCTTATAAGCCCCTTAAAAATGGAAGATAACAAGGGGAATATAGTACCATTAAAGATTGTTCCTAATAAACAAAAACCAACACCACCTACAAAAGAAAAAAGAAGACAAAAATAATACAGTGACCAAAAGGACTCCCCTAATAGATATCAACATATCTTCCTTGGATATTGCTACTCTTGCAATAATTTTGGACATAAAGTAGTAGATTGTAAATCCTATAGAAAGTACAATCCTAAAAATGTCCAAAGATATAACAACAACAAGAATAATGCAAAGAAGTGAAACTATAATTCATTATCTCCTTTACAAGATTACAATGTTGAATGTCATAAGTGCAACAATTATGGTCATAAAGCTAGTGAATGTAGATTTCAAATGCAATCCTTGAAGACAAGTATTTCCAACAATAAAGATAAAAATATATGGAAAGAAAAACATGTGGAAGAAAAGGTAACGGAATGTAAAGTGGCCCCGTATGCCAAGAACAAAACGTTTCAGTGGTATATTGACAGTGGATTCTCTAAGCATATGACAAGAGATAAAATAAAATTTCTCAATCTAACAAAGAAGGGAAAAGGAAGTGTCATATTTGGAGATAATGAATCCACCAAAATACTTGGAAACGACATTGGGAAATAAAAAAAATAAAGCAGAAAATGTGCTACTAGTTGAAAATCCGAAGCCTGATCTTGTAAGTGTAAGACAAACTTGTTATCAAGGATGTATACTCATTTTTTAATTCCATAAATGTGAAATTAGGAAGGAAGGATCGAGAAAATTAGTATTTATTTCACCAATAACCTCAAGTAATGTATATATTTTAGATATTGAATAAGAATAAGAATGTTACATGAGTCAAGTAGATGAAAGTTGGTTGTGGCACAAAAGAATGGGACACTTGATCTTTGACAATCTGATCAAATCTAGTAGAAAGGAAGTAGTGAAGGACATGCCAAAGGTTATAAAACCTTCATACCCTATTTGTAAGCATTTTCAACTTGGGAAATAGAAAAGAGTTAGATTCAAGAAAAAAGAATACTCTACATCAAGACCCTTGGAGCGTGTTCACACTGACCTCTATGGACCTACCAGAACTAGAAGTATACAATTGGAAAACTACTTCATGTTTATTATTGATGACTATACAAGGATGACCTAGGTATACTTCCTCAAAAAAATATTAGAGGAATTTGAAAAGTTTAAGGAATTCAAATATTATGTAGAGAATGAGACATGTATCAAGATCAAATGTCTAAGATCAGACAATGAAGGGGAATTTACTTGTAAAGAATTCAATAAGTTTTGTGAAGATCATGGAATCAAGAGACAATTTTCAGATCCAAGAACACCTCAACAGAATGGAGTTGTAGAAAGGAAAAATAGAATTGTTCAAGAGGTTGCAAGAAAAATGTTAAATGAATCCAAACTTCCAGATAAGTTTTGGAGAGATGCAGTATATACAATAGTTAACATACTCAATCAAGCACAACTTATATTTATCCATGACAAGACACCTTCTGAGCTATGGTTTGGTAGACCAACATCAGTCAAACACTTCAAAGTTTTTAGGAGAAAATTATATATTAAGAGGGATGATGATAACCTAGGAAAATTTGATTCCAGATCAGACGACATGATATTTCTTGGTTACTCACCCAAAAAAAAAGGCTTACAGATGCTATAATATAAGATTGCACAAAATAGTGGAAAGTGAAAATGTAAAATTAGATGATATAAAATTGAGAAAAATAAACTCTCAATACAAATCAAAAATTGATGAATGGAGAAGAACTATTGATGATGAAGAAGATGGTGAATCAAAAAATGAAGAAGATGTTGAAGAACTACAAGAGAATGAACCACAAACTGTGTTAAGAACCAAATATCAATATAGCATAGAAAAAACTCAGAAAAAGTACTCAACACCTTGAAAAAGAGATAATTTCAGATAATAAGCCTTTTCGAGGGGGCAACCTCCTTTTACCCCACTTAAATGTTCAAGTACAAGATAATTCAAAATGAAAATGTCTCCTTGGTATATATAGGAGACTAGGAGGTATAATTACAACTAATGGCCTAAAGCCAACATAAATAAAATAACATTACTAATGTAATATGCCCCAATTAAGGGGTAATGAGCCAATATTAGGGATTAACATGCCCCTCCCCTTGAGACAAGTGTTGTCCACAACGCTTGAGTAACTATGGATGCTTCTGTATAAAAGAATCATCTTCCTAAGTGGAATCTTCAGCCGGTAGTTTCCTCCATTTAATGAGATACTCTGAAATGGATCTATTCCTCAGTTGGTGAATTCTTGTGTCAGTGATGGCTTCAGGTTCCAATATGATTTTTCCTTCCTCGTCAAGTTTTGGAAATATAGTTTGAACTGGGATCTTGTTGCCTATAACCGTCTTTAAGCATGAAACATGGAAAACTGGGTGTACACGTGAAGATGTAGGCAACTCCAATTTGTATTCCATAGTACCAATCTTTTACAACACCTTATAAGGGCCATAGTACTTTGGTGATAATTTATTATCCTTCTTGGCTTTCTTGAGTGACATCTGTTTGTATGGTTGTAGTCTTAAAAATACCCAATCCCCTACTTCAAAACTTCTTTCACTACGATGTTGATCTGCTTATTGTTTCATGCAATTCTGTGCCATGGTCAGGTTGTCCTTTAAGATTTGGAGAACTTGTTGTTGATTATTGATGTGATCTTCCACTCCTTGAACCTTAGATTTTTCTTTTAGAGAAAAAGTTATGGAAGGAGGGTGGTATCCATAAAGTGCCATAAATGGTGTCATTTTTGTTGCATCATGAAAGCAAGTGTTATACCACCATTCTGCCAAGGGTAACCATTTGAACCATTGTGTTTCTTTATCAAAGACAAAGCAATGAAGGTAGCCTTCCACACATTTGTTCACTATCTTGGTTTTTCCATCAGATTGAAGATGATAGGATGAGCTATGAGCCAATTGAGTACCCAAACAAGAAAATAATTCTGTCCAAAAATGTCCAATGAAGATGGGATATCTGTCACTTACAATAATCTTTAGGCTATCATGTAGCTTTTGAACTGTCTCCATGAATGTGGTGGCAACTCTACTAGTTTTGAAGGGATGAGAAAGTGCACAAAAGTGTGTGTACTTGGTCATTCTATCAACAATCACCATGATGACACTCTTTCCTTTAGACTTTGGTAACCCTGTGATGAAATCCATGAAAACCTCCTCCCAGCACTGACTTGGGATGGATAATGGTTGTAAAAGACCTAGGGTCTTAATTGTTTCCACCTTATTTTGTTCGCAAACCAAACATTCTTCCACAAGCCTTTGAACATCAGTTTTAAGGCCATCCCAAAAAAAATCCTTCTTGACTCTATTGTAGGTTTTCAAAAATCCTGAGTGCCCTCCTACTGGAGAGGTGTGAAATTCCAATAGTACATTTTATTTAAGTTGGGAGTTCTTACACAAATATAAGCTATCTTTGTACCATATTGAATCATTTTTCCATGTAAATTTATCTGATGCACTGGAATCCTGTTGCAACCTTTGAATGAGAGTCCACACTTTTTCATCATTCTTCCATTCATCCCTTGCTTCTATTATCCAATCGGGTTGGATGATTGAGATAGCATAAAGAAAGGCCTCAACATCTTCATCATTTCTTGAGAGTGCATCTGCCACAACATTTTTCTTCCCATTTTTATAGACGATTTCAAAATCATAACCCAATATCTTGGTTACCCATTTTTGTTGTTCTTCTGAAGATAGTTTTTGTTCCAATAAGTATTTAAGACTAGCATGATCTGTTTTGACCTTGAAGTGCCTACCTATTAGGTAAGGACGCCATTTCTTCAATGCATGTAGTATTTCCATCATTTATTTCTCATAAATAGGTTTGTGTAAGTCCTTTCCCTTGAGTGGTTGACTTTCAAAAGCCAGGGGCCTTCCTTCCTGCATTAGGAAAATACCAATTCCATTTCCCAAGGCATCACATTCCACAATAAAGGTTTTTGTGAAGTCTTGAGTGGTCAAGATAGGAGCTTTACACATCACCTCTTTAAGTTGTTCAAAAGCTTTAGTTGCCTCTGGAGTCCATCAAAATGCATCCTTCTTAGTTAGTGTCATTAAAGATGCTTATATTCTTCCATAGTTCCCAACAAACGTGTGGTAGTAACCTGTCAAACCCAAAAATCCTCTAAAATTCTTTAATGTTTTGGGAATCGGCCAGTCCATCATGGCCTTAATATTGTTAGGGTCTACCTTGACACCTTCATGAGATAGAATATGACCCAAATACTCTACCTCCTTTACTCCAAAGAAACATTTGGATGGTTTGGCATATAGTTGTTTCTCCTTTAGTAGTTGTAGCATCATGTCAACATGTCGCACATGATCCTCCCAAGACTTTCTATAGATTATTATATCATCAAAAAATACTAACACAAATTTTCAAAGGAAGTGATTGAAAATGGAATTAATCAACCCTTGGAATGTGGAAGGTGCATTTGTAAGGCCAAAAGGCATGACCAAAAATTCATAATGGCCTTCATGAGTTCGGAATGTTGTTTTGGGGATATCTTCTTCCTTCATTCTAATCTGATGATACCCTGAACGGAGATC
>ML796527.1:359082-392053 GCA_009831015.1 Picea engelmannii
GATGATTCAAAATGAAAATGTATCCTTGGTATATATAGGAGACTAGGAGGTATAATTACAACTAATGGCCTAAAGCCGACATAAATAAAATAAAATTACTAATATAATATGCCCCAATTAAGGGGTAATGAGCCAATATTAGGACTTAACAAACTGATGAAGAAAATGACGAGGAAGAAACGTCCTTGCCAAAATTTCCATCAAAAAGAGTTCAAACGAATCACCCTGAAAGCCAAATCATAGGGGATAAACGTGCAGGAGTAGAAACTGGAAGAAAAATTACATTTGAATCAGAATGGGCAATGATTTCTTCACTAGATCCCAAATCATTTTCAGAAGCCAGCAAGAATGAAGATTGGATAATAGAAATGAATGAAGAACTTGACCAAATAGAGAAAAACCATACCTGGGAACTAGTCCCAAGACTAAAAAACAAAAATGTGATAGGGACCAAATGGATTTTCAAGAATAAACTTAATGAAAATTGACATATCATAAATGTTGATACTGAGAGTGGATTGAATCAATATCAAGTAAAATTTAAAACCTTTTTCAACTTATACTTAAACCATTCAATTATATCCAATGAGCAATGAACAATAGTATAAGAGTTACACCAATACACCACAATACACCATGCACAATATATGAGAAATAATCAATCGTTATTGTTCAAGGGAATTAATGACTTCCAAAGGTAGCTACAACTTCCAAATGTAATGGGAGGGATAAATGTAGTGTCCCCAAGGCCGAGCCCCGTTGCAAATCATGATATATGAAATGAATTGTAAATATGTTCTATAGGTTGGTGAGCCAAGTTTTGTATAAGCTAGTAGGATTATGTGTTTGTTAGGCCAGGGAGCCTACTGATGTACTTGTATGTATGCAGAATGATTAATAAAATATAAACACCACCAGGTGCAGACCAACCACGATGAATGAGTGAAGGGGGACTGAGTGTCCACAGAGTGGGCAAGGGATTAGGGGCTGGAAGGTGGGAAAAAGGGGCTAAGTGTTGAGCCTAGGGGCTAAGCCTAAGGGGATTAAGCCTGGGTATAATATTTTAATATTATTTCCCAAAAGATATGTGTATTTTTATTTTATCCTAAGTTCCTGGCAGGGGAAATGTGAAAAAGGGATGCATGCTATGGGAACGCATGCATTTCCTAGGGTGACAAGTGTCAACCCTGGTGCATGCAAAGATAAGAGCCAAGATGAACCATGTGAGTGGGATCTTCTCCATTCTACCTGACCATCTGAGGGTGAACCAGTGAGACCCCTGTAAGATTACCCTGGTACCATTCCGAAAAAAAAAATCATGATATGATTTTGTGATTGCTGAACCAGTTGGGGAAGCGCGTGTCTGTTTTTCCCAATTGGCTGTTGTGGCCACATAGTGTTGGAATGCACATGGTATACTGGCTAGAGTAAGCTCATACTGAGCTTGGGTATGACCTCTCTTCTAGTGAGGGAGGTGACTGTGGTTGGAAGAGGTAGGTTGTCAGGCCTGTGAGCAACTCTGTCCCGGTGAAAGAGTTTGTTGGGAAGTGGTTCTTCTAGAGAGTGCCCAGCACCAGCTACAGGCTCTGAGACTTCCTGATCCGGCATGTTTCCAAGACCTAGAGAGGGAGGTTAGCACCGATGGACTGTGCGTGTGAAGGTGTATACTCCTGGACGAAACAGGCATGTGGGGAATGAGAGTCTGGTAGTAGTGGGCGTAAGATGGAATCTTTGGGGAAGAATCCTTCCAGATATTTCTGTGTTGTTTCCCTATAACCTCAGCCTAGCCTAGAATTCCTTGCCTTGGGGTGGAGCTCAGTCCCAGCTCGGGGGTGACCCACTGTTGAGATGATGAGCAGTGTGGTCTAAGGTTGGGAGATTCGTGGAAGGCCTGCACTTGGTTGGTGGATTTCACCACTGTTACAAGATAAGTATCTAACTATGTTCTTATCACATTTTGGCATGACTGTGTTGTATATATATATTATGTATCATGTTTTCTGCTGTGTATATGAATTGATATGAAAATCTAACTGTTTGTTGATTATGGCAGTAATTCATATGAATACTCTGTGTTGAATGTGTTTAATTGTTAAATGCATGTGGCATATATACTGGACTGTATGTGTTATGTAAATCCAACGTAAGAGTGTAAAGATTGTTATATTGTGCGCTAAAGGTACACTACAATAAACCTCCAAGAGGAAGATACAATCCTCCAATATCAAGAGAGATTTGAACTCTCCATCCTTGTCCCTTCCTTCTGCCCAATAATATATGAGAGATAATAAGACTTTACATTAAATCATCACCATCAACCAATCATCACATAGAACCTGATAATGCTTCCTAAGACTTCTTCAATTTATGAAATTATTCAATTCTTGGAGTACTCTGATCCTGTAGATAATATTACTCAATGTATTCTCTAAAACTCCTCCAATTTTCACTCCTTGAATCCTCCCCAAAAAGAAGTTATAGAGAAAATGGTAGACCTTGTTCAATTCTAGTTTATTCAGGAGATCGAACTTGTACAGAATGCCCCACACTCAATATTTAACATCAGATTATGAAACTCTCACACAAGAAACTAAAGTTCGTACTCTTTCCAATGAAATTTGTCCCATGTCATTTGGATTCTCGATGAAGAAGTTATGACTATTTTACCCGGAACACCTTAGAACACATCACCAAAAGACTTCATCCTCCCTTGAAATCCGGCCTTCTTTACTTCTGATTTCCTCTGAAATTCGACTTGTGTTTCAAATGAATGTATAATGATATTTATTTATACCATTTATGTCACTTCCTTTTAACATTAGGGCCGACCTGACACTTTCTTATTTTGTAATTATTTTATTTAATTATCTTTAGGGCCTACATGTACTTCCTTCTTCAATTCACTTTGTCATCTTCAAAAATTCATTTCTCCTCAACCATGAGGATCCATGTGACATGCCACATACCACTTAAAACAACATGATGTATACTATCCATCCATGGGTGTTGTGTATGCATGTGCATTGTACTTCATGTCCAAATACCTTCATCAATCTTGTTGTCCAAAACCCATGACTAGGGTTGACATCAATGAAAACAACCAATCTTCCAACAATAAAGAATAAATCCAAATTAGTATGCAAGGGATATGCCCAAGTTGAAGGAATTGACTTTGAGGATACATTTTCCCCAGTGGAAAAACTTCAAAATCTATCAGATGGATATCAAGTCAACATTTATAAATGGAACTTTAGAGGAAGAAGTATATTTAGAACAACATGAAGGACTTAAGTTGATACAAATGCAAATTAATATTAGATAATGATTCACCAAAGTTAGACCAAACCATGTACAAATCAATGGTTGGTAGCATGTTATTTTCAATGACAACAATACGTAATATCATACAAGTTGTAGGACTAATAGGAAGATTTAAATCTATCCCTACAGAGACTTATTTGAACACAGTAAAAACGATATTTAGATATCTATGAGCTACCTTGGATTTTGGATTATGGTGCCCAAAAAAAAAATATTTTACATTAAATGCATATACTTATGTAGATTGGGATGGTAGTGTGGATGATAGGAAGAGCACCAGTGGAGGATCATTCTTTCTAGGAAAGTGTCTAGTGTCATGGCTATGTAATAAGTAAACATATATATCATTGTCAATAGCAGAAGCTGAATATATTATTGCTTCCACTTGCTGCACTCAAGTAATTTGGATGAAACAAACCCTATAATACGTACATGTAAAGTATGATCATCCAATTCTTCTTAGTTGTGACAATACCAATGTTATAAACCTCTCTAAGAATTATGTTATGCATTCTGAAACCAAACATATCCCAATTAAATGCCATTTTCTAAGAGATCATGTTTCTCAGAAGACAATCAAAGTGGAATATGTTGATACTAAAGAACAAATTGCAAACATATTCACAAAACCTCTACCAAGAAGTGATTTTGAAAATCTTCGACCAAAATTGGGAGTAATTCCCATACCTCTTTAAAACTGCAAAAACTTCATCAGACAGGGGGGTCACATGCACATGAGGAGCATCATCTTAGGGAGAGAAAATAAATATTCCCTCTGTCATTGTTTTCAAAGGGGGATGATACGTAGTAAAACTCAAAAATTTATTGAAAGAAGATCTTACTGAGTTTCCATCAATGGCAAAGGGGGATATTGTTGAAAAATTAGATGTCATTGATGTCAACCATGGAAACAATATACAAAAGAATGCACAAGAGGAAATAAAATCTCAGGAGAGATAGTGGGGAGATTCTAAAAAGAATCCACACAGAGAATCATAGCACGCAACATTAAGACCTTTGGAAAGGTCAAAGGAAATCTCAGGAAGAAGAGTGTCTTGTAGAATCACTATCAGGATCCAAATCTCTACAGAACTATAGAAGTGATCCAAAATGGATCCAAGAAGACCAAAAATTCAAAGTTCACGAATTCGGATGAAAATAGTGTCATCGTGTAGTGCTCGTAGTGTTGATTCTGGTAGTATATTCTTTTTCAAAAATGGACTCTGTATGGAGAAGTTATCACGATCTGAAGTTTTTCCCAAACAAGAAGAAAAATTCAAAGTCAATAGTCAAAGGTCGTACTTCTGACGCCGACAATACATCATGCTGACATCAGTAGGACACATGGAAGCACCAAGACGTGCCACCATATTTGGCATTTTCAGGGGTGATTTGGACCATTAAAAATATGACACATGGCATTGTACTAAAGTGACACATGGTGGTATGGACATGATGTGGGCTAATGACAGCAAGACATGTGGTAGTACAAAATGACACATGGAAGTGACATGGCGATAGGTGGCTTCCTTCGGGCGTGACATGTGGTAGGTAGGTTGATTGTGCAGTTGAGTTAGTTGTTGAATGGGTCAGTGACTGTATGTTGACTAGACAGTACAGTGGAAAATAGCAGGCTGACATGTGTTGCAATCACAGGGTGCCATGTGGCACCATGGATCGAGCCAATAAGGCCTGGGTCAAAATTTGTTGGACTCTAGCGGATTCAATCCCTAGACCCGGGAAGGCAACGACTTACATCCATGTGCTAACAAACTAAGCATTGTGTGTTTATTGCTAGCCATATGGAAAGTATTCCTTTTGTTATCATTTAGCATGCATTTTGAGGGATAACCACCTGGTCAGTGGGGCTAGCCGTCGACCAAGGCACATGTAACCAAGTGTTGGACCAAGTGTTGAACCTTGGGCACAGGCCTAACTGTTTACCACTTAACACATGGCCACATGGCCCTCCATATGACCAGGACCCAGTTGAATAGGAGTCGCACACCAATATGCTACCCCAAAAGTGGGTTTTTGACTTAGGAAAAGTGATTTTTAATGTATTTTTACCTGATTTTGTTGGATGTTGGCTCTAAAAGAGGGGATCTGAGCCCAGGAAGAGGCCCAAATCATGGGGGGGAGTTGGATTTTGACCCCCAACTCCAAATTCTACTTAACCATGTCTATTTACAGGCATGAGGGAGTTCAAAACAACAAAATGATGCAAAGTTGGAGAGAGTAAGCCATTGTTATGCAGGTGAAGCCAACAAACTAGGGAACTTTGGAGGCCATTTTCGGGAGCTACGATCAACCTTTTTGAGTGTCATTAGTTGTGTTGGATTCACGAGGTCAATAATAACACAATGAGACCAATTTCTAATAAAATTGATGTACTTTTGAAGCATTGAATATTAATAAGAAAGCCTCCCCCACTAAGGCAAAGGCCCGGAGATGTAGGTAACTTTGTCGAACTTAGTTAACGAGTTTTGGTGTTATGGTTTGTTGTTATTAATGTTCATTTTCTATTCTGCATTCTTTATGATAGTTGCAACATTATTTCATTAAATCTTCTTCTTCTCTTTAATTTCTAAATGGTAAATCAACTCATGAAAAATACTTAACCAAAGTATTTAAAAGATCATTTTCGGATCAAGTGGTATTAGAGTAGGTTGACAGTTGGTTGTTTGAGTTTGCATGATTACTTGGGAAAATTTCAGGTGTTGAATGCTCATGAGATATAAGTCTCAAAAGGGAGAAGTAAAACTTGCAGATTCTATTCCTGCGATTGAACAATAATTGAGAAGGAAGAGCATGGCATCTGGAGAGAAACTTTCTTAAGAAGAGAAATATTTTCAAAATACTTTCTTTGCTATGTCAGAGATGGTGAAGGTGTTACATGATGATTACATAGAACATAAGAAACATGATCATGGTGAACCATCAACACAGAAAAGTGAAGGTGGAGGAGACACTCCTAACACTCCTCCTGGTTCGCCTTCATCTCCATCTTATTCTTCTTCTTCTTCATGTTCAAGTTCTACTTCTAATCCTACTTATGCAAGAAAAAATTATCATAAACATAAGCCTAACATTCCATTACTTAAACTTGATGTGAATTTTGATTTGTTCGTGTATAATGGGGAAGTCAATGTTGAGAAGCTTGATAATTGGGTCAGACAGATGGAGGTATATTGCAGTGTGCAACAAATCAATGATGAGGCAACCAAGATCAAATTGGCAACGATTTGTCTTGCTAAAAAAACACTCATCTGGTTGTAGAGTAAGTTGCAACATGGTACTCAGCAAATTGGTAATGTATTTCCATCATGGAAAAATTTTATTTTTGCACTTAGAAAATAGTTCTATCATTTCGGGTATAAGGAGAAGGCTTTAATTGAATGGAAAAGTATTAAATTAAGAAAAGAACAAATTGTGCAAGAATACACAGATGAATTTCATAATATGGATTTGATGTTAGATATTCCATTACATACATAAGAACTCTTATGAAGTATACAGTAGGTTTGCCTACACATATTCATAATATTGTGTTTATATTTAGACCTACTAATCTTAATGAGGTTTATGTTCAAGCAACGTATATTGAAGCAGTGAAAATTGGAGTTGGTGTATTAGGGGAATCATCTTCAAAGAAGGAAGGCAAAGGAAAATGGAATAGAAATAAAGACAACTCAACGACAGTGAAGGAAGAGAAGCTCTCTTGTGATCATTGCAAGAAATAAGGGAACAATGATGAACATTGTTGGAAATTACACCTAGAGAAGAGACCGAAATGGTTCAAAGAAAAAAAGGGAAGGAACAAAGTTGCAACAACAACACATCCAACAGACTTGGGGTCAGATTCAGGTGATGAGACTAAGATCATAGCAGTTAGTTTGTCAAGTGATGATTATGAAGATAGATGCAAATTGTTTCATATAAGGGTCACGATGAAACATACTAAGATCGATACATTATTAGATAGTGGATCTCAATATAACTTAATTTCATAAGAAGTGGCTAAACAATTGGGATTGACAACTAAGTTGCATCATAAACCTTACTCACTTAAATGGATAAGCAACAATCATAAATTTCCCATAGCAAAGCAATGCACTTTAAGGTTTGCAATTTCATCAAAGTCTTTGGATGAGGTAACATGTGATGTGGTGCAACTAAATGAATGTGGAATGGTCTTAGGAAGCCCATATTTATATGATTGCAAAGAAAACTTCTTCAGGGAACAAAATCAATATCATGTGTTTAAGAAGGGAACTAAATATGTTGTACATGCTCATCATATTAAAGAAAATCAAACTCTACTAAGGATGGAGAAATTAAGAAAGGTAGAATGTGCAAGAAACATACCTATAATTTTGTCAAGTAAAGAAGTTGATCTTAAACATGAACATGAGATGGTTGTAGGATGTGAGTTCAATCATACTTTTCTTCAAGATAAGTTAATGTTGTGTAATCTCGTCAAACATATTGGTTCATTTTTAGTCATATTTCTTATATTATCATTGCTAATGTTTTATGCATGGATGGTAGTGGATTCAATTAGATGTGAACGAATTCAAATGGATAACAATATGATTTCAGTTGTCGAGGTTATTATGCAATTGATTGTAATGCGACAAGTGCACATGATAGAGTTTAAAGACAAAGGATAAGTGGGGAGGCCTATCCCGCACTTGATTTATGGTTAATATCCTTTTGGAAGACCAAAAGGTCTCAGTGGGGAGGAATGATCCAAAATGGATCCAAGAAGGAAAAAAATTCAAAGTTCTCATATTCGTACAAAACGAACACCATCGCATAGTGCTCATCATGTTGATTTTGGTAGTATATACTTTTTCGAAAATGGACTTTGTATGGAGAAGTTATCGCGATTTGAAGTTTTTCCCATAGGAAAAAAAAGCCAAAGGTCAAAGTCAACAGTCAAAGTCCGTACTATTGACATCATCAGTACGTCATGATGACATCAATAGGACACATGGAAGCACTAGAAAGTGCCATGTGGCATCTAGATTTGGCATTTCCAGGGGTGATTTGGACCACTAAAAATATAACACCTGTGTACGAAAGTGACACGTGGTGGTATGGAAGTGATGTGGGCTAGTGAAAGCAATACATGTGGCAGTATGGAAGAATCTGTGGTAGTGATGTGTCAATAGGTGGCTTCCTCTAGGCGTGACACATGACAGATAGAATGAATGTGCAATTTAGTTGGTGGTTGACTGGGTTGATGACTATACATTGAGTAGACTGTATGGTGGAAAATCACAGGGTGGCATGTGGCCCACTCACAAGGTGCCATGTGGCACCCTGAATTGGGCCAATAAGGCCTAGGTCAAAATCTATTAGACTTTGGTGGATTCGATCCCTAGACCTTCGTGCAAGCAACGACTTACCTCCATGCACTAACCAACTAAGCACCATTTGTTTCTTTCTAACCATATGGAAAGTATTCCTTCTTTTATTGTTTAGTGCACATTTTGAGGGATAAGCCCTTGGTTGACGGGGCTAGTCGCCAACCAAGGCGCATGTAACCAAGTGTTGGACCAAGTGTTGAACCTTGGGTGTGGGCCTAATTGTTTACCACTTAACACATGGCCACATGGCCCTCCATATGACTAGGACCCACTTGAATAGGGGGCACATAGAAGAGGGGAAAAGGGAATATGCTACCCCAAATGTGGGTTTTTGACTTAGGAAAAGGGATTTTTTATGTATTTTGGCCTGATTTTGTTGGATTTTGGCCCTAAAAGAGGGGATCTAAGCCCAGGAAGAGGCCCAAATCATGAGGGGGAGTTGGATTTTGACCCCCAACTCCAAAATATACTTGAATAGGTTTGTTTACAACCATGAAGGATTTCATAACATCATAATGATTCCAAGTTGGAGAGAGTAAGCCATTGTTATGCAGGTGAAGCCAACAAGCTAGGGAACTTTGGAGGCCATTTCCGGAAGCTACGCTCAACCTTTTTCAGTGTTTTCAATTGTTTGGACTCATGAGGTCAAGCAGAACATAGCCAAACCAATTTCTAATCAAATTGATGTACTTTTGAAGAATTGAAGATTAATAAGAAAGCTTCCCCCACTGAGACAAAGGCCTGAAGACGTAGACAACTTTGTTGAACTACGTTAAAAAGTTTTGGAATTATGTTTTTTTGTTCTTAATGTTCATTTTTTGTTCTGCATTCTTTATGATCGATGCAACATTCTTTCATTAAATCTTCTTCTTATCTTTAATTTCTAAATGGTAAATCAACTCATGCAAAATACTTAACCAAAGTCTTTAAAAGATCATTTTTGGATCAAGAAGTTAACATGTTACAATCGAATAAGAATCCTAATCATTGATTGTCCCTTTTTCATAATGAATTAGAACCGATGATCGAAAACAAACTCTCTTTATAAAAGGATCTTAAATTACAGCCATTTGATCAATATTTCAAGAAGAATCTCAACCATTGGATCAAGTAGTGGAAGGATGGCATAAGTTTTAAGACTCTGTAACTTTGCCACTTCGGTGATTATTGGAGACTAGGAAAATATACGAAGTGCCAAAGACCCAAAATCCCACCAACTATTAGATCGAGGGAATAATTTGGAAGTAATGTGATCCCTTAGATCAAGCAATAGAAGGATAGTGTAATCATTTCGACGGGTATAACTTTGGGGGTGTTGAAAAACTTTAGAGTTGTAATATCCCAGAGTCTCAGAGTACCAAAACCACAAAAACCATCGATCTAAGATCCCTTAGGCACCTTTCTCAATTGTTTGATCAAGAAGTCTAAAGAAAGGATCTAAGAGGGAGGCATGTGGTAGAAGATGACATGTGACCCAATAAATTGGTGACAAGTTTCAAGGCCCATTTGGCACATAAGGTCTATGAATGTCACGAATCAAGGTGACACGTGGGTCCACGTCAGTAGGAAAATGTAAACAATGGGTGTCATGTGTCACACTTACCATGGTTCCATGTCAGCCTAGGAGACATCAGCATGCCATGCCACCTCAGGATTATGGACTCCGAAGATGTCCAGCTTCTCCTAGCAACAAAAATTCCCAAAGTACTGAAGGCCAAAGTTTAGAGTTAACCCAAAATTAATTTAATTAAGACATGACATAATCTGGCCACGTCATTTTGGGGTTTCATCTCTCCAGGGATGTCTAGTCTCTCTTACTAGATAAAACATTGAAGTCCCAAAATCTCGAAGGCTCAGAGTAAAAAAAACAATAAGGTCCATCCATATCAACACTTGATTAAGTCATATCCATTGGATTAAGATAGTGGAAGGATAGCGTAAGGGGTACTATCAACTGATAGCAACCGGTTGCCTACATTTTATGACTACTTCGGTAGGTCAAACTCTGGAAGAGTACAAGGATATCTCGAAGGTCGAAGTCTAGAGGACTTGGTTCCAAGCACCAGTCTCATAATAAGGTAAAGGAATTGATTAAGGGTGCCAAGGGCCTAGAAGTAAATAAGCCCACTGAAATTTGAATAAGGTCATATGAAGAAGAATAAGGGCAGAAAGGGAAAGTGATAAAGGAACTGCGCTTAGAGTGGATAATCTTATGGTTTCGAGCTTGCGGTCACAAGGAAAGTGGATTGAAGGAAGGGTCTATCTGCAAAATTCGAATCCATAAACAAGAAAACAATTTGTGAAGGAATAAAATGATAAAATGAATTAGAAGGGATTTGAAGTCTTTTAAAATTAAAATAAAATATTAATAAAACAGAAATGTTACCATTAATGTTGATTAAGTGAAGATGCACAATGGTTCATTATTAAAAGACACAATGGTTCAAATTCATATCTATTGAAATACTATATAAACTAGAAATTGTGGTGGAAATAAAGTGTCTCTTCATTCTACATTAGAAGATCAAAATCAGGAGTAGAATCCAAGAAAGAAATTGTAAACATTCTTATGCAGTGAGGGTGGTAGGGAGGAACTCGAGAGTATTGCAGTCTTCTGCAAGTTAAAACATGTTTCACAAGGGAGTTGGTGCTTCCTAGAGTTGGCGCTCTGAAAACAAGGGAGTTTGTTCTTCATAGAGTTGGTTCTTTGAAACAAGGGGATTGTTGTCTCCTAGATTTGGTTCTTTGAAACAAGGGGATTGGTGTCTCCTAGAGTTGGTGCTCTAAATTAATCTTTCACATAAACTTGTAACTTGCATTTTAAGTTTATATTTATTTTTTATGCTAATTACTGATGTTTCTTGCTGATCAATAGAATTAAACAATAATTCTTAAGATTGTTAAAAAATTAATCAATATTGATCCACCCCCCCCCCCTCTTAGTATTGAACTACATTCCAAAAAAATGATCTATATTTTGGGCACATTTATGAGAGTCTTTAACATCCATCATCTTCAAACTTAGTTCCTCTACAATATTTCCATATCAAGGAATAATTATTGTATAATTTTGATCATTTGTGTGTTTCTCATGATCATTGTTCATTTTTTTTTCAAGGAGGCAGACTATACTCTCTATGGAATTCGTTTTTGCAAGAAGTATACTCTTCATCATCTTCAACATTTTTTCTACTAGCCTCACATGCCGCGGGATGTTCCTCATTTCTTGAGGCATTGTGCAATATGTTATCACCCCAAGCTAGCTAACAGAAAACTTGGGTTGACTTGTCCTTTTCCCATTCCTTCGCATCGTTGGGAAAGTGTTTCTCTTGATCTTGTTAGTCATTATACCATGATTTTTTGACATCATGATATCATCTTCATGATTGATGATAGAATCATCAAAATGTTTAATTTTATCCCTTGTCGCAAAACTAGTTCTATGAGTGACTTAGCTTGATTATTCTTTGATGTTATTTAGCACTCCTTTGGTCTTCCCACCACCATTGTGTATGATCATGACTCACATTTTATGGGTCATTTCCAGCCTTCCTAATGGAAACTATTAGGAACTTCTCTTAATTTTTCCACCACTTGTCATCCTCAAACTAATGGTTAAACCAAAGTTGTTAACCATACTTCACTACAAAGTATTTAAATCTATCATCAATCTTCTCCAGCCAAATGGGACTTGACTCTTACCCATATTGGACATGCATATAACCAAGTAGTTCACTCCCCCACTATCCATTCTCTCTTTGAGGTCTGTCTTGGCTTCCATCCTTTGGTTCCCTATTATCTTTACCTCTACCAACTACATATCATCTTAAAAAATAGAAAGATAAGGAACACACTTTTTTTTAGGATCTGCAGTCTCTCCAAGGAAAAGTTGTTCATATTCTCTAGAAGACTCAAGAAAATCACAAATCCAACATCATGTTCCTCACCATTTCAAACTTGGTGAAAAAGCATCATTTCATTTGGAAAAATGATGATTTCATGAAAAATCATATAATAAGGTCAAACATGTTCGATATTGTAGATTCTAACCTTGTGCAATATTTACTGCAAACATATTTTCAGTAAAAGAACAGAAAATATACAATGGAAAATACAAACATTACACAGATATTTTTCCCCTGGAAACCTAAACCGGGAAAACCAACATATTCTATATTCATTCATATGTGATACATTTTTTACAATACAATATACATATAGGATCCAACGGAATCCAAAACCCTAACCCAATGACTTGGATTAGTCCAAAACCCTAATTCCTTAACCAAAAATAGAAAACCATCGGCAAAAACCATGTGCTGAAAAACCACCTAAATGCGCGACATGTTTCTCGAGGTAGGTGACACATTTCCCCAGGAAGAAACAAAAATCAGGGGCGCTACCCTTGCACCCCTCAAGGGGGGGTCACCCCCCTGCACACAAAACAAAGAATATAACACATACCCAATAGATATGGCCCTAATTCGTGCAAAGAATATAACACATACCCAACAAATATGGCCCTAACTCAATCATTCAATTGGTGTCTGAAAATGCTTTCTGCCTTGATCTTCCAACTCACTTAGGCATCCATGATGTGGTCAATTTTGATATTCTCAAACCATATCATTAGTCAACATTGGAGACAGAGGTCCTTACTAGTCATCCGATAAATATTGTTCTTGATTTTCATCTCCTCTTGATGTAGATCAAGTTTTTGACTAGAAGACTTGCCAGACTCGTCAAGGGTCTACTACTCCTTACCGTGTTTCTAAAAAATGCTAGTATTTGTACCAAGCCCATTTTATTTCTCAACATCAACTATAATATCAATTTCCATCTCTCTTTAAAGCATTGGATTCCAATGTTTATTTTGTTGGGAGGAATGACAGAAATTTGAAGTTTAGTACATAGTTTGAGTTTACATAGTTTGAGCTTATACAGTCTTAGCTTGCTAAGCCCTAAACAAAGCCACATGTTATGTATTAAAATCATTATTCAGCCATAGATATTGAATTATTACATTTTTAGTGTTATATTTGTGTGTAGGATAGAACCCTTCATTGCACACTTTCATTATAATTGTACCCTTTGTCTCGTATATATATATATATACCAAGGAGACCTAGTCTTAGGGAATGTTATCCCCATCGCATATTGTATTTTGAATTGGATATATTGTAAAAGGAGGTTTCCCCCTTGAAGTGGACTATATTCATTGACATTTTATCATTTTTAAGGTGTTGGATCATAATATTTGGTATCAAAGCATCGATCCTAGGGTTTTTCAAGCTAGTCATCATAGCATTTTTGCTAAAACTTTTTTTCGGGCTGCTTTAGATAGCGAAATTTGGAGGTTATTAAAAGAACATATCAATAAAGTTGTGGTAAAAAAATTTGTTTCTAGTTCATATACTTTTAGAGATATATCTTATGGAAGTTTCAGACTTTGAAATTTTCAAAATCTTGAGGAGCCATAGTGAATTATGTCTAGGAAAATTTCCATATTTTGAATCATTATAATTTGCGAGATACATCTCATGGAAGATGGGGTTATTTACTAATCATAAAGTTACTCTTAAACAATTCATTTTGGTATTTATGCTATAATGTTTTATCAGTAAAGGTTCAGATCGTTAAATTTTCAAGAGTTTAAAAAGTCATATCATGATACAAATGTCATTCATCCATACGTACTTCAAATTAAGGGCTTCAAAGGTACATAACTTACAACCAACATAATGTTTTATTGGAAGATATGTTTTTGGTGATTCAAAATTTGTGATAAAAATAAAATAGAGGTGTTGGGCACAACCCTATTTTGAGGAAAGAACTATTTGTGGAAGGAAATACCTAATTTAGGAGAAGAACTTGTGAGTATGTATATTTGAAGTAGCTGAAGCTCAATCCAGAAATAAATAAGTTCCCATGATGGCACATCCAAAGGTAGGTGCACCCAAATAGCACGCAAAACACGCAGCAGTCTCTGGTCTCCACAAGAAACCATAGAGTCGGAGTAGGAAACTACATAGAGGTAGGGAATTATCAATGTCGACTTAATTCCCTCACCACATATCAAACCAGTGAATGCCACATTGGTAGAAGAATAAGAAAAATCCCTGACGATGGATATGATGGACATTGACTCGCACGACAGTGCACAGAGGCATGAACCAGTCGCCATAGGAAACCCACAACAACCTGTGAGGACCAAAGAAACCCACAGAAAAAATGGGGCTGGAAGTGAGTAGACAGAGTCTGATGTAGCGATACCATAACCTAGGGAAGGTTCCATGCAGTAGGTAAAAGGAAAAATGGAAGACATTACAGGACAGTCAGAGTCGGGCAGGGAAGAGAGAGAGCTAGAGGTTAGGACCTCTACTACTCCAATAAGAAGAAAGGGAAAACAACCTATCGTGTGGTCCACACACAAGCATCATGACACATCAATTTTTCTACCACACATTCAAGAGGTGGTGTAGGCCATGCCAACTCTACTAGGGTGTGTGGAAAGGATAAGATACTCGGACCATGATGTGGCCGACAATGAAAAATTCCTAGAATTTGTGCAGTAGGTATACATGGAGAGCATAGGTAAAATACCATTTGGAGACCCAATGTTGTATCCAAAGCAATGGGAGGTAGGCCTGGAAAACACATGGATCCTAATCTTGGTGGAAATTCCCCACTTCGGTAGGGGGAAATAAGTGAATAATTGCATCAAGCAGTTGATGGCAATCCTTCATGGAAGATTCTTATGGCTGGAAGAACTTGTATCCATCAATATAGAACTCATCATGTTCATCATAGGCCTACCATCAAACAGTGAGAGTCACGTGCAGTACCTGGATGACAAGACAAAAGAAAGGCTCTCACTGAAGAAAATGAAGAAAACATATGGGACAGAGTGAGGCTCGTGCGGGATTATCATCAAAAGAATCAGTGACACAACCACCAAGATGGCCACAAAACTAATGGTGTGCAAATTTTTATGCAAGTGCTGCAAGGAGGAGGTCCTTGTAGGGGTTTTTGTAGTTGCAACTCAGTGTTCAAGTGGCACCATTCTCAACTAGGCCCCATATCTGTTGAACATGTTCCTCAACGACTGCAACGACATGTAGGACTTGGGAACAGAGTTACACTATTTCTAACTAATGATTCTGATAGCACTAATCGGGTGGAAAGAGTCTCCCTACTCTTATTTTTGCGATAGTATGTTTTTTCCATGTAGCATGGTACACATCCATGGGAATAACGTCGGACACTCAGAGAAGAAGTGGAAACACAAGTACCATTGCACAGTATCTCAGTGACATCCAGGACATCATAGCTAACACCTAGAGGATCACTTTGGATGTGGTTGCGCAATATCAAGGTATAGCCAACTTCAGGGATATGTTCCACAATATGTGGATCCAAGAACACAAGGATCCAACAAAAGAATGGATATGAATTCATTTATGCATCAAGGAAGAGGAAGTTGAAATGGTGATGCAAGATTGGAAATATGACTGGAAGATCCTGATCATCACCAAGGACATGCCAAAGGGAAAGGAAGTGGAAGCAGGATCGTCTAAGACACCTGCAAGAGACAACATTGTGCCCTAAAATACAACATAGCATGGGAAGCCCAGTCATAATCCAGTGCAGAAGAAGGGAAGTGCTCCAAAGAAGGATGCGTAGTCAGGGAAGAAAGACATTGTCTCGACATAGGAAGGACAAGGAAGGGGGGACACAATGACACAAGACACCTCTAGGGGAGCCACCACAAGAAACAAGGCCACCCAAGTGGCCAATTATACATAGAGGGGGATGTGGAAGAAGGCCAAGGACCATAAGAAAATACCCAAGTATACAATCACCAAGGACGATGTCGATCTTGTCGCAGAAAGAGTACAGGATTGTGCAGTCGAGGAGTTTGAAGAGGCCAAGCACTAAAGAGGAAGGATACATAATGAGTTGGATGATATAAATAAGGTCCTAGAAAAAATACAAGCAGCATAAAGGCATGAAAGGGGAATAGATCCCATCCCCTCAACGACAGAATAAAAATAAAGGATGACGTTGAACGAGGAAGACACCATCCAAACCATAACACAGGTGAGTCCAAGCTTCCAAGTAACATCATACATGTTGCATATTGACAAGTCCATATCCCAAACACCACTTAAGGATATGGAATAGGTACAATTGGTACTGGAAAAGATACCAACAAAGACACTATACAAACTGCAAGTTAGTGTCGCGCGGGAAGTGCAATCACTCGCAAGGACAGATGCGACAAAATTACATGAAACTAGGAATGGCAAGGATTCCTTGGAATTGGTAGTCGATCAAGTAAAGAACAAGAAAAAATAGGATAAATAGCACACAAATAAGTTAGAGAAGCAGTTGAAAGAATTTTTTATGAGGATTCCAGAAAGCGCACAGGCATCCATGAGCAATGCAGAAGAACAGATCCAAATCATCGTGCATACGCTCAAGAAATACAATAAGGAGATCAAGGAGTTTAAATAAAAATTAACCCTGACTACTCCTTCAGCCATTATGGTTGAAAGGGAACAACATGCATCCCTATAGGTGGAAGTGACGCAGAAAGAAGCTGAAAAGGTCACACAATTGTTTTATAAGACCATGCAACTATGGAAAATGATGGAAGAAGATGATAAGGTCCAACAACTAGATCAACAAGAGGAGTTAATCAACACTGCAATATAGGAGTTGAAGTAGAGGAAAGATTACATGATCATAACAAAATGAGTGAAGGGCGCACAGGAGATGAAGGCCCTACAGTCAGAACTGAAGACTGCATGAAACAACAAGCAGGAAAGGATAGCCTGGTTAGAACCTCTCCAGAAGAAAGCAACACAAATTATTGTGAAAAATGGAGAAGGAAAAGACGAGGATGGCTCAAAATCATATTGAGAGTGCAGAATATCTCAAGGATCACATCAAAACACAAAGGGTAGAAGAGCTCACAGAGATAGTTATGTAGGGTAGAGAAAAACGGGAAGAGATAGAAGGGAAATTACATAGCTTGGTAGAGGTTTTTCAGGGAGCATGCACCACCTGAGTGGCTCAATACTAGCCACATGTCAGTGTTGGGGGCATGTTGGGCGTAGGCCTATTTTGAGGAAACATTTTTTTTTGGAAGGAAATAACTAAGTTTGGAGAAGAACATTTGGCAGGAAAAGCAACACGCATGAGGAAAAGCATCATGCAAAAAGGAAAATCCACGTGCGAGGAGGTAGGCAAGGCTAACCATGTTAGGTTTAGGGTTTTTGACAAAGGTTGTAATGGATATAAGCTTGTAAAATAGTATAAATAATAACCTAGGATGTCTAGGTTGGGGTTTTGGTTTTTGTTTGTTCGGTTAAGTAAATAGAAAAAGTTTACTGATAAGTGAAAAATCTATTTAGTTGTAGAAGAGTTGCGTAAGGAAGATTTTGAGGGTTAGATCATAGGATGAGGATTCTGGTGTGATCTAGTCCACCTCATAAAGGTTCTTGAACCTATTCATGATTGTATGATTGAAGATGTAATGCGTGCAATGTCATATTTTGCAACATACTAAGTAAAAGAGCATAGAAGCCAAATATTTGTGGAAGTAGCCTAGGAGGGAGTGAACCACGGTAAAACATGTGTAATATGGGATGTTTATTGAATGTTTACCTTATGTTAATGGTTATTTTACGAATGAATGATTAACTAGGTATAGTAGAATGCATGCATGAGCCTAAAGCTGAATGAATCCTAAATATATTGAATGAATAATCGAAGTAATGCATGAGGAAGATAAAATACACTCCCATATCCCCACTCATTCCTATATTGAAAGAACTTGAGAATTTCAATCACCAATAGAGTTATCCTGGGTGAGACTGTGTGCAACATTGCCTTCTCGTTTACCAAGAGGGTTGATAGTTTTAGAGGGTTTTGTTGGAAACTTGCTCTGATATGAACCTGGGTCAACCCAAGAAGAAGTAGAAGGGATATCTAACCCAACAAAAGGATTATTATTTTTTTTGTCCCACATGGCTCCAAAAAAAATTGAAAACCAAATAAACTTCCAGAAATCTCACACGAGACTTCGGAAAAAAAATGAATATTTCGAAAACAAGTTATCCAAATTAAATAACCAAGTTGACGAAATGACTGGTAGTATGTTGAAACTACTGGATTTTTCACATTCTCATAAATCCCTAAAAAAGGAAATGGAAGATCAAATGAGAAATAATTTGGATGAAAATATGGAAAAGAAGATGGAAATTTTGATAAATAAAAAGATGGAGGAATTGAAAATTTCCATTTTACAAACTTTAGATGGGAGGCTTCCTAAAAGTGACATTGTGACCAATGTGACTCATGAAAAAAAGGTAGTATTCATGTTGAAAAACATGTTGGTAAGAATAAAATTTCAAGTGGATTTAACTCTAATAGTGGATTTAATTATGGTTGGGGTCCTAAAATGAACTTTCCCAAGATTGAATTAAAGAAGTTTGATAGAACATAGGTCTTTACCTAGGTGGACCAAATAGATTAATATTTTGAACTGCATAATATTATGGATGATAAGAAAAGGATTCACATAACAACTTTGAACTTTGAGATAAAACCATATCAATGGTATTGATGGGTAGTTAAAAGGAAGTCCCCTTTTTATGATTATGCTTGGGATTTATTTACAAGAGTCTTGCACAATATGGGAAAGTTTGGGAACATGACTACTTCAATCAATTGACAATAATCAAGCCCTTAGGTGATATTTAATATTTTAATTCATGATTTCATGTATTGGCCACAAATGGCAATGACATAAGTGATGAACATTTGTTAGAAGCTTACATGTGTGGATTAAAAGAATGCATTAAACATAAGATTCTCTTAAGGAACCCTACAAATATCATCGAATTCATGCAATTTTCTCATCATATTCAAGCCAAGAATAAGGATACACACAATTCTACCATTGGATCATATGCAAGAAGTAGAGATCATTTTTGGGTTCATAAGACAACTATACCTCAACCAATAAGGTTGAAACCTCAACAAATGGATGAAACAAGAGTACATGGACTAAGTTTCAATTGTAAAAATAAGTACAGTAAGAGGAATAAATGTAGTGAAAAGAAATTATTCTACATATACTTTGAAGAGGAAGAATATCAAGAATTGGAACCATCACAAGATCCAATTCTTATTACTCCAACAATATCTTGTCATGCATTGGCTGACATTAGTACTCCAGAAATACTCAAGACACAAGGATACATCAAAAAGAAAAAGATGACAATGTTGATTGATTCTAGTATACCCATAACTTCATTAGTTACAAATTAGCAAAAGATTTCAATTTCTTTGAATTTCCGACACCAGAGTTTCAAGTAATTATTGCAGATGGAGGTACCATAAATTGTTCCAAATACTTAAAATATTAGAATAAACTATATGTGCACTCCATGTACAACAATGTAAGCATGGAGCACAAATCCAATAAAGATAGGAGAGATAAGTTACATAATAACTTCTTAAAGAATAGGAGAACCTCCTTCAAATATATAAATACATTCCTACATCACAATTCACATGACCTCAATAATGAATACATAATCTCTATATATACCTATTTACACACTACACATGAGCCCCCTTTACTATTAGGCTAACCCTAATACATATACATTTAAACATCACATGTACATTTATCCCCATGTATGCTCCCCCCCCCCCTTGGGGTCATATCATATACATTTAACCCCATATATGCCCCCCTTTGGTCATAACATAGTACTCTCCTTCAAAAATATTTGACCTCAAATATTTGTAATTAAAGGCTTCACATGTGATGAAACCAAGTAATATGATTTTCTTATGTTCCTTCCTTATTTGTTCCATTTATGATGATCCATCCATCTAAAATCAATTATTTTCAGTCTTAATCCTTAGTGGTTAGTTGTTGCATAATTTTATTTCCTTTGATTCCATGTATTGTCGTTGTAACTTCTCCAATTTGTAGTAGTTTTTGGTGTCTATTGATAGCTTGTTGAAGAGTGGTTTTTTTATGCCTTGTTCCATGAATATTGACAAGTATTCCATTTTCTTCCTTGAGAATGTTGATATTGACCTTCTTATATTCCTTGAAATCTTTCCTGTTAATGAGGGTGTCAATATGGTTTCACATTTGATGGTTTTCCTTCGCTCTGCACATGCATTTCATCTATCTTATTTTCAAATACAATGACATACTCTATCCTTTTTTCTTAGTCTTTGATTACTCTATCATTGGATATAATACCCTCATATTTGTCATGTACATCCTCTAGATGAAGTTTAACTTCTTCAAGTATATTCTGGTGACCTTCTTGAATCTTGTCTTCTTTCTCCTTTTGAAGTTGCAATGTCACCCCATTTATCAAATTATGATTCCCTTCTTCCATTCTAGATTGCATTTATGATTTTACCTCATCAGTATTTAGGGATTCCTCAATCTTCTTTCAAATTTCCTCTTCAAGTATTTTGCTAGATTCTTCATCCAAGATCCTTGAGTCTTTTTTATTTTGATAATTCTTATTTTCTTGTTCCAATCTCTTAACATCATCCAGTACTTTTGTATTATGGTTTTGTAATCTACATATCTCTTCATCTTTCTTTTTCAAATATTCCTTTGACTCGTCATCATTTTCTCACTTTCCTTTGCGAGTCTTTCCTTGTTTTAACTTTTGAATTTATTTAACGAGTGTTTCATTAAAGTATCATATCTTAGATAGCTCATCACTCTTCTTGTTGATCTCTTCTTTTGTTATTTTTAACTCCTCTTGAATTTTATACATTTCCTCCATTTTTGTATCCCTAATCCATTTATTTGACAAGAGTTCTTCAAATTCTTCCCATGTGATGTTCCATCTACTATAAAAATCAATACTAATATACCAATTCTAAGCTTCACCAAAAAAATATCTTCTTACTATTAAAGGATTCATGTCATATTCCTTTACCAACCTCAACCATTCTATAGGATTGATTCGGTCTCTATATTCATCTCTTGTAAATTTAGGTATTGTCATTGATTCTTAATTGAGGTCTAACCCAAACTCTCAACTTACAACCATATTATATTAAGGATAATGATATCAAATATTTATAATCTTATATGTTTTCTCTTTCCAATGGCTTTTGAATCACCTCAATCGGACATATCAATAAAAGGTTATGATAGTTTAAAGTGAACATACCTTTGAAATCTTGATTTGGAGTCTTTCCTTCTGGTTGACCTTCCTTCTGATGTATTTTTGAAATTTCTACCCTTCTGAGTTTTAATTTTTGGCCTCTAGTACTCCAATATGTCTTTTCTACAATGTCATAAATCTTACCAAAATTTAATGTGACAAATGAAAGTTATGGTAACTTTCCCAAACCTTTCTGAGCTTTGGAATTTTATGGAGAGTGAAACTGTACAAAATTTTATGTTGTAACATCCCTCAACTTCACTAAAGAACATTAATTGTGGAAAATGCACATAAATTTGAAAATTTTCAGTTAACTAAATTCTTGTAGCTTATCAACTACGAATTATACACAGATTTAACTATTGTCTTATAGCATATAATTAAATGCATTTATGAAATTCCAAATTATCATGAAGGTCATGTCCTCATTGAGACAAAACGTGTGTGAAACATCCTTTGTACTCCACACGGTAGCTATTCACATTGCACACACAATCAACTTTGTACTATACACAGAAACTATTCTTAGCGAGCACAACAATGTGAGCACCATGTTGGAATTTGTAATGTACCCAGCCTCCAAGCTAAGTATTGTCACTGCCAAAACAACCTTTCTTGCTAAATGTGAATTTAAATAAGCCCCATACTGTTAGCGATATTTCTTGTATAGGGGGGCTAGAACGCAAAAGAAGGGGTTAAAAACCCACTTATTCAAAGTTTCGAGTGGTAATGCGCCCCAGGGTAAGTCACGAGCATGTTCGAGCGGCAGTGATTCGCACGCCCGGATCAACGACACAGGTTGAATTCTGGACCCCCCTGCCTTTCTACCTTTAAGCGAGGGGGGGGGGGTCCAGAATTGGGGGCGAACCTCTCCAACGGCCCAGATCGGCGCGCCCGAATCAACGACGATAAAGGTAATTCCATACCCCCCTGCCTTTCTACCTTTAAGCGGAGGGGGGGGGTCCGGAATCATGGATGCAGCTTCCGACGGCTGAAATCATAGCGCCTGGATCAACGACGCTCGCATAGCCTCGTCCTACTCAGCCACCCCGCCTTTATCCAGCATGGGCCCTCCTCCCATCATATCATCCTTTATAATCAATTTTCTCCTGCTGCCGCGTGTCACCTATCCTCCTCCGCTCCTTGGTCCACGTGGTCATCCCTCCCTCTCATCGTCCACTTATCACCCACCACGTATCCCTTCCCCTCCATGTCATCCTTTCACTGCATTAAGCCTGCCATGTCTATTCTCCCACTGTCTCTGCGTATATCCCTTATGACTTATGTCATCCCCCCGCCACCTCTCTCACCTTTCATCGTTCTTTTCTTCGTCCTTGTGGTTGTGGCCCCGTCATTCCATAGCTATACCTCACTTCCCGCATTGGCCTCCATACCCATCCTTCAAGCCCTTCAGTTATTCCAGGTGGTAGCGCGAGAAGTCTTCCATATCCCAAAATGCTGAGTTGGCCAGGTCGTCTTCAATCCCAAGAAGCAGTTATTAAAGTGGTTGGTGGTGGTTAGACATCGTCTGCGCCATAATGGGAAGTCCTGCATTGAATTAAAGGCACGTCGATTCGCCGAATAAACTGTCAGGGGATCGATCGTGTCTGCCATAAGTTGCACGACCATTCAAATATTGCAGCCCCGTGTTGTCAGAAGCCATGCAGACGCAAAGCTTTCAATGCTACGTCTCGATTTTGTTGTTGTTGTTGTTTGAGTATATGTAGGCGTTTTCTCCATTTTTGTATCTATTGATGGTTGAACTGAGCTCCCGGTTGTAAATCTTTAATGAAGAACTGATACTCTGGTTATGTATGCACTCTTGAGACTTCTTGCCTGATGAATGCTAGTTTCTTTACATATTTGTTCCACTGTGTTAGAATCACTCGAAATTGGAGGATCCAGTCGAGCTATAGCTGTTATAGGATGATGTTGGTAGGATCACTGTAGCAGTTATAATATTTCTAGCCAGTTCTCGTGATTCTCCCAGCGCTGAGCGACTTGGAATTGGAGGATCCAGTCAAGTCCTCCTCAGTTCCTCTAGACCCTGAACCAAGCAGATCTTGCATTCAGTGTCTTTCTTCTGCAAATAGCTACAAGCCTGTTGCCCAAAGCTATTTGTTCATTTTCCTCACTAAGTCTTCCACCTACTCACCCTTTTATCAACCCATTGGCTGAAGTTGGATCAAGACCTCCTTTGTCACCATATGTACCAGATTCAGTCCCTGAGTTAGAGTGATATCTCCTCGAGTTTTCCTCCATTCGATCACCCCTTCAAAACAAATCATGACATTAAACTGATGGGCGTCGGGCTCTGCTCCTGCTAGCAGTCCAGGAGTGACTTCCATCGCCAACATTTCTGGCGCCGTTGCTAGGGATGAAGTTGAATATTTTCCCCGGGATTGAACGACAAAGATCGACTGATTCTGAAGGTGCATCAGATATCAAAACTTGAAGATTGCTACTGTGCACCTGGCAACTCCATTGTGACGGCTCCGCTAAGGAGAACCTGCACTATCAACTTTGGCTTCGAGAGGCAGACACATGAGGTCTAACCCACACTTGCCTTTAGCTACACCAGAAGATGACGTGGAAGCAGTGCGCAGAAAGGGAAAGAGCTCTGCGAGAGAAGTTTTCGTCACTGAAACAGGTAATACGCCCTCCCCTTCTGTGAGAACTCCATTTTCTTATTCGTAGCTTCCTAGTCGTCCTTCTTCTGAAGTCCCCCGTTCTCTAAATTTCGGGAGTGTTCTTGCTGAGTTTTCTCCTCCTGATCTGGGATCAGAAAGAGAAATCCTTGTCACTCCCTCCTTCCTGGAGGTCTTGCCTTATCATAGACCTCGAACTTCTGAAGGTTTTACCACCCCTCCTTTTGTTTCTACTGCTGCATAGAGAGAAGCGTCTGCACACTTAGGTCCCTTGCCTTTCTCTCTGTTTTCTTTGTTGTCTCCTCCAAGGATCTCTGTTCCGACATCACCCGTTCATACTCCTTCTCCTCCGATTTCTCCTCTACATTATATCCCTATGGCTGGTACTAATCCCCCTCCAAACAGAATGGACGCCATATTCACTGCTAGATATGCTCCTTTGATTCTACCCCAGCCTCTGAACCCTCTCCCTGCTGGAGACTATTTGAAATACATGCCCAAGTTCAGTGGGTAGGGAGATGTAACTGCTGAAGAGAACCTAGCTACCTTTTACAGCTATGAAGACAACTTGAATATCGAGAGTGAAGATGTCTGGATGAGAGTATTTGTCCAAAGCCTAGATGGGGAGGTGAGGAAATGGTTCTGGGGACTAGCCCCTGGATCTATTGCTAGCATTGAAGCCTTGGATAATGTTTTCCTGAGGCAGTGGGGAGACAGAAAAGATTATATGTATTATATGACAGAGTTTGGGTCTCTGAGGAAGATGCAAGGAGATTTTGTCTCAGACTTCTCCAAAATATTTAATAAAATGTACAACAAGATTCCTGCAGAGATTAATCCCTCAGAGGCCTCTGCTCAAATTTCCTATGCTGGTGCATTTGACCCTGATTTCTGTCTCATGTTAAGAGAAAGAAGAGCCACCTCTTTGGCTCAGATGCAAGATGCAGTTGTAGAGGTGGAATCCAACATACTAGCAGCTGACAAACTAAGAAGCCAGGCTGACACAGACAGAAGAAAAGAAAAGTCGAAAGCCTCAACTTCCGGCACATCACTGCCTCACCCTCAAGTAGATGAGCTGACCTGATTCATGAACCTCCTCAAAGAAGAGGTGGAGAGATTGAAGGTGGAAAGGAAACAAACGTATAAGGGCCCTCAGACCACTGAGAATAGAGGAGGTTTCAGAAGAACAAATAATTTTTCTTTTCCAACCATGCACAGAGAGAAGGAAAGAGACAGAGATGACCAAAAAATTTAGGCTCCCTTCCAGAACAATTTTATGGCTGATGAAGAAGAAGGGGAAGTAGACGAGCCTGAGCATAAAATCCACAGTGTAGAAGTCACTCCCCCTTTCCCTCATCTGACCCAATCAGCATATGAAGAGTCTCTCATGGATGGTCAGTTGAACAAATTGAGCAAAGGAGACAAAGCTAGCGACGGTCGAGGCAGGTACAACTTGAGGTCCGACAAAAGAGCAGCAACACCTGATGTTCCTGAGCCATCCACCAGAACAGAGAAACCTGCTAATGAAGTAGCAGACAGAGGTAAGAAGGCTCAGCCTCTCTCCCCCATTGTCCATAATCATGTTCTTGAAATTAGAGAAATCCCAAAGCCTATATCTTCTTTCAATTTCGAACATAAAATTCAAAAAATCAGAATTCCTGTGCCGCTCACTGAGTTAATTAAACATGGGGAATTCAAGAAGTGCTTCTCTGAGCTGTTAAAGTCCGAAGCCTCATACCCTCTCACAGACTCCATAAACCTCCAAGATGAAAGGCCTACAGTTGTTCTAGGTCCCATGGTAGAAGACAGAGATGACTCATCCCCTCCCTTCTACACATCCCTGAATATACATGACAAAGTGATGCATAATTGCCTTATGGATTCAGGGGCCTCCCACAATCTCATGCCCAAAGCCATCATGGAAGAATTAGGACTGGAAGTCACCAGAGCCTATCATGACCTCTTTTCTTTCTATTCCAGGAGGGTTTAGTGTTTGGGAGTAATTAAGGACCTAGTTGTTGGACAACTAAGAGAGGGGGGGTGAATCAGTTGTTACCGTGCTTAAACAATTATGCTTCTTTTAAGCTCTTTGCTGAAACACTAAATGATGATCACAATAATGCAAGGAATTAAATAATGGTACATTAAGCATCAGTCATATATATGAGAAACACAAAGACAGATATTTTCTGAGGAAACCCATACAGGGCAAAAACCTCCTTTTGTTTATATGATAAGTAATAGTTACATTCTTTACATTATCATACATATGAGCACCAACTCATAATGAGGCTACAACCTCTGTTTTGCAAGCTGCAACTTGCTGAGATCACCAACTCTCTATTTTCTCTAGCACCCACTAGAAGGAAGAACCAACTCCCTGGTTTCTCTAGCACCAACTAGAAGGAAGCACCAACTCTCTGAGTGTTTCCAGCACCAACTGGATGGAAGCACCAACATCCAATCATACAGGCACCAACCTGTATAACAGAGAACAAGAGTTCTCCCTTGCACCACCCTGCCACCCTGGTTTCTCTGGATGCAACCAGATGGAAGCTACAACTCCTTGTGTTCAAGCACCCACTTGAACCTCTGAGGATAACAGTCCTCCCGAGCAACTCCCTACCTCCCTAAAATATTAATCTTTGAAACTTAAACTCATTACAGTGCAATAAAGTTATTCAATGGATTACCAGCCTTGTCGCTGTTCTGTTGCACTACTCTGCCCTGTCTGCATCAGTGTCTTCTGCACCCACCTTGCACTTTATGTTCTTCTCTATTTATACTCTCTGTACCATGTCCCTTCCATGCAACCTTTCTCTGCTATGTATTTCTACTCCTGTGCTCTGCCTCCTTGCTCACACTTCAATCTTTCTACACAGCGACCACAACAACTCCAACAACAATGGCAACAACAACCTCATCTCTTCTCTGCACTGTGTACTTACAGTTTCTATGCACCTCATGCATGCAATGTGTGCCACGCCTCTGCATGCTCACACCGTGCCCATAGCCTCCACCTCTCGAGTGCTCTTCCTGATACTCATGGTAACTCTTCAGCTTCTCTGGCCATTTTCCCATGCGTTCAGCATCACTGGGTGTTATCCTGAGATTCCTCAGCCTCTCTGGCAGTTGAGACTCTTTGTCTTCTCTGTAACAGTCGAGCTCATCCTTTCTCTTTCAATTACTAGATTTTTCTTCCAGAATTGCCAGTCATGCACAGTCTGTCTCATTTTCTTTTACACACACCTCACCGACGGTTCCACTTCGCCTTTCCTCAGCCGAAACAAGAACACCTGTCTTAGCAACTGAAACGCTAACCGATTTGTCATTATCAATCCATTTCTCTTAACAGATTGATAACTGAAGTGTTAATGTGTGAGGAAGAAAAACAACCCTCTGATCAATACTTGATCCAACGGTTCAGATCCCATTGAGATTTCACTCATCGCGATTTCAGAATTCACAGTGTCGAGATGCACATGTACTTGGAACCCCCGATTCTTCGATCCCCGATGTGCTCCTTTCCCAAGCTTTAGCCCCTTCTGGCTACATAATGGTCCATGTGACCAGCTATCACGTGACCACCACCATACCTCTCGAAAATGTGCGCTAGCCCTCCTGGCTAGAACATGGTCCATATGACCTGTCTCCGTGTGACCTTGGTCTTATCACTCCATTGGAGTTTCGGCACTTACGATGACATAATTTTTATGTCCATGGGATTCGCGATTTCCCGATTCGCGATGTGCTTCAGCCCTCCTGGCTGAGACCTGGTCCACGTGACCATTACCCATGACCTTTCGTCGGGATTTCGGGGTTTATAATGATAATGTGCATACGTCCTTTAGACCCACGATATGTCAATCCCCAACTTCCTCTGTACTCCTTACACCTGTCCTCCACTGACTCCTGGGTGGCCCACACGTTATATGCTTTATCGGGTAATCGCGTATCGCGATTTCGCGATATCTGGTGTTCTAAGTTCTTGTCAATACAAAAACGCGATCCCCGAAACTCCGATGAGAGGTCAGATCAACGGTCCTGATCATTTCTGGATCTGACGGTCTGGATTCAATCGCGATTTCGCATATCGCGAAATCGGAGTTTTCGTTGCATTGTGTTCTTTGCATAATGAAATCTCGATCCCCGATAATCCAATACAGGCTGTGATCAATGGTCCAAATCACTTCTTATCCAACGGCTATGATTCCATCGCAAAATCGCATATCGCGATTTTGGGTTTCTTGTTGTCAAGAGATTTTGACATTTCAAAGTCCCGATCCCTGATCCCCGATACTCCATGCAGAGATTCAATGGTCCAGATCACTTGTAGGTCGACGACTCAGATTAGATCTCGCGATTTTGCACATCGCGATTACTCCCACTTCTCCTTGTACTTTAAAGGGCGTGCAGGTTATCTTTGATATGACGATGATCGGGTCTTGCGCTTGGATCTAACAGTCACTGAGTCATCTCCACAACCATAACTGTACTCACACTCCATGCAGAGATTCAACGGTTCAGATCACTTGTTGATTCTGACGGTTCAGATTCAATCGCGATTTTGCATATCGCGAAATCAGGGTTTTCGTTGCATTGTGTTTTTTGCGTATTGAAATCCCGATCCCCGAACCTCCGATGAAGCCTCCTGTCTACAAGTGGATGGTCCCGATATCTGCTTGCTTTAACGGCTGTGATCGAATCGCGAAATCGCATATCGCGATTTCGGGGTTTTTGATGTCAAGTGAATTGGACATTTCAAAGTCTCGATCCCCGAATCTCCGATGACTTATCTCCCTCACAACTTCTGCAGATCTAACGGTTGTCGACCTTTCAGGAAATTTGAATGGGATCCAACGGTCACTAGATCTCTATCTTCCTTCTTCTCTATAAACTCTTGATGTGCGCGTTTTCTTCAATGTTGTTCCTCCTGATCTTTCACGTCCGAATCCCTAAGGGATTCTTAGACTTCTATGCCTCTGCAGAGTCTTCACATACACACTCTAATCCTGCCATCTTCATTGTTGTACTTAAGCCATCATCACTACTGTACTTGCTATCAATGACAAGTCTATGCTGCCTGTAAAACATGCCAACAATCCTTTGTACATTCTTCCTGCACCCATGCCATCTTCATTGTTGTACTTGCCATCAATGACAAGCATATGCTACCTGTTAAACATTTCCAACAATCTCCCTCTTTGGCATCGATGGCAACAAAGGCACCCAGATTCATTTCTCCCCCTTTGACATCAATGTCAAAGAGAACATGCTCCCCCTGAGCTATTGCAGTGTTTTAGAGGGTATCCGATATTAACTCAATGCAAACTCCCCCTGACGAGATGGACTCTCTCATTTTAGGCCTGTAGAATATTTGTGTCTAAACGAGAGTCTTCTCTTTCTTATTCTTGGACCTGTTCATCTTCAGCTTCCGCTGTATCATCTGTGGAAAATTCAAAATTTCCCACCTCTCTTACTCGGACTCCTTTATCAATCTTCTCATGAGTGGATAACTCCCCCTGTCACTGTTATCTCTCTGCTTCTGTCTATTTTCCCTTTTTGTTCCTAAAAGATTAACTTTCCTTGACAAGATCTTTCCTCTTGTTGTCTCTATAGGAACACTGTTCAATTGCAACTTGTACCTTTTAAATAGCCCTTGGATTTCCCAATTAAATCTCATCGATCTCTATTGCTTCACTTTTCATTTTTCTTCCATGATGCTTTCAATCCAGGGATTTTATATCCATATTCAATCATAGGAGAAAACTGCTACACCCACTCTCACGCCTGCTTTTCTTTCTCACAAATGAAGGACCTATATCAGGTTTCTTAGGAGCACTGATTTCTACCTTGTTGAGTCCACTATCAGATTTGTCATTTGGTGATCTCTGGCTATCAAAGACCTTGTCCAGAGTCATGGATCTACTCAAGAACTTGATTTGGGTGTCTTCCTTCTCAACCTTCAAGACTTCTGCTTCCTTCTTAAGACATGGCTCTTCTCCTCCTTCATCCATGGGGCAAATGCTAACTGAACATGCTTTTATTGTATTTGAATCTTCTTCTTTACTTGCAGGGGAGTATTAAATTTCAACATCATTAATTTTCTTTAAACTTTCATTCACCACTTGTCCTGATTTTATATTTACCTTACATTCTTTGGACGTGAGCACCTCTTCACTGCCTTTGTCACACTTTTGACTTGAACTGAGAGAATTATGTTTCAGACCATCCACAAGAAGAACATACTAAGCATCTCCTTTGTCATTACTCAAACTTATCATCCCTCTATCCTTGATTTTGCCTGGTTCATCATTTTCAAGGATCACATTTCCTGTTTTTATTTTACTTATGGACAATACTTTATCCTTGTCTTCAGTCACGTTCTTGGAACATCCACTGTCGATATTTCTAGAGGCCTTTTGTTTTTGAGTTGAAAATTCTTGACCACATTCTTCACTATCTTTCCTCTTCCACGTGCTGGTCTTTCTATCTAAGAACTTTATTCTTGGATCTGCTTTGTAATTCTTGAGATGGCAGTTTGTAGCTTTGTGGCCAAAGTTGTGACAGTTATAGCATTCAATATCATTTTTCAATAGGTCAAAGTTATTGTTGCAGCATTGTCTACTCATTGACTATTTATTAATCCTTGACCTCCTCAGTTGCATGTCTCTAGACTTAGTTTGACAATTTGCAATCTGTGATGGTCTGTTACTTTGTTGTATCATTCTTTGTTGTGAAAGATATTTAATTCTTGGAAACTTTAAATGCTCATGTCTAAGTCTTAAGAAACAATTTACAGCTTTGTGACCAAAGTTAGAACAGTAGAAACAGTATCCATAGAAGAAGTCTTTGTACCTGGAAAATTATTGTCTTATTTGAGCAAATCTATTTCTTTCATGTTGAGGATGTCTTTGAGTAGGGAGTGCATTATTCCTTTATTGTACAGACTCAGTCCTGGCACCTTTTCCTTTACTTGTCCCAGGCAGTTGGTTGTCTTCCTTTGTTTCTGCAGGCTTGTTATTTTCATTGGTTGTACTTTTGACATGGACACTAGCTTTGACAAACTTGATGGGTTCTTTGTTTCTTGGCTGACCACTACTGGATCCCTCTTCATAACCCAAACTAGTTTTCAGCTTTGGATTCCTTTGCTGATTCAGAATGGTGGCTAATCCTTCTGAGGCTTTGATACTTGATAGATTCTGATGATACAATGCTTGAAACTTCTCCATCTCTTTCCTGGTTTTCACTACTTCTTCCAGGGCTTTAGATCTTGCCCTTTTTTCTGATAGCTGATGTTTTAGAATATCCTCGATTTTCCTTGCCTCTTCTAATTCCACTTTGAGCAGAGAAAAGTCTTCATCAGGATGTTTACTGTCTTTCTCTAACTGTATCAGCAATTGTTTTTGCTTTCTATTCTTAATTCTGAGTCTGTCAATCTCTTCCAGTGCACTGATCGGTTCTCCTTCCATATCAACCACAACTTCTTCATCATTCTCATCACTGACCTTGCTTTCATTATCACCATCCTCTTTGGCCATAAGTAAGAATTCATTTACTTTATCTTCACATGAGGAATCACTATCGGTGTCTTCTGAGGAGGAGTCATTGTTTACACATAGACTCTTCTTCTTATCAAATCTTCTTGACTTGTTCTTCTCTTCATCTTCAAAGTTTTGATCATGTTTCTTGTGAGGACATTTATTTGAAAAATGACCTATCTTACCACAGTTGAAACATTTGAAGGGAAGCTTACCTTGGTACTTGCCTGATCCTTTCTTTAGTCTTCTCACGAATTTTTCTTCAATTTCATCAGGCTCAAAATCTTCATTTTTATCTGCTTTAAATGATGCCTCTCTAGAGGTGGGTTTATCTGTAACTATCCTCATCTCATATGTAGTCAACATTCCTAGAAGTTGATCAAAGGACAAAGTCTTTATATCATTGAGTTCTTCTATAGCTGAGACCTTTGGGTTGAACCTATCTGACAGAGATCTCAAAATTTTCTGAACTAAAGCGGGTTCCTCAATTGTTTCACCAAGTGCCTTCATTGCATTTACCATTTCTTCTACTCTCAGAAAGTATTTTCCAACGATTTCATCTTCTTTCATCTGTATCTTTTCAAACTGTACTCTGTAGGTTTGAAGTTTGGCATATTTCACCTTCTCATTACCTTCATAGTTGTTAATGAGTTTGTCCCACATTTCTTTAGCAGTTTGAAGATGCATCACCTTTACAAACTCGGCTTCTGCAAGTCTATTCAAGATAGCATTCATTCCCTTAGCATTAAAGCTAAATTCTAACTTATCATCCTTGGAAGCTAGCACAACAGGCTTTATGTATCCAGTCTCTACTACATCCCATACATCCGCTCCTAAGGCCATTAGGTATGATCTCATTC
>ML796527.1:392361-407175 GCA_009831015.1 Picea engelmannii
TTCTTTTAAGCTCTTTGCTGAAACACTAAATGATGATCACAATAATGCAGGGAATTAAATAATGGTACATTCAGCATCAGTCACATATATGAGAAACACAGAGACAGATATTTTTTGAGGAAACCCATACAGGGAAAAAACCTCCTTTTGTTTATATGATAAGTAATAGTTACATTCTTTACATTATCATACATATGAGCACCAACTCATAATGAGGCTACAACCTCTGTTTTGCAAGCTGCAACTTGCTGAGAGAACCAACTCTATGTTTTCTCTAGCACCCACTAGAAGGAAGCACCAACTCCCTGGTTTCTCTAGCACCAACTAGAAGGAAGCACCAATTCCCTGAGTGTTTCCAGCACCAACTAAATGGAAGCACCAACATCCAATCATACAGGAACCAACCTGTATAACAGAGAACAAGAGTTCTCCCTTGCACCACCCTGCCACCCTGGTTTCTCTGGCTACAACCAGATGGAAGCTACAACTCCTTGTGTTCAAGCACCCACTTGAACCTCTGAGGACAACGGTCCTCCCGAGCACCTCCCTACCTCTCTAAAATATTAATCTTTGAAACTTAAACTCATTACAGCGCAATAAAGTTATTCAATGGCTACTAGCCTTTTCGTTGTTCTGTTGCACTTCTCTGCTCTGTCTGCATCAGTGTCTTCTGCACCCACCTTGCACTTTCTATTCTTCTCTATTTATACTCTCTGCACCATGTACCTTCCATGCAACCTTTCTCTACTATGTATTTCTACTCCTGTGCTCTGCCTCCTTGCTCACACTTCAATCTTTCTACACAGGGACCACAACAACTCCAACAGCAATGGAAACAACAACCTCATCTCTTCTCTTCACTATGTACTTATAGTTTATATGCACCTCGTGCATGCAATGTGTGCCACGCCTCTGTATGCTCACACTATGCCCATAGCCTCCACCTCTCGAGTGCTCTTCCTGATACTCATGGTAACTCTTTAGCTTCTCTGGCCATTTTCCCACGCGTTCAGCATCACTAGGTGTTATGCTGAGATTCATCAGCCTCTCTGGAAGTTGAGACTCTTCGTCTTCTCTGTAATAGTCGAGCTCATCCTTTCTCTTTCAATTACTAGCTTTTTCTTCCAGAATCGCCAGTCATGCACAGTCTGTCTCATTTTATTTTACACACACCTCACTGACGGTTCCACTTCGCCTTTCCTCAGCTGAAACAAGAACACCTGTCTTAGCAACTGAAACGCTAACCGATTTGTCATTATCAGTCCATTTCTCTTAACGGATTCATAACTGAAGCGTTAATGTGTGAGGAAGAACAACAACCCTCCGATCAATACTTGATCCAACGGTTCAGATCCCATCGAGATTTCACTTATCGCGATTTCGGAATTCACAGTGTCGAGATGCACATGTACTCAGAACCCCCGATTCTCTGATCCCCGATGTGATCCTTTCCCGAGCTTTAGCCCCTTCTGGCTACACAATGGTCCATGTGACCAGCTATCACGTGACCACCACCATACCTCTCGAAAATGTGCGCTAGCCCTCCTGGCTAGAATATGGTCCATATGACCTGCCTCCGTGTGACCTTGGTCTTATCACTCCATCGGAGTTTCAGCACTTATGATGACATAATGTTTATGTCCATGGGATTCACGATTTCCTGATTCGCGATGTGCTTCAGCCCTCCTGGATGAGACCTGGTCCACATGACCGTTACCCATGACCTTTCGTCGGGATTTCGGGGTTTATAATGATAATGTGCATATGTTCTTTGGACCCGCGATATGTCGATCCCCGACTTCCTCTGTACTCCTTACACCTGTCCTCCACTGACTCCTGGGTGGCCCACACATTATATGCTTTATCGGGTAATCGCGTATCGCGATTTCGCGATATCTGGTGTTCTAAGTTCTTGTCAATACAAAAATGCGATCCCCGAAACTCCGATGAGAGGTCAGATCGACGGTCCTGATCATTTTTGGAACTGACGGTCTGGATTCAATCGCGATTTCGCATATCGCAAAATCAGAGTTTTCGTTGCATTGTGTTCTTTGCATAATGAAATCTCGATCCCCGATAATCCAATACGGGCTGTGATCAACGGTCCAAATCACTTCTTATCCAACAGCTATGATTCCATCGCAAAATCGCATATCGCGATTTTGGGTTTCTCGTTGTCAAGAGATTTTAACATTTCAAAGTCCCGATCCCCGATCCTCGATACTCCATGCAGAGATTCAATGGTCTAGATCACTTCTAGCTCGACGACTCAGATTAGATCTCGTGATTTTGCATATCGCGATTACTCCCACTTCTCCTTGTACTTTAAAGGGCGTGCAGGTTATCTTTGATCCGACGTTGTTCGGGTCTTGCGCTTGGATCTAACGGTTACTGAGTCATCTCCACAACCATAACTGTACTCACACTCCATGCAAAGATTCAACGGTTCAGATCACTTGTTGATTCTGACGGTTCATATTCAATCGCGATTTCGCATATCGTGAAATCGGGGTTTTCGTTGCATTGTGTTTTTTACGTATTGAAATCTCGATCCCCGAAGCTCCGATGAAGCCTCCTGTCTACAAATGGATGGTCCCGATCTCTGCTTGATTTAACGGCTGCGATCGAATCGCGAAATCGCATATTGCGATTTCAGGGTTTTCGATGTCAAGTGAATTGGACATTTCAAAGTCTCGATCCCCGAATCTCCGATGACTTATCTCCCTCGCAACTTTTGCAAATCTGACGATTGTCGGCCTTTTGGGAAATTTGAATTGGATCCAACAGTCACTGGATCTCTGTCTTCCTTCTTCTCTGTAAACTCTTGCTGTGCGCATTTTCTTCAATGTTGTTCCTCCTGAGCTTTCACGTCCAAATCCCTAAGGGATTCTTGGACTTCTGTGCCTCTGCAGAGTCTTCACATACACACTCTAATCCTTCCATATTCACTGTTGTACTTAAGCCATCATCACTACTGTACTTTCCATCAATGACAAGTCTATGCTGCCTGTAAAACATGCCAACAATCCTTTGTACATTCTTCCTGCACCCATGCCATCTTCATTGCTGTACTTGCCATCAATGACAAGCATATGCTACCTGTTAAACATTTCCAACTCTAGTAGTCTCTTTGTTTCAGCTGCCCATGAAAAGTATGGTCATGTATATTGTGGTAGTCGATGTCCCCCCTAAGTTTGGCATGCTATTGTCAAGATCCTGGATAAAGAGACTGGGGGGAACCTTGCAGATGGACCTCACATATGCCACCATTCCAGTCTTCGGAGGGGAACATAGGAGACTGTACAGAGAAGCCCATCTAGCCTACATTGTCAATGACGAGGCCAACCCTACCAATCATCCCATCTATGCCTTGGACACCAATTTAGGCTCCAGTTTACTACAGCTCACCCACACCCCTGAAGCTTCTTTGCATATCAGAAAGCAGCCCATCCTTAATCAGGAAATCTCCCCTTCAACTTCCTCTATTTGGAAGATGTTCTTTGATGGAACTTCCTCCAGTATGGGTGCCGGTGCTGGAGTAATATTTATATCACCTTGTCATGAAACCATCTCTCTGTCATACAAGTTATAATTCGAGGTCACCAATAATGTGGCAGAGTATGAAGCTCTGGTTCTAGGATTAAGAGCTGCAAAAGAAATGGAAATCCAGGAGATGGTTGTGTTTGGTGATGCAGAACTAATTGTCTAGCAGGTAAAAAATGTCTATCAGACTAAGCATCCTCGGCTCATAAATTACAGGAATGAGGTATGGGATCTTGTTGAGGATTCCTTCCTGGCCTTTAACATTTCCTACATTCCAAGGGAGGAAAATTCCTCGGCCAACTGTTTAGCTTTCACAGCTAGTGTGCTCGAAGTTCCTACGTTTCCCACTACCAGGTCCGATGTGGAAATAAAATACAGACCTTCTATACCAGACAATGTCAAACACTGGAGGGTGTTTGAAGATGATCAAGAAATTGAGAAATTTCTCCAGTTCATTGATGACTTTTCCACAATGCACATAGATGAGGATCCTGAAGAAGAAGACGACCATCACCCTGAGGAATTTGTGAATATGATTGCCGATCACCAGATCATTTAGCTATCGGGCAATCACATTTCGAGAGGACTGATCCCGTTAGAAAGATTGTTCGACGGGAATGATGTGGCAGTAAAGGGTAAGGTTTCAGGTAATGATGATGACATAGCTGAATGCAACATTGGCACACCTGAAGAGCCAAAGTTTGTCAAGCTGTCAAAAAGTTTGACCGAGGGGCAGAGGATCGAATATACCAAGTTGCTGAAGGAGTTTGCTGATGTGTTTGCATGGACCTACAAAGACCTCAAAACGTATGACACATCAGTCATCGAGCACAAGATCCCACTAAAAGAGGAGGCTAAGCCATTCAAGCAGAAGCTGAGACAGATAAATCCCATGTTGTTGTCTGTCATGGAGAAAGAGGTAAAGAAGTTGTTGGATGCCCAGATCGTTGTCCCCTTAAGATATTCTGAATGGGTGGCCAATTTGGTCTTGGTGAGGAAGAAAAGTGGAGAAATAAGACTCTGTGTCGATTTTAGAAACCTGAACAGAAGTTCAAGGAAGGACAATTATCCCCTGCCCAACATGGAACACATTTTACAGAGGGTCACTGGCGCATCTAGGATGTCCATGATTGATGGTTTCTCCGGATATAATCAGATATCAGTCATGCCTGAGGACAGAGAAAAAACGACCTTCATCACTCCTTGGGGCACATTCATGTATGCCAAAATGCCTTTCGGACTGATGAATGCAGGAGCAATGTTTCAGCGAGCCATGGACATAGCCTTCATCGGGTAGAAGGACCAGTTTGTGGTGATATATCTGGATGACATCACAGTCTTCTCTAAGACTGATAAAGAGCACTACTGTCACTTAAAAAGAGTCTTCCTGAAATGTCAGAGGTATGGCCTATCATTAAATCCCAAGAAATCATTGTTTTCTATGCAGGAAGGAAAGCTATTAGGTCACATAGTGTCAGCAGAGGGAGTAAGGATTGACCCAGGCAGGGTAGAAGCGATTCAGGCCCTGTCACTTCCCCGGTCCAAGAAGGAAGTTCGGGCATTTTTGGGGAAGATTAATTTTCTGAGGAGATTCATCTCAAACTTCGCTGAGCTGGTAAAACATATCACATCCATGCTCAGGAAGGGCCATGAAATAAAGTGGACTACTGAATCCAGGGGATCTTTTGCCCAGATAAAGAAAGCATTGACTGAGGCACCTATGCTAATCAGTCTCGATTATTCTAAGGATTTCCTTATTTTCTCATTTGCTTCTGATGACTCAATAGCAGCAGTCCTATTGCAGAGAAACAATCAAGGGCGAGAGCAGCCCATTGCCTTTTTCAGCAAGGCACTGAGAGATGCTGAGCTAAAATATGAAATCATGGAAAAGCAGGCCTATGCATTGGTGAAAGCTCTCAAAGATTTCAAGATCTATGTCTTGCACTCAAAAATCACTGCATATGTCCCTTCCACTTCTGTGAAGGACATTCTCATACAGCCTAACATAGATGGGAAGAGGGGCAAATGGATAGCTAAGATCCTGGAATTTGACCTAGAGATCAAGCCCACCAAATTGATAAAGGGGCAAGGTTTGGCCAAGTTGTTGGCTGAATCCAATTACAAAACTCTGGAGATTAACTGCATCAATGAGCAAGCTGAGTCATCTAGCAGTAGTTCCCAGATCACCATACCACTAGCAGCATGTCCCTAGTACAGGGACATCTTGTACTTTCTGTAGGAATTAAAGCCCCCTGATGGACTGGGAAAAAGAAGGGCCAGAGCTTTAAAGCTCAAAGCGGTCAAATACTGCCTCATTGACTGAGCCTTGTATTGGAGAGACCCTCTGGGGATATTATTAAGATGTCTGGACCCATTGCAAGCACAGAAAGTGATGTTCGATTTTCATAGCAGTCTCTATGGTGGTCATCATTTTTGGAAGACCACAACCCACAAAATCCTCCGGGCTGGGTATTACTGGCCTACCTTGTTTACTAATGTCTGCAGGGAAGTCAGGGCTTGCATCAAATGCCAGAAATTCTCAGGTAAAAAACAACTCAAATCTTTGCCATTAAAGCTTGTAGTAGTTTATGGACCCTTTCAGCTGTGGGGATTGGATTTCATTGGGGAGATTCATCCTCCCTCAAGTGGCCAGCACAGATGGATCCTCACTGCGACTGATTATTTCACCAAATGGATAGAGGTTGTCCCCACTAGAAGCATTTCTCACAAAGTAATCATCAGCTTCTTGGAAGACATCATAGCCAAATTTGGTTGCCCAAGCAGAATTGACACTAACAATGCCTCCCCCTTTAGGTCTGAGCCTCTGATCAAATTTTGTGAACAATTTGGGATTTCGCTGGTCCACTCCACTCCATACTATCCTCAAGGAAACAGACTGGAAGAGTCCTCCAATAAAAGCCTGATCAAGTTTATCAAAAAGCTTATGGAAGACAATCAGAAGGCTTGGGACTCAAAGCTCAAATTTTCTCTCTGGGCCGATCGGGTGACAACCAAGAAGTCCTTGGGTCTCTCACCTTTCCAGCTGGTTTATGGGATAGAAGCCATTTTCCCCACTCAGCTTGCCTTACCTGTGGAAAATTTCCTCCAGGTCCTTGAAGGAGAACCTAATAATGTACTCAGAAGGATTCATCAGATGATGGAAGTGCAGCAGATCAAAGAACAGGTCATGGACAAAGCCTACAATCGTCAACATAAGATCAAGTAGGTTTTTGACAGGAAGAACAAGAAGAAGGAATTTGAGCAGGGTGATCTAGTGCTCAAATGGGATGCACCCAGGCAGGAAAAGGGAAAACACAGTAAATTTGATGCCCTCTGGATCGGGCCTTTCAAGATCCTTGAAGTATTTTCAAACAACACTTACAGGCTACAGGATTTGGAAGGCAATGAAGTTTTTAGCAGCCCAGTCAATGGGCATTTCTTGAAAAAATGTTTTCTGTGAGCCGCAGTCGACTCTTTTTGTTTTGTTTTGTTTTGTACATATTGTTTTTGTTTTCTATTTTTCGGACTAATAAATGACTCCATAGCCCAACAGCAAAGGCACTAAGTCTACAAAAAAGTTCTTAGAGCATCACAGGGACGACTCTATCCCCCATGGAGCCAAATGTTCACGATATTTCTTGTATAGGGGGGCTAGAACGCAAAAGAAGGGGTTAAAAACCCACTTATTCAAAGTTTCGGGTGGTAATGCGCCCCAGGGTAAGTCACGAGCATGTTCGAGTGGCAGTGATTCGCGCGCCTCGATCAATGGCACAGGTTGAATTCTAGACCCCCCCTTTCTTTCTACCTTNNCTCTCCAATGGCCCAGATCAGCACGCCCGGATCAACGACGATAAAGGTAATTCCGGACCCCCCCTGCCTTTCTACCTTTAAGCGGAGGGGGGGGTCCGGAATCATGGATGCAACTTTCGACAGCTGAAATCATAGCGCCCGGATCAACGACGCTCGCGCAGCCTCGTCCTACTCAGCCACCCCGCGTTTATCCAGCATGGGCCCTCCTCCCGTCATATCATCCTTCATAATCACTTTTCTCCTGCTGCCGCGTGTCGCCTATCCTCCTCCGCTCCTTGGTCCGCGTGGTCATCCCTCCCTCTCGTCGTCCACTTATCACCCGCCACGTATCCCTTCCCCTCCATGTCATCCTTTCACTGCATTAAGCCTGCCACGTCTATTCTCCCACTGTCTCTGCGTATATCCCTTATGACTTATGTCATCCCCCCGCCACCTCTCTCACCTTTCATCGTTCTTTTCTTCGTCCTTGCGGTTGTGGCCCCGTCATTCCATATCTATACCTCACTTCCCGCGTTGGCCTCCATACCCGTCCTTCAAGCCCTTTAGTTATTCCAGGTGGCAGCGCGAGAAGTCTTCCATATCCCAAAATGCTGAGTTGGCCAGGTCGTCTTCAATCCCAAGAAGCAGTTATTAAAGCGGTTGGTGGTGGTTAGACATCGTCTCCGCCATAATGGGAAGTCCTGCATTGAATTAAAGGCATGTCAATTCACCGAATAAAATGTCAGGGGATCGATTGCGTCTGCCATAAGTTGCATGACCATTCAAAGATTGCAGCTCCGTGTTGTCAGAAGCCATGCAGACGCAAAGCTTTCAATGCTACGTCTCGATTTTGTTGTTGTTTTTAGTTTGAGTATATGTAGGCGTTTTTTCCATTTTTGTATCTATCGATGGTTGAGCTGAGCTCCCGGTTGTAAATCTTTAATGAAGCACTGATACTCTGGTTATGTATGCACTCTTGAGACTTCTTGCCTGATGAATGCCAGTTTCTTTACATCTTTGTTCCACTGTGTTAGAATCACTTGGAATTGGAGGATCCAGTCGAGCTATAGCTGTTATAGGATGATGTTGGTAGGATCACTGTAGCAGTTATAATATTTCTATCCAGTTCTCGTGATTTTCCCAGCACTGAGTGACTTGGAATTGGAGGATCCAGTCAAGTCCTCCTCAGTTCCTCTAGACCCTGAACCAAGTGGACCTTGCATTCAGTGTATTTCTTCTGCAAATAGCCGCAAGCCTGTTGCCCAAAGCTATTTGTTAATTTTCCTCACTAAGTCTTCCACCTACTCACCCTTTTATCAACCCACTGGCTGAAGTTGGATCAAGACCTCCTTTGTCACCATATGTACCAGACTCAGTCCCTAAGTTAGAGTGATATCTCCTCGATTTTTCCTCCATTCGATCACCCCTTCAAAACAAATCGTGACATTAAACTGATGGGCATCTGGCTCTACTCCTGCTAGCAGTCTAGGAGTGACTTCTGTCGCCAACACATACATATAAAACAAACCAAGGGGAAATAGGCCCATAAAAATTATAGAAAATAACATGTTGATTTTCCCATGCATCTAATAGAATATATAAAAATGTGAATACATACAGTAAGCACACAACGGACACACAACATTCAAATATTCATTTACACAGTGAAATAATCATAATAAAAACAAACTAATAGTTTTGTGTTTATAAATATAACCAACATGTTGCATATGAAGAATGAACCTCCCAGCCATAGGTGTTGTTGTTCCAAATATTAATAGCAATCCATCCCTGAGCTGAGGTTATGATTCCATAGGGATATCCATTCCTCTGGATAACTATTATCCACACATAATAGCCCCAAACTCGGGCTCTACTCCTATAGCAGTTCTAATCCTCCAACACTCTCTTCTCCACAACCCGCACAACCCAATGAATGTACCCCCTTCAGTGCTCACAGTCCCTCATGTTGTACCATTCATTTATCATGGCTTCCAATGAACTAGGTTGTCCAGGAATATCTTATCTAGGACATTAGGAACTCTTAGTTTCTTCAGTAGTGCTCATAATAGCCTTCAGAAGGCTCTTGAGCCATTTCCTCAATAGGAAAATGCACTACAGTCTTATAGCTCATTTTAAAGGCACATATGCCTCTCTATTAGCATAATACATAGCCAAACCATGTTTTCCTTCAAGCATAAAATGGCTAGTGCTCTTCCCAACACTTTTCTTCCCTCAAACTACCCAAAATATGCATGTAAAATTGTCTACTTTTCTACATACGAATTTCATTTTCTTTCCCTTGCTTGCATGACTCACACTCTTCCCAAAGATGATGGTACTTCAACCCCATGCTTCCAATAACTATAGGATGTGTCTCCTCACAACCACCCTCTTACATGAGTTTAATGATTGGATTTGGGAACACTCAAGAACAAAATAGAATGTTATACATAATGATAATATTTCAGGAATGTTGATTTGATTAATACCCATGAATAACTCCCCCTGGGACCCATGTCTATTGTGGAATCATATCCCCCCATCATTTTCATCCCTCTCATATTGTAGCCAGGTATTACTACTTTTATTAATCATTAAAATGTACATAATATACAATTTGGCCCCTAGCCATATTAATCAATATGGGTTCTTTTCCCCAAACATACCAGATCACTAGCCTAAATGAAATTTATACAATTACATTATAATTTATGAGGAATAAAACTATGGATACTACATTCTCCTCCCCATTATTTTTGCATTATCCTCAGTGCACAACACCATACATTGTTCATACTACAATTTCATCTCTCTATCCATTGATCAACATATACACTCTCTATCCAAATCTCACACAGACATTCCAACCTAAATATAAATACATAGGATGTTAAGGTCCTAACCCGCACATAGGTAGATCAATGTATTCAGATGTAATAAAGGTCAATATTAATAAGGCCTTTCAATAAAATAGAATAAGGCGGATGTAAAAAGACCTAATAGAAGCTTCTGCTTCTAGAAGGATATTCCTCTAGATGCTTCTCTTAATAGACATATTTAGTATAAATAAGGGTCGAGGGTATGAAAACCCTAGCTTGGAGATTATTGTAATAGAGCGCTGCTCGACTGGAGGTTGCCCCCCCGAAGAGGCCTGTGAACATTACTTTCTGAATCAAAGTGCTATTTTAGTTGTTGTTCTCATATTATTTATGTGTTGTTGTGGAGATTATGCTGGTTATATTACTGTTATTCTGCCATTTCTAGCATTTTATTTTTGTTCTACGTATTTATTATATCTGGTATCTTGCAAGTGGTATCAGATCACTTTCCTTGGCATAAATTATGGGTATTTTTTTTTCAGGGTAGAGACATATTCCGGCGTCTTTAAGCCACAGAGATTTGTCGTTACGCGCATAAACCCATGGTTGAGGGATTCATACATGCAGGAAATACAAGTGGTTCTTAAGCGCACATCTGTTGGCCACCCTTGTAACCCCTGTTGGTACCCCTTTGAGTGGTAGCACATCAGACAACACCTGTGCATGGATCGACCTAGATTTCCTAAAGCCCTCTTTAGATAAACCTATCGGTTGTCAGACTGCTATAGTGTCACCGAGAACAACACTCAGGAAGATACTCTCTAGTACCTGGGTAGTCGAGTAGTATGACTAAGGGTACAGTCTATCCTCCTTAGTTAGTGCCCTGAGATATTGGGTTGAGTACTACTATTGGACCCCACACGTATATCAGAGAGCTATAGCACAAGGAAAATCCTTGTCTGTAGAACCCTTGAATACCTAACCCTTGGGGAACATAAACATAAACATAAACAAATTAAACCGGTGAGATCTATTGCCGCGCATCTGTGTTCAGGTTACCAAGTAAATACACATTTCTTTCTGGTTAATAATTTGGAGATTTCAGCACTGCAACATTCTTCAGACCAAAGTATAATCCCGCAGCTGTAACAAAAAAAAAAAGTCTGGAAAGTTTTTCACCATTATTTGAGACCTGTTCCATTAGATTCATCTCTTCTCCCTTATCACATTCATCCATATCATTTTTCTACAAAAATGTCTGACCCCGCCCACTCCCTTTTTAGTTCACCCATCCTCATGGCCCATACCCGTAGCCAAGAACTAGAGTCTCACTTCAACACCTTGCAATCTAGTTTCCTCGAGACCCAACAAGAAGTGCAACAACTCAGTGCTACTATTGCCTCTCGTGATACATCCATCAATACCACCATAAATGCATATGTGTAGTCCACAATGGAAAAAGTCAAACACAAACTGACCACACAGCTTGAATCTGTCTTTGCATCACTCTGCACCAAACTCAAGATCCCTACCGATGATCCTTTTCCTGATGCACATACAAAGATTGAAGGTGAAACTTCTTCCCATTCCTTTCAGCCCCATCACTTTCAAAGGGACATACGCCTTTTGCGGGTGGATGTAACCAAATTTGATGGCTCAGACCCCACTGGTTGGGTCACCCAAATGGAACATTATTTCTCTTTATACAACATTACAGATGACTTGGCCAAACTCTGGTATGGTGTTCTCCATCTAGATCAAGAACGTTGGCAATGGTGGCAATGGAGAAAAACTTCCCGTCAAGGGTATATTGCTTGGACCCAATTTGTGACTGAGATTTATGAACTCTTCGACACTAAAACCAACCATTTGGGTCATTTGAAAAAATTGAAGCAATCAGGAACAATAGAAGACTTCATAGTTGCATTTGAGCGCCTATATTTTTGAACAGAGGGCATGAATGATGCTTTCTTTTGAGAGTGTTGTATCAGTGGCCTCAAGGAGGAGATTTGGGCCCATGTCCTCATGGATTGACCTATGACTTGGGTGGAGGCTACTAAAAAAGATAAAGAAGTACAACAAATTGTTTCCTCTCAAAACCGTAAGCCTTCCTTTATCCATCACCCTAAACCAGTAAACCCCACTACTCCCTCTGCCCCATTAAAGATCCAAAAATTGACCAGAGCTGAAATGGATGAACGCCAACTCAAAGGCCTCTATTATAATTGTGATGACAAATATTTCTCAGGACACAAATGTAAGGAACAAAATCTTTTTATGGCCATCTCTGAGGATATTCTGAAAGAGGATGTTGACACTCCCCTTATGCTCAAGTCACCAGAAATCACTAACATAAACCCTCCCTCCGACCCTCTCAAAGTGGAACTAATCATTTCCCTTAATGCTCTCACCGGCTTCTCTTCCCCCCAAACCCTCAAGTTAATCAGTTACATCAAGCACCGAAAGGTCATCATTTTGGTTGATAGTGGCAGCACCCACAATTTTATTCATCACTTCATTGCCCAAGAAACCCATTGCTAGATCCATGTTGTCAACAATTTCCAAGTCATGATTGCCAATGGTGGTTTTATGAAATGTGGTGGGTGCTGTGAAAATGTGCATCTCCAAATCAGTGACTACCACCTAAAATCCCATATGTTTTCTATTGACATGGACGGTTGTGACATTGTGTTGGGTGCAGATTGACTAAGGACTTTGGGTCCCATTCTCATGGATTTTTAGAACTTAACCATGCAATTCAACCAAGGAGGTCACCAATATAAATTCCAAGGCATCACTGTTGGTTCACCTGAGGTCATCAGTTCTTATCACATGGAAAAACTGCTCAAAAAAGGTCAGTTTGGTGTCATTGCCCAACTCCACGCCATACAAGCCACAGAGACACCCCCAGTGCCCCAAGACCTCCAAGCCCTCCTTTCTAAACATCAAATAGTATTTTCCACTCCCCAAGGACTCCCTCCTTCCCGCGGTGTTCATGATCATTCCATTCCCCTTGTCCCAAGAAGCCTTCCCCCCAATATCCGTCCATATCGCCACCCCTTTGCACAAAAAAATGAAATTGAGAAAATGGTCCAGGAACTCCTAGTGCAAGCCCTTACTCGTCTATGGTCATCATGGTACAAAAGAAAGAAGGTTCTTGGAGAATGTGTCCTGACTTCCGTGCTCTCAACAAACTGACCATCAAAGACAAATTTCCCATTCCTATCATTGATGACCTCCTGGATGAATTGAGTGACGCCCAATTCTTTACCAAACTTGATCTTCGCTCAAGCTATCGCCAGATACGTATGACAGAGGCCGACATTTCCAAGACCACCTTTCACACTCATGAGGGCCACTATGAGTTTTTGGTCATGCCCTTTGGCTTGTGTAACACCCCCTCCACCTTCCAGAGCCTCATGAACCATGTCTTCCACTCTTTTCTCCGTCATTTTGTCTTAGTTTTCTTTGATGATATCCTCATCTATAGAAAAACCTAGACATACCATCTTACTCATGTGGATCAAGTTCTCTGCCTAGTCTCTCAGTGTTAAGGTCCTAACCCGCACATAGGTAGATCAATGTATTCAGATGTAATAAAGGTCAATATTAATAAGTCCTTTCAATAAAATAGAATAAGGTGAATGTAAGAAGACCTAATAGAAGCTTCCACTTCTAGCAGGATCTTCTTCTAGATGCTTCTCTTAATAGACATATTTCATATAAATAAGGGTCGAGGGTATGAAAACCCTATCTTGGAGATTATTGTAACAGAGCGTTGCTCAACTAGAGGTTTCCCCCTCGAAGAGGCATGTGAACATTGATTTCTGAATCAAAGTGCTATTTCTGTTGTTGTTCTCATATTATTTTTGTGTTATTGTGGAGATTATGCTGGTTATATTACTGTTATTCTTCCATTTCTAGCATTTTATTTCTGTTTTGCGTATTTATTATATCTGGTATCTTGCAAGTGGTATCAGAGCACTTTCCTTGGTAGAAATTGTGGGTATCTTTTTTTTCCAGGGTAGAGACGTATTTCGGCTTCTTTAAGCCACATAGATCTATCGTTACACGCATAAACCCATGGTTGAGGGATTCATACACGCAGGAAATACAAGTGGTTCTTAAGTGCACATCTGTTGGCCACCCTTGTAACCTCTGTTGGTACCCCTTCGAGTGGTAGCGCATCAGACAACACCTGTGTATGGATTGGCCTAGATTTCTTGAATCCCTCTTTAGATAAACCTATTGACCATTGGACTGCTATAATGTCATTGATAACAACACTCGGGAAGATACTCTCTAGTACCTGGGTAGTCGGGTAGTACGGCTAAGGGTACGGTCTATCCTCCTTAGTTAGTGCCCTGAGATATTGGGTTGAGTACTACTGTTGTACCCCACACGTATATCAGAGAGCTATAGCACAAGGCAAACCCTTGTCTGTAGAACCCTTGAATACCTAACCCTTGGGGAACATAAACATAAACATAAACAAATTAAACCGGTGAGATCTATTGCCGCGCATCTGTGTTCAGGTTGCCAAGTAAATACACATTTCTTTCTGGTTAAGAATTTGGGGATTTCAGCATTGCAAAATTCTTCAGAATGAAGTATAACCCCGCAGCTGTAACAAAAAAAAAAAAAGTCTGGAAATTTTTTC
>ML796527.1:407225-436535 GCA_009831015.1 Picea engelmannii
ATTTTTTCACCATTATTTGAGACCTATTCCATTAGATTCATCTCTTCTCCCTTATCACATTCATCCATATCATTTTTCTGCAAAAATTTCTGACCCTGCCCGCTCCCTTTTCAGTTCACCCATCCTCATGGCCCATACCCATATCCAAGAACTGGAGTCTTGCTTCAACACCTTGCAATCTAGTTTCCTCAAGACCCAACAAGAAGTGAAACAACTCAATGCTACTATTTCCTCCTATGATACATCCATCAATACCACCATAAATGCATCCATGCAATCCACAATGGCGGAAGTCAAACATGAATGACCACCCATCTTGAATCTATCTTTGCATCACTTTGCACCAAAATCAAGATCCCTATCGATGACCCTTTTCCTGACGCACATACAAAGACTGAAGGTGAAACTTCTTCCCAGTCACATACCTTTCAGCCCCATCACTTTCAATGGGACATACGCCTTTTGCGAGTGGATGTAAACAAATTTGATGGCTCAGACCCCACTGGTTGGATCACCCAAATGGAACATTATTTCTCTCTCTACAACATTACAGATGACTTGGCCAAACTCCGGTATGGTGTTCTCCATCTAGATGAAGAATGTTGGCAATGGTGGCAATGGAGAAAAACTTCTCGTCAAGGGTATATTGCTTGGACCCAATTTGTGATTGAGATTTATGAATGCTTTAGCACTGACACCAACCATTTGGGCTATTTGACAAAATTGAAGCAATCAAGAACAATAGAAGACTTCATAGCTGCATTTGAGCACTTGGCTTTTCGAACAGAGGGCATGACTGATGCTTTCTTTCGAGAGTGTTTTATCAGTGGCCTCAAGGAGAAGATTCGGGCCCATGTCCTCATGGCTCGACCTACAACTTGGGTGGAAGCTACTAAAAAAGCTAAAGAAGCACAACAAATTGTTTCCTCTCAAAACTGTAAGCCTTCTTTTACCCCTAGCCCTAAACCAGTAAACCCCACTACTCCCTCTGCCCCATTAAAGATCCAAAAATTGACCAGGGATGAAATGGATGAATGCCAACTCAAAGGCCTCTGTTATAATTGTGATGAAAAATATTTCTCGGGCCACAAATGTAAGGAACAAAAGATTTTTATGGCCATCTTTGAGGATATTCTGGAAGAGGATGTTGACACTCCCTTTCTGCCTGAGTCACCAGAAATCACTGACATAAACCCTCCCTCCGACCCTCCCGAAGTGGAACTGATCATTTCCCTCAATGCTCTCACCGGATTCTATGCCCCCCAAACCCTCAAGTTAATCAGTTACATCAAGCATCGAAAGGTCATCATTATGGTTGATAGTGGCAGCACCCACAATTTTATTCATCTTCGCATTGCCCAAGAAACCCATTGCTACATCCATGTTGTCAACAATTTCCAAATCATGATTGCCAATGGTGGTTCTATGAAATGTGGTGGGCACTGTGAAAATGTGCATCTCCAAATCGGTGACTACCACCTAAAATCCCATATGTTTTCTATTGACATGGGCGGTTGCGACATTGTGTTGGGTGCAAACTGGCTCAAGACTTTGGGTCCCACTCTCATGGATTTTCATAACTTAACCATGAAATTTGACCAAGGAGGCCACCAATATAAATTACAAGGCATCACTGTTGGTTCACCTGAGGTCATCAGTTCTCATCGCATGGAAACATAGCTCAAAAAAGGTCATTCTGGTGTCATTGTCCAACTCCACACCATAGAAGCCACAGAGACACTCCCAATGCCCCAAGACCTCCAAGCCCTCCTTTCTAAACATAAAATGGTATTTTCCACTCCCCAAGGACTCCCTCCTTCCCATGGTCTTCATGATCATTCCATTCCCCTTGTCCCAGGAATCCTTCCCCCCAATATCCATCCATATCACCACCCATTTGCACAAAAAAATGAAATTGAGAAAATGGTCAAGGAACTCCTTATTGCAGGCGTCATCCATCCTAGTACGATCCCTTACTCGTCTCCAGTCATCATGGTACTGAAGAAAGAAGGTTTTTGGAGAATGTGTCATGACTTCTGTGCTCTCAACAAACTGACCATCAAAGACAAATTTCCCATTCCTGTCATTGATGACCTCCTGGATGAATTGAGTGGCGCCCAATTCTTTACCAAACTTGATCTTTGCTCGGGCTATCACCACATACATATGAAAGAGGCTGACATCCCCAAGACCACCTTTTTCACTCATGAGGGCCACTATGAGTTTTTGGTTATGCCCTTTGGCTTGTGTAACGCCCCCTCCACTTTCCAGAGCCTCATGAACCATGTCTTCCACCCTTTTCTCCATCATTTTGTCTTAGTTTTATTTGATGATATCATCATCTATAGAAAAAGCTGGTCAGACCATCTTACTCATGTGGATCAAGTTCTTTGCCTACTCTCTCAAAACCAACTTTTCCTGAAACATTCCAAATGTGCTTTTGGTGCCTCAGAAGTAGAATACTAAGGTCATCTGGTGGGAAAGGATGGCATCAGGGTGGACCCGAAAAAGATTGAAGCTATGCAAGACTAGCTGCACCCAAAGACTCTCAAAAGCTTGTGTGGATTTTTGGGCCTAAAAAGGTATTATCGCAAGTTTGTTAAGAACTACGGAAATATTGTAGCACCTCTCACGGCTCTCCTCAAAATTAACTCTTTCACTTGGACCCTAGCAGCTGCTCAAGCTTTTCAAACCTTGAAGACGACCATGCGCACCACTCCAGTTCTGGCCCTTCCTGATTTCACAAAAACCTTTGTGTTGGAATGTGACACCTCAGGGAAAGGAATTGGCGTTGTCCTTATGGAAGAGGGTCGACCTTTAGCCTTCACCAGCAAGCAACTGTCTGAAAGGAATCTGGGCAAACCCATTTATGAAGAGGAAATGTTGGCGATTTTGCATGTCATTGAGCTGTGGCGTCCTTATCTCTTGGGGCGACGCTTCCAAATTAAGACTGACCATCAAAGACTCAAGTACTTTCTAGAACAATGCATTTCCTCCCAGGAGCAACAAAAATGGGTGACTAAGCTCTTTGGATATGATTATGAGATCATTTACAATAAGGGCAAAGACAATGTCGTGGCGGATGCACTGTCCCAGAAATATGAAGACGAAGGATCCCTTTTTTCTCTTTCCTTCATTGTACTCGATTGGCTCCAAGATGTGCACCAAGAATGGCTTCAAGATCCCAAAAGTTTGCATCTGATCCAAAAACTGCAGAATAAGGCTCCGTCTCCCCCAGGGTACTCCTGGCTCCAAGATGAGCTTTGATACAAAGGTTTCTTGTATTTAAGTAAAGAATCCAAGCTCAAATCCACGGTACTTTCTGAGCTTCATGCTACACCCACAGCGGGGCACTTAGGGTTCACCAAAACATATGACTGGGTCAAACGTTCTTTTTTCTAGGATGGTATGAAACAGGACATCCGTAAGTTCGTCGCTAAATGTGAGGTGTGTCAATGCAACAAGGGAGAAACAGTCAAATCTATGGGCACCCTCCAACCGCTTCTGATTCCCCCTACTATTTGGAAGGATATCTCTATGGAATTTATTATAGGCTTACCCAAATCGAGGAATAAATCAGTCATAATGGTGGTGGTGGATCACCTTTCCAAGTATGCTCATTTTTGCTCTCTTCACCACCCATTTACTACATCCACAGTGGCTCAAATTTTCATGGACCAGGTATTCAAGATTCATGGCATGCTGCACTCTATTTTTTCTGATCATGAACCAAATTTCACAAGAAATTTTTGGAAAGAACTGTTTAAGCTACAAGGCACACAATTGCATCTCAACTCAGCTTATCATCCCCAAACGGATGGTCAAACGGAAGTTGTCAAAAAGTGTTTGGAAACATATTTGAGGTGCTTTGCCTCTGAAAAACAACACGAGTGGGCTCAATGGTTACCCCTCACCAAATGGTGGTACAACACTACATACCATACAACCACTCGCATGACTCCTTTTGAAGTGGTATATGGACAGAAGCCACATTCAGTTCTCTCATACTTACCGGGTACCTCGAAGGTCCAGGCGGTTGACCAAACACTTACAGTCTGAGAGGATATCCTTTGTACCCTTAAAGAGAACTTGATCATGGCACAGAATTGAATGAAGCAACAAGTAGATCAAGGTCACTCCAAATGTCAATTTGCAGAAGGGGATCAGGTGTTTCTGAGACTGCAACCATATAAGCAAACTTCCCTCAGGGCCGAGCATTCTCAGAAGCTAGCACCCAAATTTTATGGCCCTTACACAATTCTCAAGTGTGTGGGACAAGTCACATATCAGTTAGCTCTGCCCAGTTAGTCAAAGCTACATCCTGTTTTTCATGTTTCATGCTTGAAGAAGGTGATTGGAACCAGGTGCAAAATTCAAACCAACCTTCCAGAGTTAGTTGAAGAAGGATCCATTTGGCTACAGTCAGAAGCAATTTTGGACCAGTGTGAGCATCGCCTGCATTAGAGAACCATCAAGGAAGTGCTATTTTAGTGGAAAGATATGACTCCAGCAGATGCCACTTGGGAACTAACTACCATTCTGCAATAGTTTCCACATCTCAAGCCTTGAGGACAAGGTTGTTTTTAAGGGGGCGGACATGTTAAGGTCCTAACCCGCACATAGGTATATCAATGTATTTGGATGTAATAAAGGTCAATATTAATAAGGTATTTCAATAAAATAGAATAAGGCATATGTAAGAATACCTAATAGAAGCTTCCGCTTCTAGAAGGATGTTCCTCTAGATGCTTCTCTTAATAGACATATTTAGTATAAATAAGGGTCGAGGGTATGAAAACCTTAGATTGGAGATTATTGTAATAGAGTGTTGCTCGACTGGAGGTTTCCCCCTCGAAGTGGCCTGTGAACATTACTTTCTAAATCAAAGTGTTATTTCAGTTTTTGTTCTCATATTATTTATGTGTTATTGTGGAGATTATGTTGGTTATATTACTGTTATTCTACCATTTCTAGCATTTTATTTATGTTCTGCATATTATTATATCTGGTATCTTGCACTCAGCACCAAATTTTCCTCAAACAGTCCAAATGTGATTTTGGTGCCTCAGAAGTAGAATACTTGGGTCATCTAGTGTGAAAGGATGGTGTCAGGGTGGACTCAAAAAATATTGAAGCTATGCAAGATTGTCCGCACACAAAGACTCTCAAAATATTGCATGGATTTTTGGGCCTAATAGGGTATTATTGGAAGTTTGTTAAGAACTACAGAAAGATTGCAACACCTCTCATGGCTCTCCTCAAAAATAAATCTTTCACTTGGACTCCAGCAACTGCTCAAGCTTTTCAAACCTTGAAGATGGCCATGTGCACCACTCCGGTTCTGGCCCTTCCCAATTTCAAAAAGACCTTTGTGTTGGAATGTGATGCCTCAGGGAAAGGAATCGACATTTTCCTTATGCAAGAGGGTCGACCTATGGCCTTCACTAGCAAGCAACTGTCTGAAAGGAATATGGGCAAACCCATTTATGAAAAAGAAATGTTGGCGATTATGCATGTCATTGAGTTGTGGTGTCCTTATCTCTTGGGGCAACGCTTCCAAATTAAGACCGACCATCAAAGCCTCAAGTACTTTTTGGAACAATGCATTTCCTCCCAGGAGTAACAAAAGTGGGTGACTAAGCTCTTTGGATATGATTATGAGATCATTTACAAGAAGGGAAAATACAATGTCATGGCGGATGCACTGTCCCGAAAATATGAAGACGAAGGATCCCTTTTTTCTCTTTCCTTCATTGTACCTGATTGGCTCCAAGCTGTGCACTAGGAATGGCTTCAAGATCCCAAAAGTTTTCATCTGATCCAACAACTTCAGAATAAGGCTCTGGCTCCCCCAGGGTACTCCTGGCTCTAGGATGAGCTTCGATACAAAGGCCACTTGTATTTAAGTAAACAATCCAAGCTCAAATCCATGGTACTTTCTGAGCTTCATGCTACACCCACAGTGGGGCACTTAGGGTTCACCAAAACATATGACCGGGTCAAACTTTCTTTTTTCTGGGATGGTATGAAACAGGACATCCGTAATTTTGTCACTGAATGTGAGGTGTGTCAATGCAACAAGGGAGAAACAGTCAAATCTCCGGGCACCCTCCAACTGCTTCCGATAACCCCTGCTATTTGGAAGGATATCTCTATGGACTTTATTATAAGCTTACCCAAATCGGGGAATAAATCAGTCATAATGGTGGTGTTGGATCGCCTTTCCAAGTATGCTCATTTTTGCACTCTTCACCACCCATTTATTGTATCCATGGTGGCTCAAATTTTCATGGACCAGGTCTTCAATATTCATGGCATGCCGCACTCTATTTTTTCTGATCGTGACCCAACTTTCACAAGCAATTTTTGGCAAGAACTATTTAAGCTACAAGGCACACAATTGCATCTCATCTCAGCTTATCATCCCTAGATAGATGTTCAAATGGAATTTTTCAACAAGTGTTTGGAAACATATCTGAGGTGCTTTGCCTCTAAGAAACAACACCAATGGGCTCAATGGTTACCCCTAGCTGAATGGTGGTACAAAACTACATACCATACAGCCACTCGCATGACTTCTTTTGAAGCAGTATATGGACAGAAGCCACCTTCAGTTCTCTCATACTTACTGGGTACCTCGAAGGTCCAGGTAGTTGACCAAACACTTATAGTCCGAGAGGATATCCTTCATACCCTTAAAGAGAACTTGGTCATGGCATAGAATCGAATGCAATAGCAAGCAGATCAAGGTCACTCAGAACGTCAATTTGCATAAGGGGATTAGGTGTTTCTAATACTGCAACCATATAAGCAAACTTCCCTCAAGGCTGAGCATTGTTAGAAGCTAGCACCCAAATTTTATGGCCCTTACATAGTTCTCAAGCGTGTGGGACAAGTCGCATATCAGTTAGCTCTGCCCAGTCAGTCGAAGATACATCCTGTTTTTCATGTTTCATGCTTGAAGAAGGTGATTAGAACCAAGTGCAAAATTCAAACCAACCTTCTAGAATTCACTGAAGAAGGATCCATTTGGCTACAACCAGAAGCAGTTTTGGACCAGCGTGAGCGTCGCATGCGTCATGGAACCATCAAGGAAGTTCTAGTATAGTGGAAAGATATGACTCCAGTGGATGCCACTTGGGAACCAACTACCATTCTGCAGCAGTTTCCACATCTCAAGCGTTGAGGACAAGGTTGTTTTTAAGGGGGTGGACATGTTAAGGTCCTAACCTGCACATAGGTAGATCAATGTATTCAGATGTAATAAAGGTCAATATTAATAAGGCCTTTCAATAATATAGAATAAGGTGGATGCAAGAAGACCTATTATAAGCTTCCGCTTCTAGAAGGATCTTCCTCTAGATGCTTCTCTTAATAGACATATTTCGTATAAATAAGGGTCGAGGGTATGAAAACCCTAGCTTGGAGATTATTGTAACAGAGTGTTGCTCGACTGGAGGTTGCCCCCTTGAAGAGGCTTGTGAACATTTCTTTCTGAATCAAAGTGATATTTCAATTGTTGTTCTCATATTATTTCTGTGTTATTGTAGAGATTATGCTAGTTATATTACTATTATTCTACCATTTCTAGCATTTTATTTTTGTTCTGCGTATTTATTATATCTGGTATCTTGCACTCAGCACCAACTTTTCCTGAAACAGTCTGAATGTGCTTTTGGTGCCTCAGAAGTAGAATACTTGGGTCATCTGGTGGGAAAGGATGGCATCAGGGTGGACCCGAAAAATATTGAAGCTATGCAAGACTGGCCACACCCAAAGACTCTCAAAAGATTGCATGGATTTTTAGGCCTAACAGGGTATTATTGCAAGTTTGTTAAGAACTACGAAAATATTGCAGCACACCTCATGCCTCTCCTAAAAAATAACTCTTTCACTTGGACTCCAGCAGCTGCTCAAGCTTTTCAAACCTTGAAGACAACCATGTGCACCACTCTGGTTCTAGCCCTTCCCGATTTCACAAAGACCTTTGTATTGGAATGTGACACCTCAGGGAAAGGAATCGACATTGTCCTTTTGCAATAAGGTTGACATTTGGCCTTCACCAGCAAGCAACTATCTGAAAGGAATCTGGGCAAACCCATTTATGAAAAAGAAATGTTGGTGATTCTTCATGTCGTTGAGATGTGGCGTCCTTATCTCTTGGGGCAACGCTTCCAAATTAAGACCGACCATCAAAGCCTCAAGTACTTTATGGAACAATGCATTTCCTCCCAGGAGCAACAAAAATGGGTGACTAAGCTCTTTGGATATGATTATGAGATCATTTACAAGAAGGGAAAAGACAATGTCATGGCGGATGCACTGTCCCGGAAATATGAAGACGTAGGATCCATTTTTTATCTTTCCTTCATTGTACCCGATTGGATCCAAGCTATGTGCTAGGAATGGCTTCAAGATCCCAAAAGTTCGCATCTGATCCAGCAACTACAGAACAAGGCTCCGGCTCCCCCAGGGTACTCTTGGATCTAGGATGAGCTTCAATACAAAGGTCGCTTGTATTTAAGTAAACAATCCAAGCTCAAATCCACGGTACTTTCTAAGATTCATGCCTCACCCATAGTGGGGCACTCGGGATTCACCAAAACATATGACCAGGTCAAACATTCTTTTTTCTGGGATGGTATGAAACATGACATCTGTAAGTTTGTCGTTGAATGTGAGGTGTGTCAATGCAACAAGGGAGAAATAGTAAAATCTTCGGGCACCCTCCAATCGCTTCTGATTCCCCCTACTATTTGGAAGGATATCTCTATGGACTTTATTATAGGCTTACCCAAATCAGGGAATAAATCAGTCATAATGGTGGTGGTGGATCGCCTTTCCAAGTATGCTCATTTTTGCGCTCTTCACCACCCATTTACTACATCCACAGTGGCTCAAATTTTCATGGAATAGGTCTTCAATATTCATGGCATGTCGCACTCTATTGTTTCTAATCGTGACCCAACTTTCACAATAATTTTTTGGCAAGAATTGTTTAAGCTACAAGGCACACAATTGCATCTCAGCTCATCTTATCATCCCCAGACAGATGGTCAAACGAAAGTTTTCAACAAGTGTTTGGAAGCATATCTGAGGTGCTTTGCCTCTGGAAAACAACACCAGTGGGCTCAATGGTTACCCCTCACCGAATGGTGGTACAACACTACATACCATACAACCACTCGAATGACTCCTTTTGAAGTGGTATATGGATAGAAGCCACCTTCAGTTCTCTCATACTTACCGGGTACCTCGAAGGTCCAGGCAGATGACCAAACACTTACAGTCTAAGAGGATATCCTTTGTACCCTTGAAGAGAACTTGTTCATGGCACAAAATCAAATGAAGCAACAAGCAGATCAAGGTCGCTCCGAACGTCAATTTGCAAAAGGGGATCAGGTGTTTCTGAGACTTCAACCATATAAGAAAACTTCCCTCAAGTCTAAGCATTGTCAGAAGCTAGCACCCAAATTTTATGGCCCTTACACAGTTCTCAAGCATGTGGGACAAGTCGCATATCAGTTATCTCTGCCCAATCAGTCGAAGATACATCCTGTTTTTCATGTTTCATGCTTGATGAAGGTGATTGGAACCAGGTGCCAAATTCAAACCAACCTTCCAGAGTTAGCTGAAGAAGGATCCATTTGGCTACAGCTAGAAGTAGTTTTGGACCAGCGTGAGCATCGCTTGCATCAGAGAACCATCAAGGAAGTGCTAGTACAGTGGAAAGATATGACTCCAGCAGATGCCACTTGGGAACCAACTACCATTCTATCGCAGTTTCCACATATCAAGCCTTGAGGACAAGGTTGTTTTTAAGGGGGTGAACATGTTAAGGTCCTAACCCACACATAGGTAGATCAATGTATTCAGATGTAATAAAGGTCAATATTAATAAGGCCTTTCAATAAAATAGAATAAGGCAAATGTAAGAAGACCTAATAGAAGCTTCTGCTTCTAGAAGGATCTTCCTCTAGATGCTTCTCTTAATAGACATATTTAGTATAAATAAGGGTCGAGGGTATGAAAACCCTAGCTTGGAGATTATTGTAACAGAGCACTACTCGACTGGAGTTTGCCCCCTCGAAGAGGCCTGTGAACATTGCTTTCGGAATCAAAGTGCTATTTCAGTTGTTGTTCTCATATTATTTTTGTGTTATTGTGGAGATTATGCTAGTTATATTACTGTTATTCTGCCATTTCTAGCATTTTATTTTTGTTCTATGTATTTATTATATCTGGTATCTTGCATAGGAACTCTAGCCCCAAAAACCATAAATACACAGGCACTTTGGCCCCAAAACATGGATACATATCCCACTCACATTCTCCTACAACTATCATGATTTCCACTGGAGCTCTCTTCATCTCGACCTTCCCAACCTAAATAATGTGCCTCCTTCACTGCTCTCAGTCCATATGGTTGTACCATTATTTTATCAAGGTTTACCCAAGAAATGTTCCCCTTCATTGTCCTTAGTCCATCGGGTTGTACCATTCATTTATCATGGTCTCTCTGGCACAAGTAACTAGGAATCTCACTACTGGGATATCAAGGGACTCATTGCTAGGAAGAAATAACATGAAATAACCAACATCAACCTTGTTTCTCTAGTGCAACTCATGCAGAAGTTCACTCTTCAAGCCCAAAACCTGGTTCTTCTACGGTGCAAATCCCACATAGGATTTCACTCTTCAAGCCTAACAACCTGGTTCTTTTGCAAGCCTAAAAACTTGTTTCTTCTCTTCTCTTATTTAGTTTTTCTTTATTGTGTTACTCACCCTCTAGGCTCAGACATCCCTTTCATTGTTATATAGTTCCTCAAACGATCCTTTATTTTCCAAAGTGTTTCTTATGCATTTGTATGCCAACTCACTATTATACTTCCACTAGCAATTTGTGACCTATGGAAATAATCCCATCTGCATCATATGCATACAACCAATATGAGACATCATCATACAATTTTCATTTATAAATTTTCAAATTTGTTTTATACAGGAAAACAAAAAAATTCCAAGCATGAGCTTCATGTTCATTATGTTTGGCTCATGTAGTAGCAAGCATCAATATTATTTATGGGCTTACATACCTTCCATATCCAAGACAAATCTCCTTGCAATTTTCTTAATTTTCACTTAGCCAAACAGATTGTTAGCAATTTTAAATTATAAATTTTCAAAATTGTTTAATATATATAGGAAAATTAAATTTCCTAGGCATGAGATTTTTTTTCATTATGTTTGGCTCATGCAGTAGTAGGAATCAATATTCTTTATGGGCTTACATTCATTACATATCCAATACCATTCTCCCTGCAATTTTCTCAATTTTAACTCATCCAAATAGATTGTTAGTACTCATGCACATTTTCAGCAGTTCATGAAATGATATTAGAATTGTATTTTACCAGCAATTCAATCATTTACAACCATTATTCACGTTAAAAATGGAATTCAACCATTAATTATATTATCTAAAATGAAACTAGAATTCACTTTACATGCATTATCAACACACCAAGCTTTCCATAATGCAATCAAACATTACCCATAAATAAAACCAAAGTGTCCATACCCATGGTCCAATCTACATAATGCATCCTTGCATTGACTCTAGAATATCATATGTCCATGTCATGTATTCCACTATGTGAGTTGGAAGGTACAGCCCACACCTCAATACATCATCCCAACTCTTCCTCATTTACTTGTTTAATCATTTGGATACCTTCCTCTTCAACCCATACACAACACTAGAAATATAATTATCTTAGTTCTCTCTCATGTCGGCAAAGAGGTTGCAACCCAAACATTAGTTATACAGGGGGAAATCATCATGCATTTACATGGCACTATATCCCTTCCATTTTCAACCACATCATGGTCTCACACATGACCATATCTAATGGAATCCATTGCTACAACATGAGTAATGTCTCTTGACTTAACTTGGTTATGATCTCATAACCAACATAACACAATATGCAATCAAATTTATCATGAATACATTCAATCATTGATAAGTTTTGTATACTCAAGACCCTTATCCTTTACATCAATTTTAAATATTTGAAAATATAGCTGAGGGAATTCTTACCTCAATTCCCTTCAGCATTTATGCATCATAACTACACCAAATGCATACCTGCATGGTTTTTATTGCATTAATTGATGTTACCTAACCAACTAATATTGTTTTGGCAGCTTGCAGGATCCCTTCATTTACCTCTTTATCAATATTTTACCATCCTCATTCATTTTCATCTGGATGCAGGGACATCATTAACTTATTCATCCATGCTATAAACAATTTCCTGGATACACAATCCATCATTAGTCTTATTCAACATCATGCCATCGTTAATTCATGTATATATATATGAGTAGACTACTCTCAGTCTACAAGCATTCCACGAGCATGTTTAGGCATAGCCATATGCACAAACACACATCAATATGCACTAAGCATTAAATATTATCATGCCCACTTCATACACAATCCATTCTATCATTTTTATATGCATTATGTATTACTTCCATTATGCACTCCAATGCATAATTATTTCAGCTTTATTTTTATTTTATTTTATTGTAGATGGTTGTCCTTGAATTATTGTAGACCCTTGTTTTTCTACACTACCATTATGCTCATTTGTGCACCACTGATTCTTCTTCCTAAGCATCTTCCAGCCAAGTCCAACTTGATTATTAATCATTTCCAGCTAGTATGTCTTATTGGAAACTTCCCCCACTCAAGAAAACATGCCCCAACTTTGCCCTACTATAATTCATCCCACGCATTGGAATGATGTAATTTCTATCATTCCACCTTCTAATGTGGAAATATTTTCTAACCTGCTTAACCCTTTTGCAACGTATAAATTTTCTTGTGAAGCCTTGTTCATTTGCTCAAGACTAAACTGCTTCCAATGGAATGTTATATTTTTCCATTGATACCTAGAAGTGAAATTGAACTTTCATTTTTCCATCCTTCCTTTCACCTGTACCAATATTTCACTGCGCACTCTAATAACATAAGTGGATTCCTTGCTTTGGGTACTTTTAGATGCAAGTATCTAATTCATAGATTAACCATTCCTTCTTCTTGTATTCCTATTCTTTCACATATAGATGATGCATCCACTCTATGAGTCACACCTCACCTTATGAGACCCTTTCTTTTCCTTTTCTTTTTTTCCCACAAATTTGCAACTTCACCACATCTCTACCTTTAAGACTATAGAGTCCTCCTTAAATCCCTATGCATGCAAATGACATTCTTCACCCACTAGCTTCATGTTCATGCGAGAATATCTATTGATTTTCCTTTGCAATCCATTTAGAATCTATAGCATATGAATACTAATCTTTATCTCCTCTTCCTGAGTCCCTTTTCAACCTTTCAATACCTTCTCTATAGCACTGCACTTCCCTCTGTAGCTCTTTGTTTCCTCAAACAACTGCACAATATTTGACATGCTTCCTCATCCAATGGACCTTGATAGTACTTTGAAATAGACCCACACAATATTCCTTTATGGAATCATATGCTCTTGATAGTAGTCCCTTCACACATCACTCTCTACTTGAGTGCTTTTTGCTTATTAACAATGCCATGTTATTAAGATCAACCTTTTTTATTTCCAAGGGGTTGCACTTCCCAAGGTGCCTCTACACCACTGCATATGCACTATCATAGGAATTAATACTCTTATTTTGAACTAGTACTCCTTTGACATGTACCTCTAACATCTAGAAATGTTTTCCCAAAATTGAGTTGTTTTGGAAAACTTTCACATTGAGTAATTGTATGGCTCATAGAGTTCAATTGCCCTTTTTATGTAGACTTATAACACAACCAAATTCCTCATAGGATAATCTACTCTTTCCATCATGTTTTTACTATATTACCTTTCCAAAGACCATACTCATGCTTCAATCTCATTTATGATCCAACAATTATGGCTTCTTGAAATTACCATTTTTCTCAATGGTGTCTTTCAAGTCCACTAGTAACTTTCCTTATGATTCCTTGAGAATTATTTAGCTCAAAACTAAATTATGGGTGTGTTATCACTCCAAGAGTCACCCCGAGACTACAAATGGGTGTAATATTGGTAACATACAACTTGATTTATATTGGGTTTTAAAATCATGGATAAGCAAGACAGAGTAAGGGAAACATAACATAAGTCATTGTAGAATAGTAATGGAACATTGGGCAATGGAGTCATAAGTACTCTGCTCATTGAAGGAATTAAATTTTTTTATCAGATAAAGAAATTGTTTAATGATAACGAGAATAAACCTTCACTAAGTAAAGACCCTCTTTGCAGAGAGAATGAATATATGCTTGAAAACTAAACAAATATAGATGGGCAAGTTTACAATAGATCTTTTGTTTCTTCAGGGATCCATAAATCAAGATAATACTTTCAAAACAAGAATAAATATAGAATAGAAAATAGAGAGAAAAATATGATAAAACAGTTATGATGAATCTTCAATAACATAATAAATTACAGCCCCATGCCCCTCCAGCCTACAAACTAATAAATACCATCTTCTCCTCTCCTAAAACCCTCTTGATTCTTTAACAATTGAACCCTTCTCCTTGTTGGCACACGGGAAGACCCGAGGTTCAACACTTCATCAATGCACCAATAAAACCATAACTATTGGCCCTTTCGAAAAAACCTATGAAGTAGATGAAGTCTCACCCGAGGTAGAGGCAAGGGTAGTTGCAGGACTCAAGTGTCTACAACCTAGATGGGACACAGATCTATGATCACAATACCTAACAGAGAACTTAGCAGTTAACATTCATTAGTATTTAACCCTTATTCACATCACAAGAAGAAACCCTAATCACAGAGAAGTGCAATATTCAAAAATATCTAACACATTTGAGCACTTAGCACATATAAATAGATAAGATCTAGCATTTATTCATATCACTAAGCACTAAGCTACTATACCAGATGCATCTAACATACATAAAGATCACAACACTAAGAATAAATCACATTAATCACACAAATAAACCATAACATAGGATACATGTGGTTCACCCTAGTGTGGGGCTACGTCCACCAACTCTTCATCTTCTTTATTATCTTCCTTCAATCTTCTTACATGCACAAAGCCTAAAAAATAACTCCGCATAGGACATGAGATTTGTGCGCACCTAGCTAGATCCTCCTTCCCCGAGCTTGGTTCAATCACATAGCCTTCTTACAATCACTTTCACTCATCTCTGCAAGTTATCAATACACAGTATGCACAAAGCCTTCTTACAATTCACAGTATGCACATAGCCTTCTTACAGAACTAGCACTTAGCCAATTTCCTCTCTTCGGTATATTAGGTCTCTTTCTTACATCGCATATATATTTATTTATACATTAAAAAAGTGGCCTAAACATGGGTCAAACCCATGGGCCACATCCCATACCCATTACATAAACCCTAACCCAAAAATGTCTACAAAAGGTGGTGAGATCCCGCAATCTCTACTTCACCTAGCGCTCCATCTTCGACCATCCTGTCGAAGTCCCAAAAGTGGTCAAACATGACCAAGGTTCTCTAAAAATTGGTCAAGGGCCAACAAGCCCCTAACACTCACCTATGAATCATCCCGAGTCACTCTGATCTGGGTAGCTCTGCCTCGAAGGCCTCAATCTTGGCTCAAGCTACCTCGACCTGCTGCTTCGCCAGAGCCTCCTGCTCGACAGACTCTTGAATAAATTTCTCGGTCACAGGTCCTGCCAAGTGTTGTTCCACTGAAGTAAATACTTGATCTATTTGTGCACCTTGTCCCTTAATTTCCTCAAAAAGTGTGCAGGATTCATCCTGCACTGGCTGGAGCCTCTAGGTCACTTCCATGACTTTACTCTGGATAACATGGACCTGTTTTTGAACTGTGCGATGTTCTTGGGACCTTTTCATCCTCTCGACCGCTGACAGTGGTTTCAACTGTGTTTTCACTGTTGTTTCTTGTTGCTTCTCTTCCTGGAGCTGTGACTCCAACATTCTTAGTTCTGGGTCCTCTGTAAGGTGCTCATAGGTCTTCACACTTAGACTACTTAGTTGTTTGCATTCGAAAGAAAATGATTTGATTCTCTCGATTGTTGTTAGGGTCCTAACCCGCACATAGGTAGAACAACATATTTGGATGTAATAAAGGTCAATATTAATAAGGCCTTTCAATAAAATAGAATAAGGCGGATGTAAGAAGACCTAGTAGAAGCTTCCGCTTCTAGAAGGATCTTCCTCTAGATGCTTCTTTTTAGTATAAATAGGAGTCAAGGGTATGAGAAACCTAGCTTAGATATTATTGTAATAGAGATCTGCTCAACTGGAGGTTGCCCCCTCGAAGAGGCCCGTGAACATTTCTTTCAAATTGAAAGTGATATTTCTCTTGTTATTCTTATATCATTTCAGTGTTATTGTGGTGAATGTTATGGTTATATTGTTGGTATTCTTCCATTACTAGCATTTTATTTCTGTTATGCATACATTTTATATTTGGTATATTACAAGTGGTATATTACAAGTGGAAAAGATGGAGTCAGGGTGGATCCTAAAAATATTGAAGCTATGCAAGACTGGCCTCACCCAAAGACTCTTAAGAGCTTGCATGGATTTCTAGGCTTAACAGGGTATTATCGCAAGTTTGTTAAGAATTATGGGAAGATTGCAACACCTCTCACTACTCTCCTAAAAAATAACTCTTTCACTTGGACTCCAATTGCTGCTCAAGCTTTTTAACCTTAAAGATGGCCATGTGCACCACTCCATTCCTCGCCCTTCCCGATTTCACAAAGACCTTTTTGTTGGAATGTGATGCCTCAGGGAAAGGAATTGGTGTTATCCTTATGCAAGAGGGTCAACCTTTGTCCTTTACCAGTAAGAAACTATCTGAAAGAGATCTGGGAAAATTCATATATGAAAAGGAAATGTTGGCTATTCTGCATGTCGTGGATATGTGGCGTCCTTATCTATTGGGGCAACAGTTCCAAATTAAGACAGACTATCAAAGCCTCAAGTGTTTTTCTGGAACAATGCATTTCCTCCCCAGAACAACAAAAATGGGTGACTAAAATCTTTGGATATGATTACAAAATCATTTATAAGAAAGGAAAAGATAATGTGGTTGTGGATGCACTTTCCCAAAAATATGAAGATGAAGGATCCCTTTTTTCTCTTTCATTCATTGTACCAGATTGGCTCCAAGTCATTTTCCAGGAATGGCTACAAGATCCCAAAAGTTCGCAGTTGATCCAACAATTGTAGTCCAATGCTCCATCTTCCCCAAGGTACTCTTGGCTCCATGAGGAACTTTGATACAAAGTCTGTTTGTATTTAAGTAAACAATCAAAGATTAAATCCACAGTACTTTTTGAGCTTCATGCTACACCCACAGCAGGGCACTCTGGGTTCACCAAAACCTATGACAGGGTCAAACGTTCCTTTTTTTGGGATGGTATGAAACATGACATTCGTAATTTTGTAGCTGAATGTGACATGTGTCAATGCAACAAGGGAGAAATAGTCAAATCATCGGGCACACTACAACTGCTCTCGATTCCACCTGCTATTTGGAAGGATATCTCTATGGATTTTATTACCGGCTTACCCAAATCAAGAAATAAATCAGTCATCATGGTGGTTTTTTATCACCTTTCCAAGTATGCTCATTTTTGCGCCCTTCAACACCTGTTTACAACATCCACGATGGCTCAAATATTCATGGATTAGGTCTTCAAGATTCATGGCATGCTGCACTCTATTGTTTTTTATTGTGACACAACTTTCACAAGCAATTTTTGGCAAGAACTGTTCAAGATACAAGGCACATAATTGCATCTTAGCACATCTTATCATCCCCAGACTGATGGCCAAACGAAAGTTTTCAACAAGTGTTTAGAAACATATTTGAGGTGCTTTGCCTCAGAAAAGAAAAATCAGTGGGCTCAATGGTTACCCCTAGCTGAATGGTGGTACAACACTTCATACCATACAGCTACACACATGACTCCTTTTGAAGTGGTATATGGATAGAATCCACCTTCAGTTCTCTCATACTTACCGGGTGCCTCGAAGGTCCAGGCAGTTGACCTAACACTTACAGCTCGAGAGGATATTCTCCGTACCCTTAAAGAGAATTTGGTCAGGGCACAGAATCGCATGAAGCAATAAGCAGATCAAGGTCGCTCTGAACGTCAATTTGCAGAAGGGGATCAGGTGTTTCTTCGACTGCAACCTTACAAGCAAACTTCCCTCAAGTCCGAGCATTGTCAGAAGCTAGCACCCAAATTTTATGGTCCTTATACCATGCTCAAGCGTGTGGGACAAGTCACCTATCAGTTAGCTTTGCCTAGCCATTCGAAGCTACATCCTATTTTTCATGTTTCATGCTTAAAGAAGGTGATTGGAGCTAAGTGCCAAATTCAAACCAACCTTCCAGAGTTAGTTGAAGAAGGATCCATTTGGCTACAACCAGAAGCATTTTTGGACCAGCATGAGCGTCGCCTACGTTAGAGAACCATCAAGGAAGTGCTAGTCTAGTGGAAAGATACAAATCCAGCAGACGCCACTTGGGAACCAACTACCATTCTGCAACAATTTCCTCATATCAAGCCTTGAGGACAAGGTTGTTTTTAAGGGGGAAAACATGTTAGGGTCCTAACCCGCACATAGGTAGAAATATATATTCAGATGTAATAAAGGTCAATATTAATAAGTCCTTTCAATAAAATAGAATAAGGCATATGTAAGAAGACCTAATAGAAGCTTCCGTTTCTAGAAGGATCTTCCTCTAGATGCTTCTTTTTAGTATAAATAGGAGTCAAAGGTATGAGAACCCTAGCTTGGATATTATTGTAATATTTCTCTTCTCAATTGGAGGTTTCCCCCTCGAAGAGGCCTGTGAACATTGATTTCATATTCAAAGTGTTATTTTTGTTGGTATTCTTATATCATTTCAGTGTTATTGTGGTGAATGTTCTGGTTATATTGTTGTTATTCTGCCATTACTAGCATTTTATTTATGTTCTGCATACATTTTATATCTGGTATATTACAACTACGCCCCGGGTAGCTTCTTCTCTTTGATATCGCACTTCTTGTGGAGTGCTTGGCACTTCTTGTAATTCCAATTCTGCTACTCTTTATTGAAGTTGTTGAATGGCTTCAGTGAGCTTCTCCACTTGGCTTTCAACTTCTTCTTCTTCCATCTATGCTAGTCCTGTCACACAACGAAGTGATCTAGTGACTGCTTCTTTGAATCCCATCTTCTCTATTAGAAGTTGTTCTTTTTCCTTCTAGATCTGCGCTCTTTCCTCTTCAAACTTTTCCTGGAGTTTTTCTTGTTGTGCAACTCGTAGTTTCTCTAGGGCTTCTTATTTTGCTTTCTTGATCTGTAATTTAACTTGATCTTTAACCATTACTTGCATGTGAATTTTTAACTGTTAACCACCTTTATAAATGAAAAATTAAAGAACATTCATCAAGCACTTTGAGCATATAAAAATGTAAGAAAACTATCTATGCACAAGAATTGGTAACGGAGTTCACCAGACTTCTTGGCTACATCTCCAGGCCACTTTCCAAATGGTAAGGCTGAGAGATTAAGTATTCAAATGCTTACAAAGTGACTTCTGATTTCTAACTGTCATATACAGTAACAGACTTCAACAATAGCTGCAAGATGAAATTCTGAGACTTTTAAGTATAAACATGGATACCTTTCTGTGTATCTGGAAGGTTCTGTGAGCACTTTTCTGTCTGGATCTCTGAATGCAAAAACTGAAGTTGGATCTGGAATCCTTGCAAAAAACTAAGACTTTTGAGTATAAACTCAATATATTTAAGAAATTGGACTCTGAATGCCCTTCTTGGTACAATTCCCAAATTTTCCCCTGATTGTACAGTCCATACGGCCTCGGGATGCATGCCAATTATGTACCACCTCAAACTGTGTGCAAATACCACCTCGATCTGCATGAAAATTCACTTTGGTCACTGTGCAACATCACATCGATCTCTTTGCCTATCTCTACCTGCATCCAAACTACTTTTTGGGATCCATGCCCATGCTTCATTTAAATAATGAAAACAAAACCCAAAAAATGGCATGGGCCATGGGCCACGCGCCCACCCAATTCCCGCTCATTTCTGCACCTTTTAAGTTTTGTGTGCCACCCATTTCCACGTCCGATAGTGGTGGCGCATTGGTAGCTGTGGTTTTTATAGTGGTTAGGGGGGGTGGAAGTCCCGGGGTCAAACCCGCGGGCTTCCCCTCCTTGGCGCGATTTGGTATATATTTGTTTTAACATATCACATGACATGGTTTATATATTATGGTTGATGTGTGATTTTTTGGGTTTTAATATATGAAATGGTATATATATTATGGTTGGCACCTTTTGTGGGTTTTTAATACATATAATATTTGGATATATGACATGGTTTTAACACCAAGGGGGCCTCGGTGTTGGCAAGGTCAAGGGATAGACCCTTGACCACCCCTTTTTTTTCAAACCATTTCTAATCATATTTAACCCATTTTAACCATTTTTTAACCCATTTCTAACCATCTTTGACGAAACTTCCATTGCTGATATCTTTGTCACCTGGAGGTCATTTTTCTTGAAATGAACGTCACCAGAAAGCTACTGATGAGCTCTTCCACTTTGTAAGCTTTAATTTTCATTTTGAATACTTTAAATCTATCAAATTTTGAGATGATCCACCTGGATCAAACCTTCCCACTGGAAAGAGTTTTGGCCACAAAAAGTCTGAAATCATTTAGAAAATAAGTGAGGGTATAATTCCCTCACTCTTCCAGTCTCTATCCACCTTTCTTTGCTTGGATGCATTCCTTTTAACCCCACTTGAAGAAACTCCATGTCTTCTCTTCGTGATGATCTAACCTTCTTGTCCAGTATTACATCTTCATGAAGTTCATTAAGATACTCAGGAGCAAACTCGTCCACAGAAGGTACTTGAACCTGTACATCTCGGTCTATAATCATAGGTGGCTCATACAATTTCAAGTTTTCCACATTAACAACTGAATACATTTGCATATAAGGAGGCAATTCTAACCAGAAAGCATTATTACTGACTTTGTCCAAAATTGTAAAGGGTCCATACCTGATAGGTTTCAACTTTCTACCTTCACCTTGAAGTCGATCTTTGCTGATATGAAGCTATACTTGATCACCAATCTAAAAATGATGATCTATGCGATGCTTTTCATGTCTTTTTTTGTATTTGGCCTGACTTGATTCCAATTGTTCCTACACTGTTTGATGAATTACCTGAATTTTCTTAATAAACCTTTGAGCTTTATCTGCATCAACCTGTTCACATTCCACTGTATCTTTCCCAAAAATGAAATCTAAAGGAGACTTTGGCAAGTACCCAAAACATGTCTCGAAAGGAGACTTTTTGAGTAGAAGAGTGTATAGCTATGTTGTAGGCATGTTGTACATAATGCAATTATTCATCCAAAAGCTTGGGATGCTTAGCACAATACCCTCGAAGAAGATGTACCACAGTCCTATTGATCACTTCAGTTTGACCATCGGTTTGTGGATGAAATGTTGTGCTTTTCTTCAACTTTGTGTCCATAAGTTCCCATAATGATGACCAAAATTTCCCAAGAAATCAGGAATCTCGATTAGAAATAATAGAAGTAGGAAGTCCTAAATGGACCCATACATTTTGGAAGAACAAATGAGCAGTCATCTCAATTGTGATCTACTTTTTACAAGGCACGAGTATACACATTTTACTGAATCGATCCACAACAACATACAGATAGTCATGTCCTTTTCTAGACATTGGTAAACCTCCTATGAAATCCATTGAAACACTTTCCCATGGATGAGAAGGAACTAGAAGTGGAGTGTACAAGACTAACTTTTTGTTACTTGGTTTGCTTGTTGCACACATGACACGACCTTTTACATATTTGGACATTGTTTCATTCATTCGAGGCTAATAAATTTTTTTTTGTAATTGTGCTACGGTTTTACCTACTCCAAAATGCCATGAAATGAGAGAAGTGTGAGCTTCTCTTATCACATGCACTCTTTCACTTTGTGGAATACAGATTTTACCAAGATGATACAACAACTTGTCATCGATATGATAATTCAATTCTTCATTCTGATAACCATGCCTTAGTGATTCATAAACTTCTTTGAAATCTTCATCCTTAGTGATTCATAAACTTCTTTGAAATGTTCATCCTTAGTATATTGTTCAACATAGCTTGCATGAACTAAAGGACTTTGTTGAATAACAATAGAAGCATTTGTTGGATGTCTAGATAACATATCTGCAACTTTGTTCTGAATTCCTTTCTTATACTTAATAACCAAATGAAATTGTTGTAAAAACCCCATCCATCTAAAATGCCTTGATTGTTGTAGCTTAGTTTGTGATTGTAAATATTGTAGTGGTTGATGATCAGTATGTATGATTGTTTCTTTACCCATTAGGTAATGTTTCCACTTTTTAACACTTTGTACTAATGCATACAACTCTTTGTCATAGGTTGGATAGTTGATTATTTTTTTAGAGAATGTTTCAGAATGATAGCATATTGGTTTTTTATGTTGCATTATGACTGCCCCCATTGCATAACCACTAGCATCTGTTTCTATCTCAAATGGTTGTTGTAGATCCAATAGTACAAGTACTGGAGCTGTGTTGATCTTTTCTTTTAGTGTGTCGAAGGATTTATGTGCCTTACCTTCCCACTGAAATACCTTGTTCAAACCTATCAAAGCATGTAAGGGAGAAGCTATGAAGGACAAGTTTACAATGAACTTCCTCCAATATTGGGCTGCTCCCAAAAATCTTCTTACATCTGTTACATTATTTGGCTTAGGCCAATTTAAATTTACCTCAACTTTAGAGAGATAAATCTTCAATTCACCTTCTCCTACAATGTAACCTAGATATACTAAATATGTCTTTCCAAATTCACATTTAGAAATCTTTAAATACAATTTTTCCCTTACAAGTATATTCAATACCTATTTAACATGCTTGACATGCTCTTCCCAAGTTTGACTAAAAATCAAAATATCATCTAAGTAGACTATAACAAAATCATCAATGAAGGGTCTAAACACATCATTCATCACCCTCATAAATGTCGCGGGTGCATTACATAGCCCGAATGGCATTACCATCCATTCATACAATCCTTGTTTGGTTTTAAAAGCTATTTTCCAAATATCATTGTCATGAATACGGATTTGATGATAGCCACTTCTTAAGTCTAACTTAGTGAAAAAGATTGCATTCTTTAATTGATCTAAAAGATCATCAATTCGAGGAAGAGGATACTTGTTCTTTATTGTGATTCTATTCAATGCCCTGTAATCAACACACATACACCATGTGCCATCTTTCTTTGGCACCAAAACAATTGGTGAACCACATGGAGAAGAACTTGGTCGAATGGTCCCTTTTTCAATTAATTATTGAACCTGTTTCTTTATCTCTGCATTCTCAATAATAGAATACCTGTACATACCAACATTAGGAAGAGGTGCATCCTATTGCAAATGTATTTCATGTTGAATTTCCCTTTTAGGAGGTTAACCTTCAGGTTCTTGAAACAAAATATCATAATCAGATACCACCTTTATCAAGTCCTTTTTAAGTTTAGGATCACAACCTTTAAAGGATTCAGTTTGTTCAACATCTTTTTCTTTGACTATCATAAGCACAAAGTTCTTACTTGCATTTATTAACCTCTTCATTTGATTTGCAGAAACTAAAGAAAGATTAGTTTTCATGAGATGTGCACAAACAATATATTCAACACCATCCTTAGTGAGATGATACCTATTATCTTCACTGTAAAAGATAGCCTTCCTATCATACATATATGGACTACCCAACACAATACCACAGATATCCAATGGAACCACATCTAGATCTACCTCATCAACAAATCCAAAGTGATGACAAACCTAAGTATACACTGTTTTGTAACTTGTAATCATGCATTATCACATACCCATCCAAGTGGATATGGCTTAGGGTGTAACTTAGTTTCCAATTGTAATTTTTTAACAATTTCTTATGAAATGAGGTTTTCTTGTGATCCACTATCAAAAAGAGTTTCAATTTTTGTATTCTTAGAGATAACTCTAATATGAAATAACTCAATTATCTTTCTTTCATCAATAACAAGTTCATTTCTTGAAACATAACAAGAAGGAATATTACCTTGGATGCTTGTAGAAATCACCTTAGTTTCATCCCCAGAGTCTGATCCCAAATCATGTTGGATTACTGCTGCAGTAGTCTTTTTGTCTTCTTTCTTACGAAACTTTTCTGGCTTGAGCTCTGGATGAAGTTTCCAACATTTAGAAGCATCATGACCCTTCTTCTATCAATGAGTGCATGTAGGATTATCTCCTTCCCTCTTCAAAGTAGCTTACTTTTCCATTTACCTTTAAACTTATTTCCATCGGGTTTGAAAGATTTCTTGGAAAAGTTCTCTTTGGTATTCTTCCCCTTTTTCTCTATGTGAGTTGCTTGAACACACACCTCATCAAGGTTAGTCAAATTAAACATCAATATCATATGACGTAAATAGCTATGCAATCCTCCTATATACTTGAGAAGAGTTTCCTGGGTGTAGAGAGGTATACCAAGTACCAATGCTCTTTTATGAAATTCTTGTGTGTATTCTTGCACACTTTGTCCCTTAACTTGCCTCATATTTTGTCAATCCATCATAGCTTGTTTCATATACCCTAATGGATTAAAAAAAAAATTAAGTGTTGAAGTGAACTCATACTAAGAGGAAACAATTTTTTCTTTTGTGGCAAGATCCTCTTGAGATCTTCTCTCCCACCAAATGAGAGCAGTTCCTCCAAGTCAAAGAGAAGCCAACTGAATTTTAATAGCATCTTCAGTAAACTTTTGAATCCTACAATAAACTTCAATTTGAAGGATCCAATTGTCCAATTTTTCAGCATTAAGTTCTCCATTATACATAGGTAAATCAAACTTAATATCAAGCTTTAAATGAGGCATATTAAAATCAACTTTTGTTTTTTGTTTTTCAAATGGAGAAGGAATAGAACCATCAAGAAGAGATGGAGAAGTTGGTGGAGTTTTAGGGGGTTCCTCATCACCTCCTTCTTTTTTACCTTTTGTATGAGATGGTCGACCTTGTTCACCTTTCTTTCGATCTTGATAGAGCTCCTCTACCATCATTTGCATTCTCATGAAAGCTTTCAGAAATTCCCCTTCAGAAGGGATAGAAGAACTGCTTCTTCTCCTTTTGGTGAAGACATCCTTCCTCTTCTTGATCCAATATATGGATCGAACTCTTAAAGTTCTCCTTCACCACACTGAATCTTGGATCTTGTTAACATCAACTCACAAAGCAATGGTTAACCTCGCTCTGATACCAACTTAATCTGTAATTTAACTTGATCTTTAACCATTACTTGCATGTGAATTTTTAACTGTTAACCACCTTTATAAATGAAAAATTAAAGAACATTCATCAAGCACTTTGAGCACATAAACATGTAAGCAAACTATCTATGCACAAGAATTGGTAACGGAGTTCACCAGACTTCCTGGCTATGTCTCTGGGCCACTTTCCAAATGGGAAGGCTGATATATGAAGTATTCAAATGCTTACAAAATGACTTTTGATTTCTAACTGTCATATATAGTTACAGACTTCAACAACATCTGCAAGATGAAATTCTAAGACTTTTAAGTATAAACATGGATACCTTTCTGTGTATCTAGAAGGTTCTGTGAGCACTTTTCTGTTTAGATGCCTGAATGCAAAAAATGAAGCTGGATCTGGAATCCTTGCAAAAAACTAAGACTTTTCAGTATAAACTCAATATATTTCAAAAACTAGACTCCGAATGCCCTTCTTGGCACAATTCCCAAATCTGCCCCTAATTGTACAGTTCGTACGGCCTCAGGATGCGTGCCAATTCTGTACCACCTCGAACTACATGCAAATACCACCTCGGTCTATCTGCAAATTCACTTCAGTCACTGTGCAACATCACCTGGATCTGTGTGCCTGTCTCTTCCTGAATCCAAACTTCTTTTTGGGATCCATGCCCATGCTTCATTTAAATAATGAAAACAAAACCCAAAAAGGGGCGTGGGCCATGGGCCACGCACCCACCCAATTCCCGTTCATTTTTGCACCTTTTAAGTTTTGCGTGCCACCCATTGCCATGTCCCATAGCGGTGGCGCGATGGTAGCTATGGTTGTTATCATGGTTAGGGGGGGTGGAAGTCCCGGGGTCAAACCCGTGGGCTTCCCCTCCTTGGCGCGATTTGGTATATATTTTTTTTAACATATCACATGACATGGTTTATATATTATGGTTGACACACAATTTTTTGGGTTTTAATATATGACATGGTATATATATTATGGTTGGCGCCTTTTGTGGGTTTTTAATACATATAATATTTGGATATATGACATGGTCTTAATACCAAGGGGGCCTCAGTGTTGGCAAGTTCAAGGGCTAGGCCCTTGACCACCTCCCTTTTTTTTTCAAACCATTTCTAATCATATTTAATCCATTTTAATCATTTTTTAACCCATTTCTAACCATCTTTGATGAAACTTCCATTGCTCATATCTTTGTCACCTGGAGGTCATTTTTCCTAAAACAAATGTCACCAGAAAGTTGCTGACGATATCTTCCACTTTGTAAGATTTACTTTGCATTTTGAATACTTTAAATCTATCGAATTTTGAGATGATCCACCTGGATCATTGCTTCAATGCCTTTGTGGCTTGATCTTTTTCTTCTTGGACCCAATGGAGGCGAGCCTCTGTCGGATCTTATATTCTGCGTAGCTGGGCAGGCTCATCTCCCGCTTCAATTCCTTCAAATGATGATGATGCAGTAGACACTACACGACTGGAGTAGAGGGCTTGTTGTACCCCTTTGATTTCTACTTTGATCCTATCATACATGGTTTCTTTCTTGGCTTCGTTGCGTTGTAGAATATCCTCTGAAGTGTTTGCTACAGCGGCAATGATGAGGTCGATGTCATCCATCGTGAGAATAGTATACAACTTGGGCTTACTATCTTTTGACTTCTTCCATGATGAAGGTTTCATTGGGGAAACCTTTCTTTTCTTGGATGTCTCAGCATCATCAAGGGGATTCTTAAGCGATGTCACTTCGCCTTGCTTCTGCTAGTCTTCTTTCCCTTCGTCCTCTTCTTTGTCTACTTCATCTCCTCCTCCCCCTTTAGGTGAATTTGATGTAGTCTCCTCTTATGCATTGTTCAGTTCCTGGACCTCTTCCTTCTTTTTTTTCTTATTGTTGTTGGGTGCATCATATTCTTGGCGGGTGACGACAGGGCTTCTGATGAGATCGGGGTCGAATAGTTCTTTCTTTTCTATTGGTATGAGGAATTTTGCAGGCCATTCCTTAGTTATTTCCTCCATATCTTCCTCAGTGATATTGTAGTAGGACTGGAGCTCTTATTTATGTTCATCTTCGTGCATAGTGATATAGATGAAGTGCCTATTTGCACAAAACTTCTCTATTGGCCTGAACCTATGAAGGGTATTCGACGTCATGCGAGGGAAGGATTTAATGGCCCTTTTTAGTTGCAGATAAAAAGTGTGGACCACCAAGTTTGACTGCCATTTCTTCGCCATGTCACTCGAATACCATAGCATATTGAACTTCGCAACTAATGGTTCAGACGACTCAATTTCATGGAAGGTCACTCCTTCCGACATCTCCCAAGAAATGAAGGCAATGAGAATCAGTAGCCAACTGAAATGAAACTCATATCCCTAGTCCTGAGCTTTGCAATAGTCTTTCTCTAACTGGTTAACGAGGTAGCTTGCCTGGTTCACTTGCATCCCCTCAAAGCATTTTCCTGCGAGGTAAACGACAAACCCCATGACCTGTGTTGGCCTATTCTTCCTGATGAGCTTACCAACGATCAACTAGCAAGCTAGGCACACTGCGTCATTTTGGATGGAGGCTACCTTGTAGCCTTGCTTTCCCTTCTCCACATCACCATAGGTATCTTTGCTTTGTTGTGCCAAGGTGTGATCTGCAGCCTTCCCTGGATAAAAATCCTGTGGATCCGGTCCTTGCATGCTTAATCCAGTGATCTGGTGGATCAGCACCAGATTTACAGTGATGCACCTATCCAACCATAGGTAACCTCTATGGAATCATGACAACATGAGCTTAACGCATATGTTAACATCCTGATGTCTTCCGAAGTGTGGTATCTTCATCATGTTAATAATAGTGGACCTCGCGATGTCCATGGTCCATGGTTGGGGGATTATATTTGACTTCTTCCCCATTGTTTGGTCAAATATGTTGGATCATGTTGTCATTGATGCCAATGGTTTGATTGATTGATGTCATTGATTGATTTCAAGTGATTGATTGATGTCAAAGGATTGATTGATTGATGATTGATGTAATATAATATGTATTGTCCTTTATGAGAATGCATAGATGAAGATGGATCAATGAGTTGTCATTGATATGATGAAGATGGATCAATGAGTTGGCATTGATATGATGAAGATGTATCAATGAGTTGTCATTGATACATGATGAAGATGGATTGATGTGGTTCCATTGGTATATGATGCATTGTTGGAAAAATGTATAGATTACTCATAATTGTCTTATCATGATTTATAAGTTGCACAAATGGATGAACTCCAAAGTGGTCCCCTTATGGTGAAAGCCCTTCGGGGAAGACGCTTTGCAGATTGAGTTATCCTAGAAGAATGGTTGGAGGACCCATTCTCTCATTATTTTCTTATCATGATTGATAAGGTGCACAAATGGATGAACTCCAAAGTGGTCCCCTTATGGTGAAATCCCTCATGGGAAGACACTTTGTAGATTGATTTATCCTAGAAGAATGGTTGGAGAACCCATGCTTTTATGAGGAATAACGAGATGAAGATCAAGGAAATTGTTGGTGAAACTATCCTAGATGGATAGTGCTTGTCATTCCATTTCTGGTGGTATGTGGAATGTCACATAACTCATGGTTTGAGAGTTATGGTCTTACAAAGATGAAGTACCCCCACATGAAGGCTTGAAGCCCCCAAGGTCAAAGAAGACAAAGTGACCTAAAAGAAGAAATCATTATTTAAATGATAAAGTAAAGTGACAAAGTCAAGGTGGATTATTTAAATAATAAAGAGAAGTGACAAAATCAAGAAATGATAAAGTAAGGTGATAAAATCAAGAAGGAATATTTAAA
>ML796528.1:0-113655 GCA_009831015.1 Picea engelmannii
AATGTAAAGGAGCACAGCCAAGAAAGAGAAGGTACATCATATGTTCCTATACAGAACTTAAGGTGTGGTGAGCCATGTGATTATCAAGCTAAGAGGCACAATTTAGTGATGAATTGCCTTCGTTGTGGTAAGATTATTTGTGAGTTGGAGGGTGAAGGCCCCTGCAATTTATGTGGGAGCAAGGTTTGGCACCATGACTGACCCATAAAACATTTGAGAGGGCCTTCATAACAAATATCAGAATTGGAGGAGAAATCGAATGTTTTGAAGAATAAACTTCTAGAGTACGACCGCAATGGAAAATCGCGAACAACTATTATTGACGATCAAAGTGATTACTTCAATTTTAAGGGGAATTCTTGGTTATCACCTAAGGATAAGAAGGAGTTGCAAAGAGAGGAAATTGAGAAAGTTGAAAATATAAGTCAGAGAAGAACAATTATGTTTCTGGATCCAACTGGTGGAAAGGTATCAATTGCTACTGAAGATGATATTCAACAAACAGACGTATATTCTTGTGTTGCAAATAAAGAAAAAATCCAAAATTTCCATGTAGAGCCAAGTCCAAACATCAAAACATGACCAACTTGTGTTGATGTTAGAAAATCTTCGCAGCGCATTGACTCTAGAAGTAAGAGAATCCCGGACAACATGAAGGTCTGGAGTGGAAGAGTAAAGCAAGAGTTTAGCAACTTACAATCTTCGACAAGAATCATTATATCAGATGTATATGATATTTGCATGTTGAAAGATGATACAGTAACTGGGGGAGGAAAACTAATAAAACTTCCCTCCTCTCTTTATGTGCAGACCAAAGAGAATAATAGAATTATTGAATATCATGAGGGAAAAATTGAAATATGGGTCTTGAAGTCAGGTTTGATCTTGTTGAGGAATTGGCTAAGTCAAAATGACCAAGTTAACATAGTTGAAAATTATTGAAGACTTGGTATCGACGAGGGAGGATTCTATCAACCCATTTTTGATGGCAGAAGGAAAATGCATTTGAGGATGATGTGTCTTGGTAAGGATTGGGATCCAAAATCAAGATTGTATGGGGAAATCCGTTACCATGATAATGCAATGCCACCACTTATTCCTGCAAAATTTTTTCCTTTGGTTTATATAGTTATTCATGCAGCTCATGATGCACTCAGAAAGAACATAAAGTTAAAAGGAGCAGATGTAGAACATTTTTTCCCGTACATGGATCCTGATGTTTTCATTGTTAAATTCTATAATGAAACCAACAGGTTGGGGCTACATCAAGACAAGGATGAAAGTAGCAGAATCCATACCAATGAAAATCGCCACCGGAAAAGTACATTGAATCCTCGTAATAGAGGCGAGTAGCCTATAATCTACCCATCCAATGGGACATCTCTCACATTTAAAAATCATTCTCACTCCTAGGACACTTTCTACTGTGATTACCATCAATTGACTAGAACGGACAGAAAATGAGCCAATGTCGATTTTGAAGAAGATAATGATATTAAACTCATTGCACAAAAATCCACGGGAACATTTTCAGAAAAGTATGACGACGAAGAAAGAGAGGGTGAGATCCCTACCATTCGATGGTTAAAGAAACGAGACTAGAATTTTGAAGAAGATAACCATTTGGTGTCAATTGTGAGTGTTAATACAATGTTTTTATTTCTCTAGTACCAACATCAGGAAGTAGAGAGTTTATCAGAGAATATTGATATATGTGAATTAGATGATCGATGGCATGGGGAGAACGTTGATCGTTTCAGATTCAATACTCAAATTGAAGACTATATCACAACATTTACATTTCCACACAATATTGTTGTTGTTTGATGTATACAATTTTATCGCCAACACGACCAAGGAGTCAATTATTCCAATCAAATTATATGGAATTCCATATTCACATGGCGACAGATCAATCAAAATTTAGAGGACTGTATGTATAACTTCAATTTCATATATGAAACAATCGATATTGGTGTGAGAAACTTTGTGTTGAAAACGTGCCAACCAATTTCCCATGCAATAGCATGCACATCAGCTAAATTTAGAATGTGCATGCATGCACTCTTCAGTGAACAGTTTGTAACTGGTGGATCTTAATATAATCAGTTTGTCTGATTGTTTGAGAGATGTTATACATACGATCATACCCATAGAGGTGAGAAATGTGTGAGAAAGACGTAATAATGTGGAGTGCAATGTGTATGTATGGAGAAGATGGTTGTATGCTTGTGATTCACTATTGTAATTCTCCCTTGAATAATAAGAATACCGATTATCATTGCCTCGTGGTTTTTTCCTGTATTGGTTCCACATAAATCACTGTGTCAATTTTGTGATTGATGGTCTCAATTTATTGCTTGTTTATGCTTCGTGTGTGCTCAGTTTTTCTTTCGCTTCATAACAAGTGGTATCATAGCAGGTGCAGTAGGTGAGCCAAGGCAAATTGTGTGCATATTTCCTATGAGTGCAAGAACCTTTGGACGTGTGTTTGACACGTAAGGACAAGCGGACCTAAGTACTAAGGAGCCCGGATATTTTTTTGCGACCAGATGTCGTGATCAAGTGATCTTTAGCACATCGGCACTCCCTAGGCAGTGTTAGGGGCGTGTCGGTGCTCCAACACTTATGAAATAGGAATGTTTCCCCCTTCAGCGCAACCAGTTCAAGCATAGAGAGAGCTAGTAAGGCGATGTTCCCCTTTCCACACTAACAGTGTGCCATTTTCTAAGGCGTCACTCCCCCAACATCCTTATTGGTGCGTCAGGGAGCCCCAAACAACACTAGAGGAGCGCCATCCTCTTAAAGCAGGGAAAGGCGAGTTTTTTGGAAAAGGGATGTTTTTCTAGTCTGAGCAAAAGATTGACAGATGAATTGAATGTGATTTGGTAGAGGTTTTGGGGAAAATGGATAAGGTTCAAAGTTTTAAATTTGAAGTTGAGAAATTTAGCGGCAAGAATAAATTTGAGCTATGGAAGCTCAAGATGCGGGATCTGCTTGTGAAACAAGGATTGCAAAAGTATTTGGCGATAAATTCAAAGAAACCGACAAGAATGATAGATGAGGACTGGGAATATATGGATGCAAGAGCCCTCAGTACCATTTGTTTGTGTCTGGCAGATGAAGTGTTGTTTAACATCGTTGGAGAGGAGACAAAAGCAGGTTTGTGGAACAGACTGGAGAGTTTGTATATGAAAAAGTCCTTGATGAAAAAAATCTTCTTGAAGAGGCATTTGTACAACCTACGAATGAAAGAAGGTACAAAAATTGATGATCACTTGAATGTTTTCAATACTCTGATTTGTCAATTATCTAGTATGGAAGTAAAGTACGAAGATGAGGACAAGGTAGTTACACTATTGTGTTCATTTCCTGAGTCCTAGGATCATCTAGTCACATCTATGTGGTTCATCTCAAAAAATGTCATCGATTATGACATGGTTGTGGGAGCTTTGTTGTCTGAGGAGATGAGGAGAATATCCAGTAAAGAAACCTCAACAACAGAAGCAATGTTGGTCATAGGTTGATCTACAGAAAGAGGGAAAAATCAGAGAGGTACATCAAGGTCTAAGTCAAAAGGCAAGAAGAGTAAGCATAAATGTTGGTTTTGTGAAAAAACTAGGCATCTCAAGAAGAATTGATGGAAAAGACAGAATGCATCCAAAGAGGACTCCACAAAATAAGAAAAGGAAGCTAATTTAGCTTAAACAAGTTCAGGTTCCAGTTTAGGTATGGTTGATGAGATATTGTCTACTTTTGATGTTTCACATCAACATAAGCATTGGTTGTTAGATTCTGGTGTGTCCAGCCACATGTATCTTCATAGAAATTGGTTCTCAACTTATCAATCTATTGATGATGGTGTTGTTTTTATGGGAAATGATTTTTCTTGTAAAATTGTTGGAGTTGGTAGCGTCCAGATTAAAATGCATTATGGTTCTATAAGAACATTAACAGATTTAAGGCATGTACCCGAACTTAGAAAGAACATGATATCTTTGGGAGTTCTATATTTTGTTGGTTACAAGTGTATAGCTCAAGGTGGAGTATTGAAGGTGTCCAAAGGCATCTTAGTAGTCATGAAGGAAAAGAGGATTGTGAACCTTTATCAGCTTGAAGGAAGAACTGAAATAAATCAAGCAGTGGTAGCATCTAAAGGTGCAAGTGACTCTATTCATTTATGGCATCAGTGTTTGGGTCATATGAGCGAGAATGGGATTAAGGTATTGGTTGATCTTAAGCCACTTCCAAGTTTAAAGTTTTTGAATTTGAATTTTTGCAAGTATTGTGTTTTTGGAAAACAATGTAGACATAAGTTTAAAACATGAAGGCATATGAGAAAATGTATCCTTGATTACATTCATTCAGATGTTTGGGGACCATCCCCTACAGTTTATTTTGGAGGATCATCATATTTTGTGACATTTATAGATGATTACTCTAGAAAGGTTTGGGTCTATTTACTTAAAAGAAAAGATGATGTATTTAAGACTTTTAAGAAATTCAGAGCTTTGGTTGAAAAGAGAATTAATAGGTCAATCAAGTGTTTAAGAACAGATAATGGAGGTGAGTTCACATCTGTGGAATTTGAAAACTATTGCAAGGAAGTTGGGATCGAAAGACATAAGACCATGGTTTATACTCCTCAACAAAATGGTGTTGTTGAACGCATGAATAAGACTCTTCTAGAGAGAGCAAGGAGCATGCTCGGTAATGCCAAGTTGCAACAAGAATTGTGGGAAGAAGCAATTCTTACAACATGTTATATGATAAATCGGTCACCATCAACTGTAATAAACTGTAAGATTCTAGAAGAGGTATGGCAGGTCATTCGTGTGATTTTTCAAATATGAGAATATTTGGTTGTGATGCTTATGCTCTTATTTCTAAAGATCAACGTTCTAAGTTAGATCCTAGTTCAAAGAGATATGTCTTCGTTGGTTATGGTGATGGAGCTAAGGGGTACATATTTTGGGATCCTACTGCCCACAAAATCATCATAAGCAGAGATGTAGTATTTTGAGAATCCTCACTCTTAAAATCAGAATTGGTAGATGTTGAAGTGAGACAAGAACAAGTACTGCAAGTTCAGAAAATTTAGTTGGAAACTCAGCCATCTTCAGAAAGGGAGGAGCATGAATAAGTTACAGAAGAAGAAGATGAAGATGCAGAAAATATCCATGAAACTGAGGATATGCCTCAACCATCTCTAAGAAGATCTACATGTGTCAGGAATCTTACTACAAGGTATGACGATTATGTTTCATCTGTGGCTTTGGTTTCTATTGATGGAGAACATAGTTGTTATCAGGAAGAAATTAAGGTATCTAAAAGTGCTCAATGGAAAAAATATATGAAAGAAGAAATGGATGCCTTAGAGAGGAATAAAACATGTGACCTAGTAGAACTTCCAAAGGGTAGGAAGGTTTTCGACTGCAAATGGGTGTAAAAACTGAAAAAGGGTGTTGATGATAAATTTGAAAGGTATAAAGCAAGACTGGTAGCGAAAGGGTATTCTCAAAAGGAAGGTATTTATTTTCATGAGATCTTTTCACCAGTTGTGAAGCTTGTTTCAGTTTGTGTTGTGTTAGCACTAGTTGCTTTACTTGATCTTGAGTTAGAGCAGCTAGATGTTAAAACAATGTTTCTACATGGAGATTTGGATGAGGATATATATGTGGAACAACCAGAAGGGTTTGTTCAAGAACAAAATAAGAGATTTGTTTGCAAACTCAAGAATTCATTGTATGGCCTGAGACAGTCTCCCGGGAAATGGTACAAGAAGTTTGATTCCTTCATGATGAGCCTAAATTTTACAAGTGAATTTGATCACTGTGTTTACTTAAAAAAGTCGTAAAATGGCATATTCATTATTTTGGTGTTATATGTTGACGATATGCTTGTGGCAAGAAAAATTATGGTCTAAATCAATAGGTTAAAGGCTCATTTGGCAAGGGCATTTGATATGAAGGATCTAGGAGTAGCAAAACAAATCTTGGGCATGGAGATACACAGAGACAAGAAAAATGGTAAGTTGTGGTTATCACAACAAAAGTATGTGGAGAAAATATTTATGAGATTCAATATGAATAATGTGAGACTCGTACATATCCCTTTGGATTCTCATTTCAAGATTTCTTCATATTTATGTCTTAGTAATGATGAAGAAAAGGATTATATGTCTCACCTACCATATGAAAATGCAGTAGGAAGTTTGATGTATGCGATGGTGAGTACTAGACTAGATATTTCACATGTAGTTGGTGTTGTTAGTAGATACATGAAGAATCCAAGTAAAGATCATTGGGAAGCAGTGAAATGGGTGCTTCGGTATCTTAGAGGCACAAGTAATTATTCTATCACCTATGATGGTCCCAGTGATTCAATTTGAGGTTATGTAGATTCAGATTTTGCAGGTGACTTGGACAAAAGGAGATCCACTTCAAGATATGTCTTTACTCTTGCAGGAGGACCTGTTATTTGGATGTCAAAGATTCAAAACGTAGTTTCTTTATATGGCTACTTCACATGCATGTAAGGAGGCAATTTGGTTAAAAGGTTTTCTAGGTGAGTTTGGAAGGATGCAGGACAAGGTGAAAGTATTTTGTGATAGTCAAAGTGTTATTCATTTGGCTAAAAATCCAATTTATCATAGTAAGACGAAGTATATTTCTATCAAATACCATTTTGTAAGATGGGTTGTTGATGAAGGGGGAGTGGCTCTGGAAAAGGTCCATACAAAATTGAATTCTGCATACATGTTTATGAAACCAATTTTGTTAGAGAAGCTACGATGGTGTTTGGATTCTCCTATCTTGTAGAAAAGGTGATGAATTAATCCATGCATGATATATCAGGTAAATTGTTGTCAAGGTGGAGATTGTTGAAAACATGCCAACCAATTTCCCATGCAGTAGCATGCACATGCACATCAGCTAAATTTAGAATGTGCATGCATGCACTCTTTAGTGAACAGTCTGTAACTGGTGGATCTTATTATAATTAGTTTGTCTAACTGTTTGAGAGATGTTATATATACGATCATGCCCATAGAGGTGAGCAATGTGTGAGCAAGACACAATATTGTGGAGTGCGGTGTGTATGTGAGGATAGGATGGTTGTATGCATGTGATTGGCTATTGCAATTCTCCCTTGAATAATAAGAATAATGATTATCATTTTCCCATGGGTTTTTCCCGTATTGGGTTTCCACATAAATCACTGTGTCAATTGTGTGATTGTTGTTCTCAGTTTATTGCTTGTTTATGCTCTATTTGTGCTTTGTTTTAATTTTGTTGCCTAACACTTTGGAGGGGAAAGAGTAATTAGTAGTCCCACAGAGCAAGAAGAGGTACCCAATAGTCTTCGTGTAGCAGTCAATGAGCTGCCAGTAGTTATGTTTCACAAACAAAGTGAAAAAGATGATGGATTCATGTGCCCAATGTGTCAAGAAACGTTTTCCACTAAAGAGCATGCAAAACAGTTTCCATGCAAACACCTTTATCATTCAAAGTGATTTCTCAAATGGTTTTGTCATAGAAATTCATGTCCAATGTGCAAATCTGAGCAAAAGGACTTTGTTAGCCCCGTTGGAATCCTCACCATCCATTCCGGTGAAAATGCAGGACGTGTTATAGCTACTGATGCAATTGCTACTGCAATTGTTCATACATCTACATAAACTTTCAAAATTATTGTGGAATTGATTGCATTCTAGGAGGGTACACATATAATTTATAAATATGCACTTTATGGCAACCCTACCGCATAGGTTGCTGAGGGAAAAATCAGTACATGTTTTGCACAATGTCTTGGGAGGTGTATTATGTCCAAATGTTACTTACATGAATCTCCATGGCATAAAGACCTTGCACCTTCATGTACAAAAACAAGAAAGATGACATTTTAAGGATGTGCAAGCTATTTAGTAGAACACCTAATATTTGGAAACAATTGCAAATATATTAAAAAAAAAACGTTGTAATTAGTGAAGAAACATCACTAGTTAAATTGACAAAAGATTCAGAAGATTCATCTTTACCTATGCTTCAAGGACGAAGCTTAATTTTAGGAGGGATGACTTGTAAAATACCTTGTGTATATTACAATGCCATTGATTACTATTTAAATCATTATTGTAATAATTAATACTTTTAATGTAAAGTCATGTCTTGTTACACAAAAAGATGTGACTCTACTCATGTACGTGTATTTATACATGTTGTTGTACATTTGGATAGGACAAAGAATAATAAATTTATTAAATATTAAATATATATTATATATATATATAAAGTCTTAAGTTTCCAATCACAAAATCAACTACTTGGGGTAGTTAAGCCCATTAATTTCCTGCACTAAGAAAACTTCTCAGTGCTCACAGATTTCATTAATGAATTTGCAACATTTTTCAAGGTGTCATCTTTCTCTAACAACAACTTCTTGTCGTCAACCATATCTATATCAAAATGGTACCGCACTGCAATATGCTTTGTCATTGAATGATAAGCAAGGTTATTTACCAAAAAGATTGCACTTTCACTATTGCAATCTATCCTATAGATTTCTATAGGATCCCAACATCTGAACCTAGCCTTTAAAACCATATGGTTGCTTCACATGTATGAGGGGTTTCCATGTACTCAACCTTTGTAAACTACAATTTGTCTCTTACTCATACAATTGACTATTCCACCAAACACGTTGAACACATAACCACTTTTGGATATTTAGCAATCAAGATATCTAGCCCAATCCACATCAACAAAACCTTTTACATCAAATAATTTTTTAGGATCTAAGCCTTCCCTAGAAACAAATTGCATAATCTAAAGTGTTATGCAAATATGTAAAGAGCCATTTTACAATTTTCCAATTTTCCTTTCATGGTTTTGACATATATCTACTCAAAAATACCATTGTATGGGCAATGTTTGATCTAGTACAAACCATACCATACATCAAACTTCCAACATCACTTGTTTAAGGAGAATGAAACATGTCCTCTAACTCTTCTTGTGTCTTGAAACATTGTTCTACAGACAACTTTACACTTATAGGAGTAGGAACATTGATTGGTTTACATTATTGTATATTAAACCTCTACAATATTGTCTCAACATAATTCATTTGAGTCAACCAAAGCTTCTTGTTTACATAATCATTTTTAATTCTAACACCCAAAATAAAATTGCAACACCAACAACATTCATAGCAAACTTAGAGGACAAATGGCATTTATCTTCCTTGATGATTTCCTTGTTGTTTCTAATTAGAAACATATTATCAATATATAATACCATATAAACAAAATTATCACCAACCTACTTAGAATATTACACACAGTAATCAACTTTGCTTCTTGAAAATCCAAGTCCCAATATATAGTTGTCAAAGTTTTGATACCTCGTTCTTAGAGATTGCTTAAATCCATAGAAGGACTTGCTTAGCTTCCAAACCAACTCTTTCTTTCCCTTCACTGTAAAACCTTTTGGAATGTTTCCTTCACATCCATCTTCTCTACTTCAAGATCATATGTAACAATGATAAATAAAATAATCTTATAAAGAGAGCTAACTTAGAAATAGGAGAAAAAGTCTCACCAAAATCAACTCCTTCCATGGCCTAGGAATATCCCTTTGCTACAAACCAATCTTTGTACTTCTCCACTTTGCCTTTTGCATTGAATTTCTTCTTGAACACCCATTTTCTATCAACAAGGTTTCTTCAAGTAGGAAACTCGATCAAATTGCATGCCTCATTTTTGTCCAATGCCTACATTTCTTCATTTGTGGCCTTCTTCTAGAGTTTAGAATATCATAAATCAACTACCTTCCTAGAAATATAATCCATATTGGACCATTATATAATTTTTCATCTATCTCGGTACTTTTTTGGTGCAAAAAATGGAGGAATTGACTTGTAGGGACCATTTTAGTGGCAGGTCCCAATTTGGAGATTAGAGGTCTGGAACCTTCCAAATCCATTTTGGGGCATCAAAGGGAATTTTTGGGGGTCAATTAAACTTCATGAGCATAAATAATATCCCCTTTAATCTATTCTATACATCAATACCTTTCCAACAGTGAAAAAATCACCTCAATCAGAGCTCGTATGAGGAAGTTATGCCTCCAACAAGTTGACCTACCTTGTTGAACACCATGGTACGAGTGGATGTCACATCATCCCACATTAATCACATATGTGGGGCTAGCCATGTGTGGACTTTCAAGAATAGAAGTTCCAAAACCTTGACACTAATTGAGGGTTGAGGATGCAAAAATGCAAACGCTAGATGGCTATTGGGCTATGTTAAACATCGGGCCACTGGGAAGAGAAGAGATTTCATTCTTTAGCATTCTAATTGTTCCATAGTTGAGTAGAGAATATAGGAGTGGCATTTTCAAATAATAACAAAGGATATAGGAGATTATGTAGCAGTAACTTAAGGACATAGTGTCAAAGGAAACTCCATAGTGAGTGTCTCTTTATTTGTACTTGTATTTCATAACTAAAGGAAAGAGAGAAGGGCATAGGCCTCACCTTCTAGTTGGGTTTTCTCCCATTTCAAGTTTCCCAAGATAAATATTGTGTTCATTAGTGTGGATGGTGTGTGTATATTCATCTTCTTTGATTTTCCTATTCAGATATTTTCCTAAATATGAGTGAAAGGCTAGTAATAATTAGTCTGGGATCTAAGGAAATAAATTGCATAATCTAAGATTTCATAATATTATAAGATATGTTGTGACGAACTAATCCAGTGGAATATCCATGGTAGTTTGTATATCATATTGGTATCATATCAATGTTCTTTCGGGTATTTGTGGAAATTTGTGAGATCTAGGAGTTGACTTAAGAAGGAAGTCACAGAACCCTAACCATGGTAGATGAGAATGTTCATAAAAACCCTCATGATGCAGTAGAAGAGACTTTCAAGGATAGAAGATAATTTTTTTTATATCTCTCACAACATGGCTCTCCACATGGAAGCGCTAAGAAACAAGTTTGAACCTTTTGAGGAGTTTGTTGGCTCTAACTTAGAATCTCAATCGGATGAGAAATCAACAGATAGTGAAGAACCAGAAAAGGAGTCCAAAAAAGGCCTGAGAAAGAGAAACCAATTTTTAGTGTCATCACTCCTTCACAACCTCTATTCAAATTGGAAGTGAAAGTGAACATAATTCCATACCAAGGTGATATCGATGTTGTTAAGTTGAATTATTAGTTTTCATAGTTAGAAGCGTATTTTACTGTCCATGATATAGATGGAAAATAGAAGATTTCATTTTTCTGACTGAAACTAGAGGGCCGTGCACTAACTTAGATGGAAATCCACACAGAGACACTTAGTCTAGAGGGTGATCCACCAGTAACTAAGTGGGAGGATTTAAAAACCCTCATCAAGTCGCATTTCTACCCTATTGGGTATGTAAAGGACCAATGGATCCATTGGAATCACTTCAGCTAGAGGCAAGGGCAGAGTGTGCAAGAGTAAATCATTGAACTCAAGATGATGAAGATCATGTTAGGTGTCTCTCCCAAGAACCTAGATGTACTCCTCAAGTATAGTGGGGGTATACACAATCATTTGAAAAATCAAGTGATGCTCTTAAAACCAAGGATCATCGACGAGACCTCTATGCAAGCACAATATCTAGAGAACATAGGCCATAAGAAAGGGTAGCCAAGTGGTTCTGAATAAAAATATCACCAAGAAGATTCCAAGCAGGGGAAGAAGAAGTGGAAATGGAAAGACAAGAAGATGGCAACCACTACACATCAGTGCAAGGATCCAAACAACCATTGGAACCATTATAATATTGATTTTCACACCAAAGGTAAGTGTTGGAAGCTACATCCAAATTTGAATCCAAAGAACTTTAAGAAGGATGCCAAGAAGAAGAACCTACTAGGAAAGGATTTTGGCAACCAAGTAAAGATAATATCATATGTGGATGAGATTATTGCCTACACTTCATTGTATAAGGATGTGAATTTGAGTAACCTTCATCATAAGGAAGAGAAGGAAATGACAAAAATATTTCATATTAAGATCCAAGTCAAAAAGACCAAGGTATATGGTCTATTTTATTTTGTCTCACAAGTTAATCTCATAGTATATGATATGGTCAACAATATTGGGTTGGAGATTCATGATCATCTAAGCCTGTAACCATTGGGATGGGTGAATAAGGGTGTAGAGATAAAAGTCACTAAATAGTGTAAGATCAAGTTTACTATAAGTGCATCTTTTATTGATGAAGTGGAATTAGATGTAGTGCCCCTTGATGTGTGTGGTGTAGTGTTTGGAATCCCTTACATGTATATGAGAGATGCAATATTCATGCAAAGAGAAAACTAGTTCTTCTTGATCAAGGATGGGAATTATTTCATCATCAACACACACAAAGGCAAGTCAAAGATCTTTCTAGTAAGTTCTAACCAAGCCAAAAAGTTGATAACTTCTAGTAAGAAGTATGTATTGTTTTTCTTAAGAGAGATTCAACTAGGGGAGGAATTGGTAAGAGTAAAGGCATCCCTGGAGGGATGTACAAAAGAGTAGAAAAAATAGTTGAATGAATTGTTGCAAGCGTATAGAGTAGTGTTTCCACCTAAGAGGGAAGTGGAGCATGAGATACAATTATTTCATGACTCCCCATTACCAAATATTGGGTTGTATAAATAGTATGTGTTGGAAGCAGTTGAAGTGAAGAAATAGTTGCAACAACTGCTAGAGAAGGGAATTATTTGACCAAGCACCTCACCTTGTGGGTCACCTATCATCATAGTACCTAAGATGGATGGGACTTGGTGAATGTGTATTTACTACAGAGCTTTGAAAAAGATCACCCTCAAGAATTGGTACCCTCTTCCCAGGATCGATGATTTGTTAGAGCAGGTGCAACATGCCAATTACTTCACCAAATTGATCTCAAATCGGGATACCATAGGCCATATGCCATAAGAAAGGACAGTTGATTGGTTCTAAACAGAAATATCACCAAGAAGCTTCCAAGGAGGGGAAGAAGAAGTGGAAAGAGAAAGAGAAGAATATGACAACCACTACCCATCAGTGAAAGGATCCAAACAACCATTGCAATATTGATGGTCACACCAAAGATAAGTGTTGGAAGCTACATCCAGAGTTGAATCTGAAGAACTATAAGAAGGATGCCAAAAAGAAGAACCTAGTCAGCAAGAATTCATGCAACCAAGTAGAGAGCATCTCGAATGTGGACGAGAATATTGTCTACACTTCAATGTAGAAGGAGATGAATTTGAGTATCCTTCATCACAAGGAAGAGAAGGAAATGAAAAAACTCTTCCATATTAAGATCTAGGTCAAAAATACTAAGGTATATGCTCTATTTGATTCCATCTCACAATCCAATTTCATAGCATTTCCATGGAGGCCATCATGAAGTGGCCAATTCCTATTGTTAATGCGGGAAAAAATGCCCCATGCCAACATAAGGGAGAATTTTATGATGGAAGGTCCCAATCAGACCTACTCTCATTTGGTATGGCATTCTCCATCGATATGTGGGCCTAGTTGTCGCTAAATAAATGGATTTCTCTCCAAAGAGAGACTTGTTCATTTAAATTAGACTAAATCCTAAATGTAGTCCTATTTTAATATGAAAATGTAGCCATGTCCTAACAGTAACAAAAATCAATTGCAGGCATACAATTTACTTATGGAAACATAAATAGTTCATATTTCTCAATAAGAAACTATTGTAAGGTACCAGATGTAATATATTATGCAGAAATGGGAATATTTAGCAAATATCAATGGAACAATAAAATATTGAGAGAGAAATACCAGAAATAATACCTTTATTCCAAGAAAGCAATGTTCACTTGCCTCTTCGAGGGGGCAACCTCCAGCAGAGCAGAGATCTATTAAAATAATTCTCAAGACAAAGATTTGCATGCCTCCTTCTCTTATTTATACTAATTATATCTTCTAAAGGAAGATCTTTCTAGAAGTGGAAGTTTCTATTAGGTCTTCTTACATTGACTTGTTCACCTTTATTAAATAGGCCTTATTAAATCATGTCGGCCTTTATTACATGGAAAACATATTATTCTACCTATGTGAGGAGTTAGGAAGGTTAGGTCCCTAACGTTCCCTCCCCATTGAAGAACAATCTTGTCCTCAAGGATTGAGATGAGGAAATTGTTGTAGAATGGTGGTCGACTCCCAAGTGGCATCTTTTGGAGTTGTATCTTTCCACTAAACTAACACTTCCTTGATGGCACATTGATGGATATGACATTCATGTTGGTCCAAGACTACTTGTGATTGCAGCCAAATGGAACTCTATTCATCCAACTGGGGTAGTCTGGTTTGAGTTTGACACTTACTTCCAATCACTTTCTTTAAGAATGAGATATGAAAAATAGGATGGAGCTTAGAATGACTGGGCAGAGCTAACCAGTAGGCCACAAGCTCCACTCACTTGAGAATTGTATAAGAACCATAAAATTTGGGAGAATTTTTTTGGCAATGTTCATCTTTGAGTGAAGTCCGCTTATAAGGTTGCAGATGAAGAAACGCCTAGTCCCCTTCAGCAAATTGACTTTCTAAACAAACATGATATGCTTGTTGCTTCATGTGATTCTGATACATAACCAAATATTATCTGAGGGTATGGAGAATGGCCTCACAAACTATAAGATTTTTTTCAACTTCCTGAACCTTCAAGACACCTAGGATGTATGAGATAATCGACGATGGATTTTGGCCATAGACTACTTCAAAAGGAGTCGTGCATGTATTTGTATGGTAAGATGTGTTGTAACATCATTCAAGTAGGGGTAACCATTGATCCCACTGCTTTTGTCGGTCTGATGCAAAACACCGCAAATATGATTCCAAAAATTTGTTAACAACTTCATTTTGTCCATCAGTTTGGGGATGATAGGTTATGTTGAGATGCAATTTGGTTCCTATAGCTTGAATAGTTCTTGCCAAAAATTTCTAGTGAAAGTTGGATCTCGGACAGAGACAATAGAGTGAGGCATTCCATGAAGTTTGAAAATATTATCCATGAAAATTTAAGCCACTATGGATGCGGTGAACAAGTGTCGGAGAGCACAAAAATGAGCATATTTGGAAAGATGATCGACTACCACCATGATGACTGACTTATTGCCCAATTTAGGTAATCCCACAATGATAATCCATAGAAATGTCTCTCTAAAGGGGAATCGGAAGTGGTTGGAGTGTGCCCAGAGCTTTGATTGTTTCTCCCTTGTTGCATTGACAAACCTCACATTTAGTCACAAAGGTGCAGATGTCTTGTTTCATACCATCCCTAAAAAAAAAAAAAAAAAACATTTGACCCATTCATAGGTTTTGGTAAACCTTGAATTCCTAGTTGTGGGTGAAGCATGAAGCTCAGAAAGCACCATTTATTTAAGTTGTGAATTTTTTCTTAAACACAAATGGCCTTTTTAGTGAACCTCTTCATCATGCCAAGAGTACCTAGGAGAATCTGGAGAATGGTGTTGCAATTGTTGGATCGGGCGAGAAATGTTGGGGTATTACAACCATTCTTGATGAACAGCTTGAAGCCAGTTTGGTACAATGAAGGAGAGGGAAAAGAGGGACACTTCATATTCATAGTTCCCGAAAAGAGTGACAGCAACTACATTTCTATTTCCCTTCTTGTAAATGATCTCGTAATCGTACCCAAATAGCTTGGTCACCCATTTTTGTTTCTTCAGGGATGAAATTTGTTGTTCTAGAAAATACTTGAGGCTCTTATGAGCAATTTTAATTTGGAAGCATTTCCCCAATGGATTAGGATGTCACAGATCCACAGCATGCATAATAGATCAAATTTCCTTTACATAAATGGGTTGGCCCAAATGTCTCTCCAAAATTTGTTTTCTAGTGAAGGCCAAAGGGTTTCCATCTTGCATGAGGACAACCCCAATTCCTTTCCCTGAAGCATCACATTCTATTACAAAAGTATTTGTGAATTTGAGCAATTCCAGGACAGTGGTCGTGCACATAGCTTCTTTCAAGGCATGGAAAGAGTGATCATCAACTAGATTCCAAGTGAAAGCATTATTTTTAAGGAGAACATTGAGAGGAGCTACAATTTTTCCATAATTATATACAAAGTTCCGATAATATCTTGTTAAACCCAAAAAACCATGCAAAATCTTAAGAGTTTTAGGGTGAGGCCAATCCTACATAGCTTCAATTTTCTTAGAATCCACCCTTACACCATCCTTTCCAACAATATGACCCAGGTACTCCACTTATGAGGCTCCAAAAGCACATTTAAATTGTTTGAGGAAAAGTTGGTGTTGAGATAGTAGATTTAGAACTTGATCAACATGGGCAGGATGGGTTGTCCAAGTTTTACTATAGATGAGAATATCATCAAAGAAAACTGAGATAAAAGGATGGAATACATGATTCATGAGACTTTGGAAAGTGGAGGGAGCATTGCACAAGCCAAAGGGCATGACCAAGAACTCATAGTGACCCTCATGAGTTCTAAATGTAGTCTTAGGAATGTCTCTTATTTCATAAGGATCTGGTGATATCCAAAATGAAGAACAAGTTTGGTGAAGTACTAAGCACCACTCAATTCATACAATAGGTAATCAATGACAGGAATGGGAAATTTTTTTGTGATTGTGATTTTATTGAGGGCATGAAAATTAGGACACGTTTGCCAAGTACCTTCTTTCTTGAGTACCATGACCACATAAGAAGAATAGGGGTTGGTAATAGGATGGATAAAACCTGCTTCCAGTAATTCTTGAACAATTTTCTCAATTTCATTATTCTAGGAAAAGGGATGATGATAAGGGCGAACATTGGGAGGAAGATTGTCCGAAATGAGAGGAATGGAATGGTCATGGACACCAAGGCAAGGGGAAGTTCCTTGGGAGTGGTAAAAACAACTTGGTATCGGGAGAGGATATATTGGAGGTCGAGATGAAAAAAGGGTGTATCAATGGCTTGAATGGAGTGGAGTTGGGAAATAATGCCAGAATGACCTTTTTTGAGGAGCTTTTCCACTCGATGGGAACTGACGATCTCAGGGGAACCTGTTGTGATGCCTTGTAACTTATATTGTTGTCCCTCATGTTGGAATTGCATGTTTAATTCCTTAAAATCCATGAGAATGGGTCCAAGAGTGGGTAACCATTCAACACCGAGAAAAATTTCACAACCACCCATGTCTATAGCAAACATATGATATTTCAGGTGATACTAACCAAGTTGGAGACACACATTTTCACAACGTCCCCCACATTTCATGGAACCTCCATTGGAAATCATGATCTAAAAATTATTGATTGCACAGATATATCAATTTAATTCTTGGGAAATGTGGTGATGAATAAAATTATGGGTGTTACCACTATCAAGGAGGATGATGACTTTTTGATTCTTAATGTAACCAATTAACTTGAGGCTTTGGGGAGTAGAGAATCCAGTGAGGGAATTAAGTGAAATCAATGGTTCAACCTTCTGGTGGATCAGAGGGTGGAGTCATATCAGTTGGTGGTGGTAGCTCATCCACAAGGGAAACAACAGCCTCCTCTTTAGAAACATCCTCAATCATGGCCATAAACATATTATGTTCCTTACACTTGTGCCCTGGAAAATATTTGTCATCACAACTATAACAAAGACCCTTGAGTTGGCGTTCAACAATTTTTGTCCTAGTTAATTTCTAGATCTTGAGGGGAGATGAAGGAAGGGTAGGGCTGGTGGGTTTAGGGCAAGGAAGAAAGGATGGTTTTCTGGTCTAGGAGGATACAATTTGTTGTGCTTCCTTGGCTCGTTGAGTAGCTTCCAACCACATATGGGGGAATTCCATGAGAACATGGGTATGGATTTCACATTTTATGCCACTAATAAAGAATTCTTGGAAGAAGGTATCTGACATGCCCTCCATTCTGAAATAAAAGTGCTCAAAGGTGGTGATAAAGTCTTCCATTGTCCCAGACTGCTTCAACTTGGTCAAATAGCCTAAATGGTGGGTATCATAGTTAAAGCGATCATAAAGCTCTGCAACAAACCATGTCCAAACAACATACCCTTAGCATGTCTTTCTACGCCATTTCCACCATTTTTAGCGTTCTATATACATATGTAGGATACCATAACAAATATTGGCTAAATCATCAGTAATGCCATGCAAAGAGAAATAATGTTCCATTTGAGTGACCCAACCTATGGGATCTGAGCAATCAAATTTGTTCACCTATATTCTAGGAAGTCATAGGTATCGAGGAAGGTGGTTGGAATGAGGACCTTAGTAATGGAAAGAGCCATTTTTTTTCTGATAGGAAGGTTGTTCAAAAGAGGTAGGGTTCAAGGATCGATCCATCAATTGGTCCAGTGTGTCTTGGATGTTGGCACATTGGTCCTGGAGGGTCTGAATAGAGAAATTGATCTTGATAATGTTGGAATTGAGAGTCTTGATATCCTCCTTGTTCTATAGGTTTTTGGCAATCAAGGTATTGAGTTCTTGGGCGTGGGTGGTGGCCATTTGGGTAGAGGCAAAAATGGGCAGGCGGGTCCGCACTAAAAAAATTATAGGTGAGGAGTATCATTGCAGGCGGGGAAAAAGAGGAAGCAAATGGGATAGGTGGAAAATAAGGGTAGGTGGGACCAGAATGGAAAATGGTGACAAGTGATAGGTACCACGATAATCAGGGCGAAAAGGGGAATCCAATGGGATAGGGCCCAAATAAGGGTGCCATGAGGGGGGTCGGGTCCATGAAAAAAATGTATTAAAAATGATAGGTACTACGTTAATCAGGGAGAAGAGAGGAATCCAATGGGATAGGTCCCAAATAAGCGTGTCGGCAAGATTTTATCTTTTTCTTTTCTTACTCCTACGGAGTTATACTCCAATCAGAGTAATACTGCAATGTTGAAATGCCCAAATTCTTAATAGGAAAAAATGTGTAGTAATTTCACAACCAGAATGAAATAGGTAAGGTTGCATGGCAATAGATCTTGTTTATTCCCCTTTTGTTTTGTTTCTGTCCCAAGGGTTAGGGTTTTCAGGGTTTGAAATCTCTTGGTTTGTACTTGTATCTCAATCATATAAACTATTTATGTGAATAGACCATGACTCAACTTGCCATTATATCCATTCACATAAATAGTTTATATGATTGATATACAAGTAAAAACAAAGAGCTTTCAAATCCATCCTTAATCATGGTAAATAGTTTTACATGACCCAATTCTGGGTTGTTTGGCCTCCCTTATCCTGATGAGGGTGAAATTACATTTATATTATTTTTCGTCACTTCCCCTGGGACTATTCCTCTTCTGGAATCCTCACTTCATCTTCTCTCTCATGAAGTTACATTTGTTTCCTTTCTTAGACTCTTGATTCTCTGGTGTCCATGTCTTCATTGGAAATTTTTACCTCCCCATGCATTCCTGTCAAAGTGACAATAATGAAAATATATAAATCCGTTTATATTTGAGTAAAAGACAAAATATTGATTGTTGTATCAATCAATTAAAATTCGAGAATTTATTGATGTTAATTATGCAAGAGAAACTATTTCATATTATCCTCCAAGTCCTTATCATTCCAACTAGCCCTCGTTTTCCCGATTTGGCCTTCAAAAACCCGAGTTATGAGCTACAGAACAATTCATGGTCAATATCCAAGTCAACTCGTGCCTCTTCTTTTCCCAAATATTTAAACATTTATGTTATCAACCTATCAAGAATAAATCTACCAACGTGTTCTTCACTTATTCATCTTTCCAACGAGCCATATTGCACCCAATTTAGCCTTTTGGAACTCGATATATGGCCCTCTAAAGTCGGCACTTAGCAGTCATCAATCTCATCTCATGGTAAATCTCAATCATTGATCTTATAAGACTAATTATTTATTCCACATGCATTGTGGGAAGTGATTCCAAGTGGTTTATATTGTTTTTCCCTCCCATTGTAGTTTGTATGTGGAGTTAGGAGAAGAATAGAGTGTGGAACCCGCGTTAATGTTTTGACTAAACCCACATCCGAAAAATAGAAAATAAATTAAAAAAAAAATAGAAATAGAAATTAACCTGTGCATGTAAATCCTAAAATCTCGAAAATAAAATTAATTAAAATAATTCAAAATCTCGAGTAAACCATGGATAAAATAAAAATAAAATGCATCTCTGGGATAAAATAAAATAAATAAAAATATGTACAAGCTTATATATACAAAATAAATCCAAATAAACAAAAATGTGTACAATCTCATATATACAAAATAAATCCAAATAAATAAAAATATGTACAAGCTCATATATACAAAATAAATCTGGATGTGGTATAGAAAAATTAGGCTTAATTCTGAATCTGGGTTAAGGTTCCATTTTGGGTCAAGGTTCTGCACATGCAAATCTAAGGAATCTAAAAAAAGACATATTATGAGAAGGTCTGGATGTCCAAATTTTCGGATGTCTGAGACTCACATAAAGTGTATTCCCTGGAAACAAATCCATATTTCTTAATTCCACATCAAATAATACAGGTTAGCATGACATGGAGGGATTCATGTATGATAACACAGGATAACTAGAAACCTAGATGACACATCATATACCATTTCAGATAGCACGTAACATGCCACATCAAATGCCATGCAAGGTGAGAATGACTTGTTCAAATCATGGGCATTGGAGGAAGTAATATAGAATGGACAAGTGGCAAGTCTTGATTGGATCTCGTAAAGACATGGATCTGAAATCTGGTATTTGGATGAAGGTACTTGTTAAAAAAAAAGGTTGAATCTAGATGCTCCACGGGATATAACACCTAGGAAGCCACGTCATATGAAAAGTCAAATTAAGGCCTAGTCTGGAGGATTCAAATGCCATGTCAGACATGGCCAATAATATGACATGTGACATGCCACATCAAGTTCTGTGTTAGACTCGCAAAAAAAATAGGCCCTATGTCAGGGTGACGGCTAGAAGACTCTAGCTAGGTATTCAAAAAGGTATTATATCTAATATCCAAGATCCAAGATTTAGAATAAGGCACGAAATGAATAAAACCTAGACTTGTGGATTCTAGATGACACATCACACGACACATCAAGGTGACATAAGGAGACACCCAGGAAAAATTGGAACTTAAATCCAACCTATCATGTTGATGTCAAGAACATTGGATGGAAATGATGTTGTCGAATCAAACTATTTTGCACCATCGATTTACTCAGTCTCAAACCATAGTTGGACGTGAAAGGTTATGGAATGTAGTGAAATCTAGGATCTGAATGATTTGAGAGACAAAGTTAAATCAGGATTTGGATATCCAGAAATTTGGGGTTTCCAATTTATAAATACTTCAAGCTTAAGGCAAGCTCAACATATATGGATTCAAAATTTGTTGTGGGCATAGGAAATTTGGGGTCTCCATATCTTTCAAACACCTGGAGGATTTTCTCTTTATTTTCTTGTCCTATGTGGCTATGGGATCTCCGCTATCCCAGTAGTAGCCAATTTATACATGGAAATTTTTTTAAAACAAGAAATTGATGCCTATCCTCTGAAGCCAAAGCTATGGAAAAGATATGTCGGTGATACATACATTTTCTGGCCACATGGAAGAGAGAGCCTAACTAAGTTCTTTGATCAACTAAATAACCAATCAGAAAGCATAAAATTCACTATGGAATTAGAAGAAAACATAAGCATATCCTTTTTAGATGTTCTTATATCAAAAAAGAACAATGGCTTGCTATCACACTAGGTATATCAAAAAAGAACTCACACAGATCATTATCTCCATGCTAACTCTCACCACCACCTGGCTCAAAATTTTGGGGTCATCAACATGCTAGTCACTCAGGCAGTCAAAATATTGGATGATGAGCACATTGAACAAGAATTAAAACACTTGGAAAAAGTGCTCAAATGAATAGATACCAGGAGAAATAATTTAATATGGTTGTCTAAAATATAGGAGAGGATCCGATATCAGGAACAAAGAGAATGAGGAGGGTAAAAGCATAAACCTTCCATATATTAAAGGTACCACCAAAAAAGTCGCAAATATTATGAAGAAAGGAAATATTAAAGTATATTTTTCCCCTCCTAGCACCCTGAGAAAAATGTTATCTCATGTAAAGGATACCATAAACCTGAGACTACAAAAGGTGTATATTATATCATGTGTTCCTACAGCAAGCAATACATTGGTGAAACGGGAAGATCATTTCAAGTAAGACTAAATGACCACTGCACTGACATCATACATAATCGAACAAAAATATATGCTCTAGTTGAACACTCGCAAGACATTGGACATCACATAAGTATCGAAAATACAAAAATCATTGTGAAATTAGAACATTATGGGAAAACAAAAATATGGGAGGCCTTAGAAATCGAGATGAACGAGAATAATATGAACAGAGATGAAGGGTTAAATATTAGTGAAGCTTGGAAGCCTATCCTGCACTTCCTTTAAATTAATAATAATACAAATACTTGAAGTAATAGGGCTTAAAAAGTTGATCTTGAGCATATAAAGTATTATTATTAATTAATCAAAAAGATTTGTTGTTTAAATTGTGAGCTTGCTCTTCCCAGCTTTGGGATCGAAACGTTGAGTTTCAGAATAAGCTAACGTAGGTTCCTCTTAATGTTCAAATTCAATTCCTTCTAAAACCCAATTTAGCTTTTGGCATGCATTTTCCAAAGAGGCCTTCTTATTATCTAAGATGAACCACAGACACCATAAATTGTTTATGAAATTAAAAAAAAAAATTGCAAGAATGGCCACTCAGGAAGTCATCGTTAATAATGAATTTGACTAGAAGAAATCAATTCTCATCTCATTAGATCAAATCTGAATCAAATCCATAACAACAATGAAGCAAATATGCAACAAATATGAAGCAAATCTTCAAAAACAACAAAGAGAGGATTCACAACATGTTTTTGGAGATAACAACAACAATTTCAAGGTTGCAGCATGTGAAAACGATGTTTTTGTGATGGAGCATTGGTATGGACCAAAGGACCAAAACCAATACCAAACAAGAAGATGAATCTCTACAACATAAAAATGGTTGTAGCCACAAAACACCAGTGCCTTCAGGGAAAAAAAATTGTATTTGTTTGATGTTGTTTTGAAATAAAATTAAAAGCTAAAAAACTATTTAAAAAAATGAAGGAAGGACATATTAACAAAAATTTAAACTTCAATATTGGTTTCATAAAATCCACTCCAAGCACTCTAATACCATGTGAAAGTTGACAATACTCAAACATAACCTAAACTAGCTAACGTCCTTACAAAAATGACAAACAAGCACAAAAATGATGCATGATAAGTTTATTATATCATTCTCTCAACCATACAAGCATCCTTATTTATAGGATGGGATTGAATTAAATACAAGTGAAGGTGGAGATTCCACGTAAGGTGTGATATTACTTAAATGCATTTAACCATGTAATTAAAATATTGACTTACCTCATTCAATTAGGTGCATGTCACAATTGTGGCATGTGCACATAGTTCTCCTAAATTTTGCATATGCACAATAACTTTAGGAAAAAATATTATGAACCTAGGTAAACCTAAAGAAAAAAGTGTAAATACACCAACAATTATGGCACTAACACTTTTTTCATCTTCCTCGTGAATGTAAAAAGACTAGACAACATCACAAAAACTCTAAGCCTTCACTAAAAGCTTAAATCTTCCATTTCTATTGCACATTTTTTTGTGATTCCATCCTCTCTTCTCACATGTTCTTTTAATGTGCCTTAATCCTCCCTATTGCACCTTGATGTGCATCCTTTTCTTCTATGTGTGCCTTGCTATGCATATCTTTTGCACATTGCCCCTGACTTCCTCATGTTTTGTGCATGCTTTGGTGCTCACATATGGGGTACCTTAGGCTGTTAATTTCTTCTACACTAGCCTATATCCATATTAACTTTGGATCTATCAAGCATCAAGAGGGATCAAATCCGTCAAGGTGAAAATATTTTTTAGAGTGCAAAACTTGAGGACAGGTTTTCTTCTTAAGGGATTTGATCCCTCTTGGCGATTGATAGATCTAGAGTTAAAATGGATCTAGGCTAATTACAGTGATGAGGAGCCATGTCAAAATTTTAGATGATCATCATTATGTATACATATATGTTTTAGATGAATTTGATTATTTGAAATTTACTAAGTATAATCTATAACTTGGAGAGCACTATCAAGAAGGCCACTTCAAAAGATACATGATGATTAAGGTGAGTATTATAAAGTAACAATGTTCAGTGATGAAGAAGGTGATAGTAGCAAAGTAATAGGATGCATATAATAAATAACAGATATATTAAGTAATGACCACTCCCAGTCTATCTTCTTTAGATTTTCTTTTACCCACACTTTCTATCTTTCTCAGTTTTTCATATACCACAATTGCTAGTTTTCCCATATTTTCATATAGATCATATGAGAAATGAAGTTGATTTTGCAGACCATTCAAACATTAAACTAGACTAGATATTGCAATGAAGGCCATACCCTACCTCTCTTGCTTTCCAATATTAATAATTGCTTCCCCCCTGTTAGCACTAGAAGTCACCTCATGATTGCAGGGGAGGTAATCCCAGTACCCATCAAGTTATATGTCACAATTAATGGATTTAAAGAGGTCAAATGGATGCAGACTCAAGAGAATATGGTTTTAACTCAGAAAACTGGGCCAGTATGCACAAGCAAATGAGGTCTTGATCAACTTCAGTCAGTAAGTTGGAGTAAGGGTGAATAGAGGGAAGAATTTGGCGAGGAAAGTGTAAAGGTCTACTATGGACATCAAGTCTTCCAACAACCTAAGGAGGAAAAACTCAGAAAACAAGATCCTCTTGAATTCGGAGTTTTGGGAAACTGAAAATGCTATAACTACACTGCAATCAAACATCCATTACAACACAGTCATAACAATCCATGTGAATCCTTCAATCATGAACATTCAGTATCATAAGCATAATAAGATGGAGGAAGAAAGTTGACTTAGATAAAACAAGAAGTCTCAAATCAAACTATATAACCAGAGAACCAGAGCTTCATTAAAACTTTACAATGTGGAATCCTATCTCAACCATCGACCTTAACAAAATATCAAAATTGCCTATATATACTAAAAATTGTTGCAACTACCAGGAGCGTGATCGGGCCCCCGCATTCAAAGTTTCCAGTAGGCGCTTGCTCTATCAAACTGTGCAGTCCTTCTCATGTCAGATGCGAGACAGGCAAAATTATGCGTTTTACAAGAAAATCCATCCAGGAGGAAGCTTCGGGTGGACAGTATGCCTTCATGGCTTCTCTCTACAATGCTTTCCATTTATGGGGTGAGATGAGTTCTCAACTACCGCCCCTATCTTCAATAACTTCCTTCATTGGGATTAGGACGAGGCCAAATACCCATAAATGTTTCCAAGTGGTGCCCATGACTTATTCAAGTCAATCTTGACATCTCGACACTCTACAAATCTTCCCATGTGACCAATACGAGCGTTGTAGGTGCTAAGCTCCTTTGTGGACCCATCCTTCATTGATATGACCTTCGGTTGTGACCAAGCACTTACCCAAAAGGTGCCTCGCGACTTCGCCTCTCAGGTGCTTCGATGTGAGCCACTCCTGACTCTCTTGATTTTCGAACTCGTGAACTGGAGCCTAGCGAGTGCCAACTCCTTTCTTATGGATCCCTTTGATATGACCCTGCTATGACCTGGGGCTTATCTTCAAGGCGTTACGGGATTTTCTCCCTCGGGGGAATTGTTTTTTGCTCCCTGCAAAATCTCTGATTTGTGAAACTGCGAAATCGTTGATCCTGCACCACGTGCCCTTCTGGTTTGGATGACCCACGTTAATTTAGAGTTTCAGGACCTCGGAACCTTTTTGAACAACTTAGAAATATTTCAAACTCTCATCTTCCGTGATAATTTTCCACCGATGATCTCTTCTAAATGAGATCCACGGCCCAGATTTTTCCTTTGTTTTCGGGCCTGGAATGAGTCGCTCTGAGTGTTGTGCTTTGTGCTCATGGTTGTGGCCTGTGGCTCTTGACAACTTTATGTGATAACATTTGGATCCACAAGGGATGGAATGCTCCCTGCGAGCTGCCAAGAACAAGTAGTTCCAGTGCCCTAGTTGTTGCTTTATGGAGTCAAGCTCAAAACATTTTGCTGAAGGCCGACATGTACACTAATCTACTTATAAAAAGGAAAAAAAACACACATGCTCCAGAAAGAGCTTATTTATGTACAGTCCTATGCTAACTTATTTTTACAAAGCATTAGGTGAAAGAAAACTTCCACCATATCCATTCAAGTGGCTTCCTAACTGGAAGACTATTTACTCTTTCAGTGATTGATAACAGATAATGCAATAGTGACAGTAGAAAGATTACATCCTTTAGAATTCCTCTAGTTGACAAAGGTGGGATAAGACTTGGAGAATTTAGATCATGGAGGAAATGAAACTCCATCTATTCTCCCACATGTTCATAGAATGAGTGACCCACTCGAGAAAATTTGTAACAGAAAGCATGCTCTGCTCCACAGTTGCTCACACATGGTTCGATGTCTTCTATAGACCTAGGATGGCTGATTTCCACACAATATTTCTCTTTAATGTGTAGAGGACAAGGATTTATAGTGTGGCCTTGGAAATACTTCATATCTGGCTCAAAATCCGCTTTATAGATGTCATACACAAGCCAGTTGCTCCCCAATCTATCAAAATGTGGTTAAGGGATCCACTCTTCTTCATTTGAATACTCAGAAAAGATGAGTGAGCACAAAACTCACCATTCTTGCAAAAAAGTAGTGATGTCTTGATCCTTCTCTTCAATCCCAGGTAAAAATACATCATGGGAAAACCTTTGGAAGAAAAGAGAATAATCCTCCTCCACAACTATTTATTCTTCCAAAACTGAGACAGCAGGTACATCAGGAGTTGAATATGATACCTCTATTGATGTGCAATCATGAGCACTATCATCAACCATATCTGGAAGGACTTCTTCATCATAAGCAGGGCTTCCAAGAACATCTGTTTGGAGGACCGAAATATCCTCTTCAACTCCTTCAAACGAGCAGTANTCTGCCTCCAGATTTTATATTTTTGCAGAAAGTGATTTTACCTTCTCCACCAACTCACCCAAAGAATCTCCATCATCCTCACAGCCTTCATCCTCACAACTTCCATTAGACATAGACATATCTTGAATATAGTCTTTATATTCCCCACAACAATTATGACAGATTAACTCAGAGGAATAAAAAGTTTGACAATGCCTATTGAAAGCAGCATGAAATTCTCCCAGGGAGGAGATACTAGCAGGGGGTAAGGAGTGATACCATTCACAAGCATCTCCTGCTAATGAGAACATGAACATATTTAATAAAACATCCTCATGATGTATCTCCCATTGATGCATGAGTTCATGAAACTCACAGAGATACTCTGGAGGGTTGTCCTCTTTATGCTCTCTAAATATGGGCAAAAAATCACCCCATTCATCCATAGTAGGAACAACATTAGGAAAACCAGGAACAAAGGATAAAACCTCCGAGCCAAGATTCTTTCCATTTCAAAAAAGTGGAGTCACCACTGGATCCTTTAATCATGGAGTCTCCAAGTGAATGATATGCATTCTGAATGTGTTTGGTCTTTGCTCACCATCAAAGACTAGATATGATCATTGTCAATCTCCCAGGGAACTTTCAAGCTGAGAAAGACACTGCTAAAAGCCTTCTCGAGAAAAATTATCTTGGTCAGCTTCAAGTGCGCTATAGGAAGCCACAACTAAAATAGTGGAGTCGACACCGTGGAGTCGCCAGGTGCAAGAACAATCTTCAATGGTTCTGATACCTGATGCACCTTCAGAATCAGAACCTCTTTGTCATTATATCCCGAGGAAATGTCTTAAATTTGTTCCCTGAAAACAGTGTTAGAAATGTTAGCACTAGAAGTCACCTCCTGATTGTAGGGGAGGTAAGCCCAGTACCCATCAAGTTATATGTCATGATTAATGGATTTAAAGAGGTCAAATGGGCGCAGACTCAAGAGAATATAGTTTTAACTCAGAAAACTGGGCCAGTATGCATAAGCAAATGAGGTCTTGATCAACTTAAGTCAGTAAGTTGGAGTAAGGGTGAATAGAGGGAAGACTTTGGTGAGGAAAGTGTAAAGGTATGCTATGGAAATTAGGTCTTCCAGCAGCCTAAGGAGGAAAAACTTAGAAAACAAGATCCTCTTGAATTTGAAGTTTCAGGAAACTGAAAACGTTATAACTACACTGCAATCAAACATCCATTACAACACAGTCACAACAATCAATGTGAATCCTTCAATCATGAACATTCAGTATCATACACATAATAAGATGGAGGAAGAAAGTTGGCTTAGATCAAACAAGAAGTCTCAAATCAAACTACATAACCAGAGAACCAGAGTTTCATTAAAACTTTACAATGTGGGAGCTTAGCTCAACCATCGACCTTAACAAAATATCAAAACTGCCTATATATACTAAAAATGGTTGCAACTACCAGGAACGTGATCGGGATGCTACATTCAAAGTTTCCAATCGACACCCACTCTGTCATACTGTGCAGGTCTTCTCATGTCAGATGCAAGACAGGCGCAGTTATGCGTTTTATAGGAAAATCCATCCAGGAGGAAGATTCGGGTGGATAGACTGCCTTCATGGCTTCTCTCTTCAATTCTTTCCATCTATGGGGTGAGACTAGGTCTCAAATTCTGCTCGTATCTTCAATAACTTCCTTCATTGGGATCAATATGAGGCCTGACACCCATGAATGTTTCCAGGCGGTGCCCACGAATTCTTCAAGTCAATCCTGATGCCTCGAGGCTCTGAAAATCTTCCCCTATGACCAATAGGAGAGTTGTAGGTGCTAATCTCCTTTTTGGACTTGTCCTTCATTGATATGACCTCCGGTTGTGACCAAGTGCTTACCCAAAAGGTGCCTCGCGACTTCGCATCTCGGGTGCTTTGATGTGAGCCACTCCCGACTCTCCCGATTTCTGAACTCGTGAATTGGAGCCTAGAGAGTGCCAACTCATTTCTTATGGATCCCTCTGATATGACCTCGTTATGAACTGGGGCTTATCTTCAAGGCGCTACGAGATTTTCTCCCTCGGGGGAATTGCTTTTTTCTCCCTTTGAAATCTCTGATTCGCGAAACTACGAAATCGTTGATCCTGCACCACGTGCCCTTCTAGTTTGGATGACCCGCGTTAATTTTGGGTTTCGGGACCTCGGAACCTTGTTGAACAACTTAGAAATATTTCAAACTTTAGACTCCCATGATAAGTTTCCACCGGTGATCTCTCCTAAATGAGATCCATGGCCCAGATATTTCCTTTTTTTTCAAGCCTGGAATGAGTCACTCTAAGTGTTGTGCTTTGCGCTCATGGTTGCAGCCTGCAGCCCTTGAAAACTTTATGTGATAACATTTGTCTCCACGGGGGATGGCATGCTCCCCACGAGTTGCCAAGAACAAGTAGTTCCAATGCCTTAATTGTTGGGTTATGGATTCGAGCTCAAAACATTTTGTCAAAGTCCGACATGTACATTATTCTACTTATAAAAAGGAAAACAAACACACATGCTCCAAAAAGAGCTTATTTATGTACAGTCCTAGGCTAACTGATTTTTACAAAGCGTTAGATGAAAGCAAACTTCCACCATAGCCATTCAAGTGGCTTCCTAACTGGAAGACCATTTACTCTGTCAGTGATTGATAATAGATAATGCAATCATGACAGCAGAATGATTACATCCTTCAGACTTTGTCCAAATGAAAAAGGTGGGATAAGACTTGGAGGATTAAATTCATGGAGGAAATGAAACTCCATCTATTCTCCCACAGGTTCATAGAATGAGTGACCCACTCTAGAAAAATGGTAACAGAAAGCCTGATCTGCTCCATAATTGCTCACACATAGATGGATGTCTTTTGCAGACCCAGGATGGTTGATTTCCACACAATATTTTTCTTTAATGTATAGAGGACAAGGCTTTATAGTGTGGCCTTGGAAATCCTTCATATACGAATCAGAATTTGCTTTATAGTTGTCATACACAGGCCAAATGCTCCCCAATCTATCAAAATGTGGTGAAGGGATCCACTCTTCTTCATCTGAATACTCAGAAAAGATGAGTGAGCAAAAAACTCCTCGATCTTGCAAAAAAGGAGCGATGTCTTGATCCTTCTCTTCAATCCCAGGTAAAAATACATCATGGGAAAACCTTTGGAAGAAAAGAGAAGAATCCTCCTTCACAACTATTTCTTCTTCTAAATCTGAGACAGCAGGTACATCAGGGGATGAATGTGATACCTCTATTGTTGTGCAATCATCAGCACTGTCATCAACCATATATGGAAGGAATTCTTCATCATAAGCAGGGCTTCCAAGAACATCTGTTTGGAGGACCGAAATATCCTTTGCATCTCCTTCAAATGAGTAGAAAGCACGTTCTGCCTCCATCTTTTCTATTTTTGTAGAAAGTGATTTTACCTGTTCCACCAACTCACCCAAAGCATCTCCATCATCCTCATAGCCTTCATCCTCACAACTTCCATTAGACTCAGCCATATCTTGAATATAGTTTTTATATCCCCACAACAATTATGACAGATTAACTTAGAGGAATAAAACTTTTGACAATGCCTATTGAAAGTTGCATGAAATTCTCCCAGGGAGGAGATGCTAGCAGGGGGTAAGGAGTGATACCATTCATGAACATCTCCTGCTAATGAGAAAATGAACATCTTTAATAATAAATCCTCATTATGTATCTCCCATTGATCCATGAGTTAATGAAACTCACTGGGATGCTCTGCAGGGTTGTCCTCTTTACGCTCTCTAAATATGGGCAAATAATCACCACATTCATCCATAGTAGGAACAACATTAGGAAAACCAGGAACATAGGAGAAATTAAAAGGAGAAAACCTCTGAGCCAAGATTCTTTCCATTTCAAAACAATGGAGTCGCCATTGGATCCTTTAATCATAGATTCACCAGGTGAATGATATGAATTCTGAATGTGATTGGTCTTTTTTTACCATCAAAGACCAGATCTGATCATTGTCAATCTCCCAGGGAACTTTCAAGCTGCGAAATCCACTGCTAAAAGCCTTCTCGAGAAAAATTCTCTGGGTCGGCTTCGGGTGTGCTATAGGCAGCCACAACTGAAAAAGTGGAGTCAACACAGTGGATTTGTCGGGTGCAAGCACAATCTTCAATGGTTTTGATATCTGATGCACCTTCAAAATCAGAAGCTCTTTGTCGTTCTATCCCAGGGAAATGTCTTCAATTCGTTCCCCAGCAACAGTGCCAGAAATGTTAGCACTAGAAGTCACCTTCTGATTGCAGTGGAGGTAAGCCCAGTACCCATCAGGTTATATGTCACGATTAATGGATTTAAAGAGGTCAAATGGGCACAGACTCAAGAGAATATCGCTTAACTCATAAAATTGGGCTAGTGTGCACAAGAAAATGAGGTCTTGATCAACTTCATTCAGTAAGTTGGAGTATGGGTGAATAAAGGGAAGAATTTGGTGAGGAAAGTGTAAAGGTATTCTATGGACATCAGGTCTTCCAGCAGCCTAAGGAGGAAAAATTCAGAAAACAAGATCCTCTTGAATTCAGAGTTTCAGGAAATTGAAAACGTTATAACTGCACTACAATCAAACATTCATTACAACACAGTCACAACAATCCATGTGAATCATTCAATCATGAACATTTAGTATCAGACACATAATAAGATGGAGGAAGAAAGATTACTTAGATCAAACAAGAAGTCTCAAATCAAACTACATAACCAGAGAACCAGAGCTTCATTAAAACTTTACAATGCAGGAGCCTAGCTCAACCATCGACCTTAACAAAATATCAAAACTGCCTATATATACTAAAACCTGTTGCAACTACCAGGAGTGTGATCGAGCCCCTGCATTCAAAGTTTATAGACGGTGCCCGCTCTGTCAGACTGTGCAGTCCTTCTCATGTCAGATGCGAGACATGCGCAGTTATGCGTTTTACATGAAAATCCATCCATGAGGAAGCTTCATGTGGACAGTCTGCCTTCATGGCTTCTCTCTGCAACGCTTTCCATTTGTGGGGTGAGACAAGGTCTCAACTTCCTCCCCTATATTCAATAACTTCTTTCATTGGGATCAGTATAAGGCCTGACACCCATGAATGTTTCCAGGCGGTGCCCACGACTTCTTCAAGTCAATCCTGACGCCTCGAGGTTCTACAAATCTTTCCCTATGACCAATACGGGCGTTGTAGGTGCTAAGCTCATTTGTGGACCTGTCCTTCATTGATATGACCTCCGTTTGTGACCAAGCGCTTACCCAAAAGGTGTCTCATGACTTCGTGTCTCAGGTGCCTCGATGTGAGCCACTCTCGACTCTCCCAATTTTCGAACTTGTGAACTGGAGCCTAGAGAGTGCTAGCTCCTTTCTTATGGATACCTTCAATATGACCCCTCTATGACCTGGGTCTTATCTTCAAGGCACTATGGGATTTTCTCCCTCGAGGGAATTTCTTTTTTCTCCCTGTGAAATCTCTAATTCACGGAACTATGAAATCGTTGATCCTATGCCATGTGCCCTTCTAGTTTCAAAAACCCACGTTAATTTCAGGTTTTGGGACCTCGGAACCTTGTTGAACAACTTAGAAATATTTCGAACTCCCATCTCCCGTGATAATTTTCCATCGGTGATCTCTCCTAAATGAGATCCACGGCCCAAATTTGTCCTTTATTTTTGGGCCTGGAATGAGTCGCTCTGAGTGTTGTGCTTTGTGCTCATGGCTGTAGCATGCGACCCTTGAAAAAATTATGTGATAACATTTGGCTCCATAGGGGATGGCATGCTCCCTGTGAGCTACCAAGAACAAGTAGTTCCAATGCCTTAGCTGTTGGGTTATGGAGTCGAGCTCAAAACATTTCGCCAAAGGTTGACATGTACATTATTCTACTTATAAAAAGGAAAACAAACACACATGCTCCAGAAAGATCTTATTTATGTACATTCCTAGGCTAACTGATTTTTACAAAGCGTTAAGTGAAAGCAAACTTCCACCATAGCCATTCAAGTGGCTTCCTAACTAGAAGACCATTTACTCTGTCAGTAATTGATAACAGATAATGCAATCATGACAGCAGAACGATTACATCCTTCAGACTTCCTCCAGATTACAAAGGTGGGATAAGACTTGGAGGCTTCAAATCATGGAGGAAATGCAACTCCATGTATTCTCCCACAAGTTCATAGAATGAGTGACCCACTCTAGAAAATTGGTAACAGAAAGCCTGCTCTGCTCCACAGTTGCTCACACATGGCTGGATGTCTTCTGCAAACCCAGGAGGGTTGATTTCCACACAATATTTTTCTTTAATGTATAGAGGACAAGGATTTATAGTGTGGCCTTAGAAATCCTTCATATCTGGCTCATAATCCTCTTTATAGATGTCATACACAAGCCATCTTCTCCCCAAGCTATCAAAATGTGGTGAAGGGATCCACTCTTCTTCATATGAATACTCAGAAAATATGAGTGAGCACAAAAGTCCTCGATCTTGCAAAAAAGGAGCGATGTCTTGATCCTTCTCTTCAATCCCAGGTAAAAATACATCATGGGAAAACCTTTGGAAGAAAAGAGAAGAATCCCCCTCCACAACTATTTCTTCTTCTAAATCTAAGACATCGGGTACATCAGGGGTTGAATATGATACCTCTATTGTTGTGCAATCATTAGCACTGTCATCAACCATATATGGAAGGACTTCTTCATCATAAGCAGGGTTGTCAATAACATCTGTTTGGAGGACTGAAATATCCTCTGCATCTCCTTCAAACGAGCAGCAAGCACGTTCTGCCTCCATCTTTTCTATTTTTACAGAAAGTGCTTTTACCTGCTCCACCAACTCACCCAAAGCGTCTCGGGTGCTTCTATGTGAGCCACTCCCGACTCTCCCTATTTCCGAACTCGCGAACTAGAGCCTAGTGAGCGCCGGCTCCTTTCTTATGGATCCCTCTGATATGACCCTGGTATGACTTGGGGCTTATCTTCAAGGCACTACAGAATTTTCTCCCTCGGGGGAATTTCTTTTTTCTCCCTACAAAATATCTAATTTGCGAAACTACAAAATCGTTGATCCTATGCCACATGCCCTTCTCATTTGGATGGCCCACGTTTATTTTTGGTTTCGGGACCTCAGAACCTTGTTGAAAAACTTAACAATATTTCGAACTCCCGTCTCCTGTGATACGTTTCCACCGATGATCTCTCCTAAATGAGATCCACAGCCCAGATTTGTCCTTTGTTTTCAGGCTTGGAATGAGTCGCTCTGAGTGATGTGCTTTGTGCTCATGGTTGCGGCCTGCATCCCTTGACAACTTCATGTGATAACACCCCCAACCTCAATTTTATTGGCATTATGTTGCATGATTTTGATTTTAATCCATTGTATGTATCTTAAAATTACAATGGTTTTAATGTGCAAATACTAATAGAGTAATCACACCCAAGCAAACAAAGTGGTGGACTTCAACTTATAACTCATAATATCTTTTGAAACATCAAAGTATGTGTTTTATGTTGTGTTATTGTTAAAATTGTTTCACTTGATCATTTTCACTATCTCATTGTGAAAATCAATGCACCAAATCAATTTTCTTGGTATTGTTGCTTCAATTGATGCATTGTATCATTTTTCATTGTATTATCACTAAAAGCAATGCACCCTATTATTTTTTGTTATGTCATTGCTAAAATTAATGCAACTGCTTGATTTCTCTAAATCATTTTTCAATATATCATCACTGAAATCAATGTGCCCTATCGTTTTGCATTATGTCACCGTTGAAATCAATGGAAATACTTGATTGTTGTAAATCATGTTTCACGATATAATCATTAAAATCATTGCACCTTATTTTTTCAATCTATATTGTTGTTGAAATCAATGCAACTACTTGATGCATATGCATTATATCATTATTGAAATCAATGCACTTCCCTGATTAGTTTAAACCATTTTTCACTATGTCATCATTGAAATTAATGTACATTAACTTGAATGTAGTCTTAAATATGAACACATGTACATGACAACATGGAAATTAAAGAAATTAATTGATGTATTCTTTCATTTTTGGTGTGTGAGATCATGACGAGATTATGATCATTTTAGGCATGACTTTCATTGTCATTATTCTCTAAGCTTTATTGAATTTCAAGTATCATATTGCTCGCGCTTTAATGTTTTGCAACTATCCATGTTCTAGAGCTACATGCATTTATATGTAATTTCATTACCCTTTGGTACTAGCATCATATGGTAGGATTTTTATATAAATTTCATAGTTCGTAAATGGGCATTGCTATATGCACATTATAATGTGGAATATGGAGGATTGTGTTGTGATATATTTATATAAATTTCATAGTTCTTAAATGGACATTAGTATATGTATGTTATAATGTAGAATATGGAGAACTCACTTGTAATATCTATATAGTCCATTTTATTTGTTCGGGTCGCTTATAAACCTAGTGTAATTCCATAAATACTCATCTTAATATAAACCATTCCAATTTAGTTGTGTTGTTTATAGAAATTTCTTCTAAGCAACATATCTTGCTTATCTTACTACTCCTTAATAAAATGGGCAATTATTTCTATCCAATGTTGCCACAAAGACATCTTCCCTTTACTGTTTTGGCTTTACATTACATTGGATTTACACAAGTTAAGATTTTTAGCCTTGGCGTAACCATTTCAATTAATAGGCAATGCACAATCAATTGAGGTAACTTCCAATGTCGAGACTTTTTGCTCACCATTTTATATATTCATTTATCTATTAGCGGATTGATTGGAAATTCTTACTGCATCTTTTTACTACACATATAGTCCCATAAATTAACCTTCAAACCTAAAAATGGTAGAAATAAATATATTAATAGAGTCTCGACATTGGAAGTTACCTCAATTGATTGTGCATTGCCTATTAATTGAAATGGTTACGCCAAGGCTAAATATATCAATAGAGATATCACTGTCTTGAATTGAATTGATGTGGAATAGTGAGAATTCATGTCCATGTATTGTCGATGCAGTATGTCATGTACATAGAATATGGATGGTGGACTTCCACTTGCAAGAAAAAAAGAAAAGTATAAACAGCTCTTGGGATTTTAATCAATTTATTAAAAATGTACAATATATTTGTTATATTGAAGGTGTACAACATACAATAAGTTCAGACGTTATAAATTATCGTTCTATTGTATGGTGTTGTTACATTAAAAGAAGAAAGAATCATTCAATCCCATGTTTATGTTTGACAACAATACCAAATTTAATGTTTGATGATTGATAACATGTAGTTGTAGGATGAATAAGCATAAGCTAGACTCAATATTTATGTCCTCCTCTTCCAGTAATTATTGAATATAATTGATAATAGCATCTCATTCTACTACGTGTCTTTCTAGTTCCAACGACAATAGACATTCTTCGAGAGGTTCCTGCATTTCGTCTATATTAGAAAAACCCTGTTTTTGTGATCTAATGAAGGTTGGGGATCCTGCTCTTTATCATCTAGTAATTTTTATTGTTGTGTTTATTTATCTTCACATTGCCTTCAAGAAAACCCATTGTGAAGCAATTAAAGTATTGAGATGTAATACCCCTAGGCCAAACCCCAATTTAAAATGTATATATAGGCTAGTGAGCCAGGATATTTTGGGTCGGAGTGCCTTTGTAAATACTCTTTGAGGCCAGAATTATTGTGTGATTCTTAGGCCGGAGAAGCATAGATGATAAAAGGCCAGTGATCCTATCATTGTAATATGTAATCACACTTGGATATTAATAAAAATACATCAATTTTGCAGACCAACCAAACAAAAGAGTATGGGGGGCTAGAACTCCACTAGAGGAAAAGAAGGCTAAGGGTCTAGGAAGAGGGGCTAAGCCAAGGAAATATTATAAGAATATTTTCTAAAGTCTATTTTATGGGATATATTCATATCTATCCTAAATTCCTAAAAGAGAGGAACGTATCACCATGTGGAGCCCATGTAGTTCCCAACATGACAAGTATCAAGTTGGGAACATGCATGTTGGCCCTTGACCAAGTTTTGAGGAACACTTGGTCATATTTGACTGTTTTTGGACTTCGACAACTTGTCAAAGATGGAGCGCAACGCGAAACGGAGATCGTGGAAGCTAGACCCCTTTCTTGGGTCCTTTTTGGGTTTTGGGGGATAATGTAATGGGTATGGGATGTCGGCCCATGGGTTTACCCATGTTTAGGCCTATTTTGTAAAGTATAAATAAGTAGCTAGGCAATGTAAGAGAGGGAAAGAAGCTAAGTGCTAGTAAAGGCTTTGTGTATACTGTGTGACCGACTTGCGGAGCTGAGTACAAGTGATGTAAGTGTTGAGTGCACAGACTGTAAGAAGGCTCTGTGCTAGATCTACTCGGGGAAGGAGGATCTGGTGAGGTGTGCGCAGATCTCCTATCCTATGCGGAGTACAAGTTTGAGCTCTATGTTGTAACCAGATTGACCAAAGCTAATAAAAAAGAAGACGACTTTGTGGACGTAGCCCCAGGGTGGGGGTGAACCACGGTAAACCTGTGTGTTGTGCTATGTGCTTCAACCTAATGTGTTTATCTCTTTCCATGTGTTGTGCTTTGATATGATTATGCTATGTGATTTTCTATGATATGCTTAGATAGATCTACTTTTCTTTGTGCTTCTTAGATGTATGGATGTAGATCTGACATATATGAAAGTGTTGAGTGCTAGACCTATTTTGTTGTTGCTAAGTGATAACTTAACCTAGTTCTAAGTGAATGATGCGGTGCCCTGCGCCACCTATGGAGTGCCATGAGGGTTAAATACTGATGAATGATCTATGCTAAAGTGTTTGCTAAGTGTTAGAATCACATATATGTGTCCCAGCTAAGGTTGCAGACACCTGATTCTTGCAACCACCCCTACCTCTACCTCGGTTGAGACTTCATCTGCTTCGCAGGTGTTGCCGAAAGGGCCGGTAGTTAGGGTTTTGTTGGTGCATTGTTGAAGCATTGAACCATGGGTCTGCCCCTGTGCCAACAATGCATATAAAAAGTAATAAATTAGTACATTTTCCATCATTCACTCATCATTCTAATGATCATTCTTACCTTGAATTTTACCATCGATACTCTCTCGACCATCCATATTCAGACATGTACTTGGGAATATTTGGGATCTTTTGATAACCAGTAGACCAAGATCAATTGAACTGAAGAATCGGGTTGTCAGGCCCATGTGCATTTGAAGAAGCAGGTTTTCAAACCCGTGATCATTCTCTCTGGGTGAGAGAATTGCTAAGAATTTATTTTCCCTGTGTGTTGGGAAATAGCTACAGTACTCTAAGACTTTCTATTTGACCTGTTTCTAAATACCTAAAAGGGAAGTGGGACAACCAAAGGATTGTTGAGTAGAGAAGGGGTACACTTCCTCGGGTGGAAAAGGCTATGGGAAAAGAGAGGTTGTAGGCTAGTTTCAGCAGTTAGTACCTTGACCTGAGATTTATCGTGCTGGATAGACCTTAGTATGGCTTAGGAAGCCTTCCCTGGTGGAGTTTCTAGCCTCATCTCGGGCGTGACCTACTGTTGAGAGAGTTAGCACTCTGTAAATTGCCTTGGCTAAGGAGGAAAATCACAAACGTAACCCCAAACCAACTTGAGGCTAGAAGTTATCCCTTCCAACCTAGAGGGGGCTCTCTCTCTTCAAATCAATCATTGAAAGGATCGATTTGGTTTTATGCTCAAAGAATATATCTCTAAGATGAATTTGGATTTATAGTATTGGTGGCAATGTGGACAGAAAGTTCATTGGGCAATGGAGTCACAGAAAAGTCAGAAATCAATGAAGGTTTATTGGATACTTGGTAGATTGAGAAGTGACTTATCATAGGCAAGATAAAGAGCACTGCTTTAGGCCAATTAGATATCATTGTAGACAAAAGATCATAGAGAACACAAATAACCTCTTAGGGCATCTAACAAGGAAGAATCCCAAGATGATTATGGTAGAAGGACAAATGAAATTACATGCAGCGAAGCATCATCTACAGATGAATTCTGATACATACAATTTAGATTAACACAAAGAAGAAGCCATATAGCATAGATACATTTAAACTGGAAGACAAAACTATAAGATCATGTGCATAAAGTAATACAATCACATGTATCTCTGGAGTCAAATCTCGGGGACTTCTGATCCAGTAATTTCATTAATATCAGAGAGAAATTACAAAAAGGTATTCAATAGTCTCTTCCTTACACACTTTCCAACACTTAGCTCTCATAGCTACATGAAATATATACAAAAATATCTTCCTATGCTGTCAAATTCGAATCCAACTATCATCGTATGATAATTCTAACAATTTCACATATTCAGCGATAAAATATTCAACAAAATGCTAAGAAAAAGGAGTCAACTTGGACTCATTAATTACATCATAATAACTTGATCAAAATCAATCTTTGAGTCCCTAAAATGATGGTGTTCGATCTTGATACTTGATGGAGGTGATATGACACATTTGATGACTTTATTTTGTCCATTTGGTAACAAATTGGCTGCTTTATCATTGTTGTGCAGCATACATGTTGCGCAACAACAACCTACAGGAAAAGCGCAGTGCAGTTGAGCAATGGTGTTTAGCAGTTGTGCAACAACTGACCCTTTTAATATTTGCTTGCTTTTTCTTGATCTGATTGGTTAAATTGATGCAATAGATTTTATCTTGTTTTCCCATTAACATATCCCATTCAAAAAATAGACTGATGCACAACTACTCCTTAAAAAATTGACTGATATAGTTGCACAGCATGCCTACTGCACAACTGTAAATTTTCTTTCACAACTCAAATATGAGATTTCCAAAATTTATCCGGACAACAAAAACTGATCATGTATAATAATCCATTAAATATACAAGTATGCACACGAACACCATCTGAATAGTTAGGAGATTGTAATAATTTGGAATTAGGACCTTCTGTTGTGCATAGTCAAAAAAGGAAACTTTTATGAATTTAGCTCCAAGGGATTAAATCTTTGTTGCTTCAACAAGCAATTCAAGCTTGCCTTTCCCCTTCTTTTATGTCTCTAACTGCTGCAAGATTTGTTTGAGGGCTATGTTTTCCTTTCTCAAGGTCATATGTTTCTTATATATATTCTTAAGTTGTTTATGTATAGGTTGATTCCTTTTCACCATGAATATGGCATGGTCCATTGCAGGCTCACACTCATTAAGGAGTTCTTTACATTTCAACTTTGTTTTTTCGTTCTCCTCCCTTTGTTGAATTATCATATCTTGTGCTTCTCTTAATTGCTTCCTTAAACTGTTGAAAGTGTGTTGTCCCCCATCGTCCTTTTTTTCATTTGGTTAATTTGTTGCTCGAGGTTCCTCCTAGGTTTTCAACTTCCTAGATGAGGATCTAGTCAAAGGAATAGTAAATTTAGGCATTTCTTTCACTTTTGAGCTATGTTCCACTGTCTTCCCTTTGCACTTTGTTTTGAAGTTTATTGGAGTCACAGGGACTGATGTTTCACCTATTGCTGAGATGTCTTTCTTAGAAGTATGCTCCAAAGCCTTTTTTTTCATTTCCCTATTTTCATGTTGTAATTATGTTATGACAAAGTGGGCTTTCCTTAGTTGTTCTTGCAGCTCAAGGTTCATGTTGTCTTTGTCACTAGGATAATATGCTTCTGTAAAAACCTTTGGATCTTCTGCGGGTACTTGTGATGAGTGTGTGGCAGGAATTCTTTTAGTTGTTGACCTAGTAACTAGTTTTCTAGGGGCTATGACCTTTTCTCGGGAAAACTGAAGCTTTTTCCCTTTCTTTTCAACTTGTTGACTTACTACAGGTTCCTTGGCTTCCTTTTCCATTTTCTTTATAGAACTTTGATGAACATAAGTGGTGATCTTTGCTACTGATGAAGGTGTGTCTCTCATGCTTTGAGGGTTGTTTGAAGAATCAGTTGTTATATGTTATGATGCTACAAAAAATTCCCAATCTTGTTTCATCTTTCTAAGCTCTTCTAATACCAACAACTTTATCAAATAAAAATGGAAGAGGGTATATTCTCCTTGATCTCCCCTTACTTGTACTATGTCATCCATCTTTCCTAGGCTTCTGAAAAGGTAATAGGGCAGATTCAAGGGTTTCTTACTAGTGAAATGCATTAAAAGTATGATATGGTATTGGTAGACCCTAGTGAATCTCCCTTCACATGTGAAGAATCTTTGGATTACCCTTAGCAACTTACTATGACTTTCCAATAGAAGCTCTTTAGGTATGGTGGATCCAAAGTCAGTGTTTCTAAATTTAGGTTTCAAAAAATCATGATAGTAGGATAGATCCAATTGCATACCTTTTGACCATTGTTCTTCATGAGCAGAGATCTATGTTGCAGCGGAATTAGTATCTTTAGAAACTTGAAACTAGAGGTTTCCCACCTTAGCCCTAATGCCATCAAAACTTAATGCAAACTCCTTTGTCACCTGCATGTTGTATCCCTAAATATTTTCACAAAACCTTATACAACCCACTTGTTCAAAAGAGACTCTGATTGTTGGATTTGAATTCACTAACTTTAAACCCTAACGCTCAAATCTGACAATATCACTACCCTTTGTATTCCTTCTTTTTCCCTCTGGAGTTGCCATAATGTTGGTATATATCAATATCTTGTGAAAATGAGAAAATAGGAATGTGCACAGCAAAAAATGAAGTGTCTACAGATGTGTAATGAATTGCAAAAATTCAATTTGATAAAGCAAAGGCTATATATTTGAGGCGAAGATGGAATATTTGGGTTCATAAGAAATGTTTTCCTTTCAAACTTCAGCCAAGAACCTGAAAAGTCTGTTGGGAGGTGTGAGAAAAAGTCATTTGCAGATGCGCAACTTTATGTGAAGTGTTATGTGCAACATCCCCTACAGTCTGTGCGCAGCAAAAAATGCAGCATTTGCAGATGCGCAACGATCTTGGATGGAAAATTTTGAATTTGCAGAGGAAGAAAGAAATATATAGGGGGTTTCTTCACCTGGAGGAGGAACAATTTGAATGATAAAATCAAACTAAACCATCATTTATACCTATCATACCTCATTGTACCTTCATACTTGATTCCCATAGCATTAGGACATTGCACAACAACTTGTGTTGCACAATGATTGCTTGATGATGTCACGTGCCTCCGATAGATTTGAGCTTCTGAAATTATTTGAACCATGACAAGACTAACTCTAACTGACTTGAATTAACCTCATGACCTCTCATAATGAATTTTTTGTGACATGACAACCCATACCTTTGGCACCAAGACCATATGTTTCATGACTCAACTTTATTTTATGACCTTACTCAAACATATTTATCAATCACAACCCATTTACTCATAACCTAAGAGAAATTATGCCATGGTCTTTATGAGACCAAAGCATGACTTTACCCTATCATACATTGTTTACTCACATCCTAACAACCTATTTATAGGACACTAATAGACAGTTTATGAGCAGCAGAATCTATGGTTGGGAGGAATGTCTAAGGTCTACACGCAGTTGGTGAATTATTAAAAATATAAGTGTTATTTTTATATGTGTTTCATGCTTTTACTGTATGAAAACTTATATGAATTTTGTATGTTTTATTATGCTTGTTTATGCATGAATTGTATATCGTTTACATTGCATAATTGTTGCATAAGCAAAGCATTTTATTAACTAAATGGTATCAGAGATAGAAATTTTATTATGGCATGGCCCAGCCTAGGGCTGGAAATGCTACAAGGTGGTATCAGGGAAAAAATAATAGAGGTAATGGGACTCAGCTAGGTGGTTGGGTACGCTACAATGTGGTACCAAAGCCACAAGTGTAGTACTAAGCCTGCATGGGCCAATTAGAAAAACGTTGAAGATAGAAATTGCAGAAATTTAATTTTCAAAGAATGTCTCTGATATGTTTGACAAAATTACTGCACTAAAATTGGGGGAATTTCACAAGTAAATGGAGGAAATTTATCCATGGATTAGAAATCCCCAAATTTTAAATGCATTCTGAACAAATTTGGACCTATAGATGGCCAAATTTCAAAGTTACAGAGGAAATCATGGTAGAATTGGTAAGATTCCCCAATTCCTAAATGGAATTAAGAAAAATTCACACCTAGAATTGTTAACCAGTCGTGCACAGGGATAATTGGATGTTGTGAAGGTCTATTTGGGAATTTTTGGGCCTATAATTGGCCAAATTATAGAGTTACGGAGCATCCATGGTGAAATTGGGTGAAATTGGGCAAAAGCCCCAATTTTTTGTAGTGAAGTTATGGAGAAATTTGATGTGGGAGGATCAAATTTCGAGTGCATAGGTTGAAGTGATGTTTACAGGGTCAAAATTGGTCGTATTGAGCCTAATCACAAAGCTTCAATGGTGGTTGAAGAAATATTGTGAATTTGGTGATTTCTTTAGAAAATTTGGGATTTTTTTTTGTACGATGACATCAGCATGACATGGAGTCATGTATCAGTTGATGTGGTGGAATGACATGGACTACCACATAGACAGGTCCACGGTGGCATAACATAAGACAATGTGGTAGATGTGGTAGGGTAGTAGGTGATGTGCAACCATAGTGGTGAATGGGGTTTTGGCCAGAACCGCAATGAGATTTCAAGAATTGACCAAGTAAAAGAATGGATCGGTCGAACGAAGAGGATCAAGGTATGTATGGGGGAAACATGAAATTATCGTATCCCGTGATGAAGTTTACAAATTTTACTAAGTATCAAGACATCGCATAGCGTGGTGAATGATATGAATTTATCTAAGTATAAGGTATCGTTCGAATGGACGAAGTTATGGATATGGACAAGTGAATCGGGAAAATACCTTAGATCGTGATGAAATGCTTGGAAAAATTTCTAAGTATGGGTGTGAAATGAAGGTGGTGGAATGTGAGGGTGCATTCCATAAGCTGCAGAAAAGTAACAAGAATAGAGAATGGGTTATGAACCTATGAAAAATTTAAGAAATTTCTAAGTATGGGTGAAATGTTTTCACGAATGAGATTGGATCGGACTCCAAATTGGATAACAAACCAACGGTCAAGATTAAATCCAAAGGAATGATCGGAAATTCGTTGAGCTTTGAAGCTATGTTGCATGTGCTAATGAATATCATTTCATAGATGATATTCATTTCTTGTTCTTTCCATCAATAACCTTTTGCTCAAGAACTCAGAATTGAGCAAGAGAATAGTCATTGGAAAGGTATTTGATAGAGGAGTCCATGTATTCATCAATAAATGTAAATGGGGCAGTAAAATTCACAAGAAATCGGAAATGATATTTCTAGTGCATTTAAAGGGGAAAATGATGAATAAAATGATAGATTCATTAAATTATCATGGCCTCACAAATCCTATTTCATGCACGTTTTGCAAAATGAAGGGCACAAATAGAACCAAGAAGAATTAAGAAGATAGGTCAAAGACCATAGGAATGGAAGATGCACATAGAAATTACAACTATGAAGATGAGGTCAGGGGGTTAGTTGTCAACATGGGTAATGCAGGTACAGAATCCAATAGGCACGGAGAAGGAAAAGAGGAGGGCATGAATTTAGTGGAGACTATTAAGATTCTACAAAGAGATGTGCAAATCTATAAGGATGATAATGAGAGACTTGTGAAGGATAAGGAGAAGCAAGATGGCTTCAACATCAATCCATTACAAATATTAGATAGAATAGAAAAGAAAATGGATAAGGATAAATAATCAAGCAAGTCCAAGAGTCATATATCTCCTGCTAGAAAGAAAGAATCTATAAGTGTGGGTAGACATCTTCACTCACCAAGGTACTCAACTAGAAGGGAATACAATAGTCCAAGTATATCTCCTATCAGAAAGCATAAGAGGAGGTCTAGGGTGGATGAACTACAAGGAGAAATAAATAATATTAAACCTCCTACCTTTGATGGTGAGCACAAGAAAGATGAAGATGAAAAAACTTGGCTATTGGGGATGAGGAGATACTTTCAATTGCACAATTATTCCTCACAGGAAGAAGGAAGAATTTCCATTTACTAGTTGAAGGGAAAAGCATCAATGTGGTGGGACCAACTTGTGCAAGTACATCACATTGATGAGAAGAAGATCACTTGGATGCAGTTGAAGAAGTACTTTCAGAATAAATACTTGACCAAGTGTTATTATGATAGGAAGATGAAGGAGTTATTTGAACTCAAGCTTGGGAGTATGACCATGGACGAGTATGAAAGGATATTTTTAGAACTATTGAAGTATGTTGAATTTATCAAAGATGAACAATTCAATATTCAAAGGTTCCTGAGTGGGGTGCCATCAATACTCAGTGACAAGATACAGTATGATGATCTCAAGACGTTGGATGAAGCAATAAAGAGGGTGAAGTGTCTCTATGATCATCATAGAGGAAGACCAAACTTCCACAAGGCTTGGGAAGATAGGAATAAGGGTAAGATGGAGCAAAGGAAGAAGGGGAACAATCCACCATTCTTCGGAAATAATTCTCAGGGGTAGCCAACTCAAAATGAGCCCAGAATGTCAGAAACATTGAGAAAAATACCAAGGTAGCAACCTATGAAATGTTGGGGTTGTGAGGGAGATCACATGTATAGAGGTGAAAAAGTCAGGATTGTTCACAATGTATAGCAAGCTGATACAATTAAGGAAATGGGAAGAATTATGCCAAGGATCTATGCAGCCCTCGACAACAAGCACGACGAATTTAAATCTCATATGATTGAAGTGCAAGGTAAGATTAATGACCAACCTATTGTTATTTTGATTTATTCAAGAGCTAATCACAGTTATATAGATCCTAAAATGGTGGAAAGATTTCAATTTCCAAGAAGAAAACTTGAGAAATATTGGTTAGTATAGATAGCCACCGGATCTAAAAGAAGAATTAATAAGATGGTTAAGGAGTGTCCAATGGAAATGAATGGACTGATCACCAAGGAATATTTGAATAGCATACCTTTAGATTCATATGATTTCCTAATTGGTATGAATTGGTTGGACAAGAATCATGTTGTCCTAGATTGTTATAACAAAGCATTTACTTTCCTGGATGAGGAAGGGAGCTTGAGGATAGTTCAACCTATTCCAAGGGCAGTAGCTATGAGAGAATTTTCAGCCTTATAGCTAAATAAAAGCTTCAGGAAAGGATGTCAAATATTTGCAGTGCATATGGAAGAGGCACTTAAGGATAAAGTTCCAAGCATTGAAGACTATGCAATCTTGAAAGAGTTTGAGGATGTATTTAGAGATATACTAGGGTTTCCACCAAAAATAGATATTGATGTCTCTATTAATTTGATGCCTGGAGCATCCCTAGTATCCAAGACTCCTTATAGGATGAATACACCAGAATTGAAGGAATTGCAATGAAACTTGAAGAAATCTTGAAGAAAGGGGTATATACATCCAAGCGTGTCACCTTGGGGTGCCCCATTATTATTTGTTAATAAGAAAGATGGTACCTTGAGGTTATGCATTGAATTCAGGCATTTGAATAAGGTGATTGTGAAGAGAAAGTATCATTTTCCAAGGATAGATGATCTTTTTTATCAGCTGAAAGATGCAAAGATATTCTCCAATATTGACCTCAAGTCAATCTATCACCACGTGATAATTAAAGAAGATATTAGCAAGACTGCTTTCAGGACAAGCTATGGCCATTATGAGTTTACAATGGTACCATTTGGGTTGTCAAATGCACTAGTTGTCTATATGTGTTTGATGAATGGTGTTTTCAAAAGTTACTTGGATAAGTTTTTCATTGTCTTCTTGGATGACACTCTTATCTACTCTAAGATTGAAGAAGAGCATGAGTATCACTTGAGTATGGTGCTACAAGTATTGAGGGAGCATCAGTTGTATGCAAAATTGAGCAAGTGCTCATTCTATCAAAGGAAGATACATTATTTGGGACATATCATTTCATAGGAAGGGATAGTTGTGGATCCTGAAAAGATATGAGCCATTGAGGGATGGTCAGTACCAAAGAATTTATTAGAGGTGAGATCATTAATGGGGATTGCGATGTATTATAAAAGATTTATTGAGGGATTTTCAAATATTGCACACCCAATTACTTTTTTGCAAAAGAAGGGTGTGAGGTTTGAATGGAATGTTGATTGTGAAAGAAGTTTTCATTACTAGAATAACTTATTGACAAGTGCACCAATCTTAAGGATTGTTGACCCAAATAAAGATTTCATTGTGTGCATTGATGCATGAAAGGAAGGACTCAATGGAGTCGTTAGTAAAAATGGTCATGTGATATTCTATGAATCAATGAATTTAAAAGAGCATGAGAGACATTATGCCACTCACTCGTGATTTAGAATTGGAATCCATAGTACATGCCTTGAATATGTAGAGGCACTGCTTTATGGGGAAAATATTTGAGTTGAGGACAGACCATAGTGGTCTGAAATATTTATTTGAACAACCAACTTTGAATGCCATACAAAGTAGATGGTTGAAACTCCTTAGTGAGTATTAATTTGAGATAAATCATATCAAAGGAAAAGTGAACAAGGTGGATGGTGCACTTAGCATAAGGGTGCATGAGATGCATGCTACAACCATTAGCATGTACAAAACTGGTTTGAAAGATAGAATTTTGGAAACTACAAAATCAGATCAGCACTATGTGGAAACAAAAGAAAAATTGCAGCAAGGTAATAATTAGTAGAAAATGCAAAATTATGAGCAAAAAGAGGATGGAAACCTCATCTACAAGGGCATATTTTATGTGCCTAATTTTTAAGAGTTTAAAAATATGGTGTTGAGAGAGATGCAAAATGTGCCTTATGTTGGGAACCTAGATTACCAGAAAACTTTTGCAATTGTCAAGAGCCAATATTATGGTCAGGTATGAAGAAATCGTTGGTTGATTATATAGCCAGATGTCTTGAATGTCAAAAAGTAAAGGTTGAGCACATACATCCAGTTGGTTTTCTACAACCATTTCCCATTCCTGAGTGGAAATGGGAAGTTGTAACAATTGATTTCATCACTAAGCTTCCCAAAATAGTAAAGCAGCATGAATCCATCATGGTGATGGTAGATAAGCTCACTAAAGCTACTCATTTTATTCCAAGATAACTCACAAGGTAACTAACATTGCATATATCTATATGAGGGAAATTGTCAGGCTTCATGGTGTGCCTAAGGAAACTGTTTCTGATAGATATCCCAAGTTTACATCAAACTTTTGGAAGGGATTATTCAAAGGATTTGGGACAAATCTGAACTTTAGCACAACCTATCATCTAGAGTTAGATGGGAAAATAGAAAGGGTCATTCAAGTGGTTAAATATATTATAAGGATGTATGTGATTGATAAATCATCAAAATGGTAAGATTACCTACACATAGTTGAGTTTGATTATAATGATGGGTATCATGCATCTTTGAAGATGATCCCATTTGAAGCATTATATGGCAAAAAGTGAAATACTCCAGTAAGTTGGGACAACCCAGGAGAGAAAGCAGTGATTGGGCCATAATTGCTCAAGGAAATGGAGGAGAAAATGGTGAAGATAAAATAGAATCTAAAGGTTTCCCAAGATAGGAAGAAAATTTATGCAAATAAGAGAAGAAATCACAGAGTTTAAAGTGGGGGGGCACATGTTCTTAAAAGTAAAGGCCAAGAGAAGTTCCCAAGTTGGGAAATTGTTCAAATCCTGCAGCAAGATATTGTGGACCATTTGAAATCCTGGAAAGGATTGGTCTTGTTGCATACATGCTCGCACTTCATGCATGCATTTGCATTCATAATTTATTCCATGTGTATTTTCTTAAAAAGTATGAGCTTTATGTTAATCATATAATTAATTGGAATGTGATTCAGGTGGAGCAAAAAGGATGCTTTTGAGTTCAGTCAATGTGCATATTGGATCGGAAATTCAAGTTGTTTTGAAATCAAGCAATAGGCCTGGTAAAGGTCAAGTGGACCTACTACGGTCCTGAAGATGTGACCTGGGAGCATGAAGATGCCATGTGGGAGGAGTACCCACATATTTTTGAAGATTTTGATTGTACATGTGTATAAAATGCACTAAGGATAGTGCATAATTAAGGGGGAGGGGAATGTAATACCTTTAGGCCAAACCCCAATTGAAAATGCACATATAGGCTGGTGAGCCGGGATATTTTGGGCCAGAGTGCCTTTGTAAATATGCTTTGAGGCCAGAGTGCCTATGTGATTCTTAGGTCGGAGAAACCTAGATGCTAAAAGGCTAGCGATCCTATCATCGTAATATGTAATGACACTCGGATATTAATAAAAATACATCATTGCTACAGACGAACCAAACAAAAGAGATTGGGGGCTAGAACTCCACTAGAGGGAAGGGGGGATAAGGGTCTAGGAAGAGAGGATAAGCCAAGGAAATATTATAAGAATATTTCCTAAAGTCTAGTTTATGGGATATATTCATATCTATCCTAAGTTCGTAAGTAGGAGGAACGTATCACCTTGTGGATCCCATGTAGTTCCCAACATGACAAGTGTCAAGTTAGGAACATGCAGATAAAAAGTAATAACTTGGTACATTTTCCATCATTCAGTCATCATTATGATGATCATTCTCACCTTGACTCTTACCATTTGTACTCTCTCAGTCCATCTTTGTACCTATACTTGGGAATATTTGGGATTTGTTGGTAAATAGTAAACTGAGATCATTTGAACTGAAGAAGTAGGTCGGCAGGCTCGTGTGTGTTGGAAGAAGCGGGTTGCCAGGCCTGTGAGAATTATGTCTGGGTGAGAGAACTGCTGAGAATTGTTTTTCCCTGTGCGTTGGGAAATAGCTACATAGCTCTGAGACTTTATGTACATCATGTTGTTGAAGCCCCAAAAGAGAAGTGGGATAGCTAAAGGATTGTTGAGCAGAGAAGGGGTACACTTCCTAGGATGGGATAGGTTGTGGGAAATGAGAGGTTGTAGGCTAGTTTGTTAGGATATTTAAACACTTAGGAGTTAGTTAAGATCAACTTGGTATAATGTGTCGTTAGGTAAAAGTGTGTTTCTTAGTGTGTTTCTTTAGTATGCATTAGTATGCATTTGTAGTTAGGAAATATGATGATTGTGATATGTTCTCCACATAGAGTGATCTAATGGTTCATATTCTCCTCAATCTTAGCGGCTACATTGATGTGTGGCTTAGCAACCGATTGGCCCATGATATCTATTTAAAGAGCATGAAGGGTCATTTTCTAATGATCGATTGTGAGAAATTCTCTTGTAAATCTCTCTGTAAATTTTTCTTTTGCATTAATAAATGCTCCAACTGGGCACATTGGATGGGTTCGTGGATGTTTCCCTGTAGGGGTTTTACCACATAATACATCAGTGTGTTGATATTTGATCTGGTTGTGTGAGTGGTTATAGAAGGTGTTCATCCTCTGTTGGAATACCTGTGTTGTCGAACATGGTATTAGAGCGCATTTGAAGACCTGCTTCCATTGTGATCGAGATTGTGAAGTTGTATTGCTCAGCTCTGTTTCTTCCATTTTCATTTATTTTTGGGCTAAGAGGATTGTTCCATTGCATTCAGAGTGCTTGTTTTAGTCAGGAACTCTTTTCGTTTCACTCGAAAATGTTTATGTTTTCCCAAGATACAACCATTTCAGTCAGATCCAGAGGTATAAAGCTCGAATATGCCCTTTTTAATTTTTGCAGAGTTAATATTTCAGTTTTATTTTGGTATTTTGTTTTTATTTCTGGGTTGCTACTCTTTTCAATCTACATATGCTCTTTTCCCGCCTTGTGCGATCTGAGAAAATCAAAAATAGATCAGAAAGGGTTTTCATGTCTACGTATGCTCTTTGTCGTGAGATCTGTGCGATCTCGATAAATCATAAATAGAGGGAAAACTTGCATTTTTCGGGTAAGCTAACCAAGATCTTACTCTTGTTATCGTCAGAAAGCGAAATTTTTTTCTTGTGTGAAAAGAGATTTTTATGAGCACACTCTCCAAGGCCCTCAACAACAACAACAATCCTCCTTCTAAACAATACAATATGTTTTGCACTAGCTCACTTGGTTAAAAGTTGCTTTGTTAAGTAAGAGGTCTTGAGTTCAAGTCTCTTTTTTGTTAAGTTTTTTTGAAAAATTTCATGCATCCATTGTAAAGTGTATTTCACTTAAATTATAAAAGTGAATCACTAATAGTAGCTTTAATGTTTTATTTTAAAATTATTTATTTTGCATGCAACTTTCTTTTATAAAGTAACTTCATTGTAAAAGTGATCCCCGCTTATTCTATAAAAGTGGGTCACTTCATAAGAAACTTTTTTGTAAAAGTGAAGTTATTAGGAGGGGTATCACCACGTGGACCAACTTCTACCTGCCACATGGCTCTTTGGTTATCGTTTATGCCTCTTTTAAAAAGGGCATAACTTTTACATATGAGGTTTGTTTTCAGTGCCTTTTTTTTAAACAACCTCATTTTTTAAGATCTTTCCATCCATACCATTAGTTTCATATTTAAATCCATATTCTCTACATATTTAATATGGCATCTCCTAGTGATATTTTTCTTACCAACACCAACTACTTCCAATGAAAATCGCATATGGAGGATTTACTAAGAAGTAAAGGACTGTACCAGATTACCTTGGGAAAAGAAGAAGAACCCACTAATGATGAAAAATATGTCAAATGGGTTAATAGGAATGATGAAGCCCGTGGACTAATCGGAATGTCCATATCTCTCGATTTAAGGTTTCGCCTTCAAGTACATGATGCCCCCAATAAATATTGGGAAAAGCTTGAAGTTGTGTTTGGTAAACACAATATTATTCGAGCCCACCAAATAGAAAATCGGATAACAAATTTAATTCCAAATGATTTTTCTTGCATTGAATACTATTTATCTAAGTTCAAAACATGTAGAATTTTATTTGAAGAGTGTAACATAAAGTTGGATGATGATTGTTGCATATATGTTATTCTTTTCAAGCTTGGTAGTGCATATTCTATTTGTGTATCTACCTTTTATGCCACCAGAGAAGCTCTAGGGAGTTCTTATCAAAAACCCACTCTTGATTCCTTTCGTGATGCTTTGATTAGAGAGCAAGATAAGCTTGTGCAATATGGAGTGATCAACACTGCATATACCTCCAACAAAGCCTTAGTGTCCTAACAAAAAGATAAATCCAATAATCCCAAGAAGTAACATCCTCGCCACAACAACAAGGAAAACAAGGGACCCAAACCCACTCAGCTAGCTTCATCGCTTAATGGTGACAAAGAAGAAAAATCTAAAAATAAGAAGACTAACAAACATTGCAACTTTTATGGGAAAGATGGTCATGATGAGTCCAAATGTTTTAAGAAAATGGTAGCTTTAAGAGTAGTGATGAAGAAGCACAACATCAGTATAGATTCTGCGTCTTCTTCTTCTTCACATGGACATGCACTTTCTTGTTCTGGTTTCTCCTTCAATACAACTTCTACTTCTTCTTATGATGAGTGGCTTATTGATTCTGGAGCATCTTGTCGTATGGCTAAGGATAAATCCATGTTTTTTTTCTCTAAATGAATGTGACACCAAGAAAATGTTTGTTGGTGATGATAGATATCTTAGTTTTGTAGGGTCTGGAATAGTTCAGGTAGATAATGGTCATTTCAATGATGTATTATGTGTTCCAAGTATTTCCTCCAACCTTTTATCAGTATATAAAATTACTCATTCAGGTGAAGGTAAAACCGTAGAGTTTTCACCTCACCAAGTTGTAATCAAGGATCTAAAATATCCTCAACATTTTCTTGCAACTGGAATTGTTGATGATATTACCATGTTGTACAAGTTCGAGGTCATCATCTTTTCCATCAATTTTTGTTTCTCATAGCGATGATTTAAGCAAACTTTGTCTTGAGCAGTTTAGTGATCTAAACTATTGCTCATTGCAGAAACTATGTAATCAACAGACGATGACCAGTGTTCCTCTTGTTTCATGTAGAGATGTTGTTTGTATCATTTTTTTTCTCAGCAAACATCATCGAGAAAGTTTTGACAAATGTGCCTCTTGGCACACCTCATCTCCTTTGAAGCTTGTTCACACTGAATTGTGTGACCCGCTTTCTTATCTTTCTTTTTCTAGGTGCAAGTATTTCTTAACTTTCATTAATGACTTTTCCATACGCACTTGGGTTTACTTCTTAAAACTTAAGAGAGAAGTTTTTGACAAGTTTTTGGCCTACAATGCCCTTGTAGAAAAGAAATCTAGACATCAAATTCAAAGGTTAAGAACATATATAATGGAGGCGAATATGTGAACAATAATTTTACAAGTTATTGCACTACACAGGGCATCCAAATGCAACACATTGTTTCATATACACCATAGCAAAATGGTGTTACTGAGAGAAATAACCTCACAATAAAAGAAATGGCTAATTTTGTGATCCAATCTAAGGGATTAAGTATAAAGTATTGGGGGGAAGCCATTAACTGTGAAAATTACATAGGAAAGCGCACTCCCACAAAGGATCTTAAAAATATAACACCAAAATAAGAATGGACTAAACTTAAGCCAAATGTAAGTCACTTCTATGTATTTGGCAATGTAGCATGGGCTCACATTCCTAATGAGAAAAGGAAAACATTGCAACCTAAAAGTGAGAAGTGTATATTTGTTGGTTATTCTAAAGATGTTAAAGGTTACAGATTTATTCTACCACATTGCAATGAAATTATTATTATAAGAGATGTTAAATTAGCTGAAAATATCATGGCCTGCGAACCTAATTCGACGTTTGTGCCTTCTTCATCCTACAAGCCATGTTTGGCATTTATTCCTTCTATTGTTCCTATTATGTTTTCTTCTTCTTCAGATGATGACAATGAGGATGAAAATCCACCTCTGCCTACTCACCTTCCTCCAAATGAATCTATTGAACATGAACCTGCACCAGCACCACCACTTCCTAGATGGGTTTGTTAAACACGAGAAGTAATTGGTGATCTTGTCGATGATCCTTCAAATCAACGTCAGACACGTTAACATTTCTAGTGAGCCTCTTCTCTTTCGGCTCAAGTTTGAGAGACTCATGATCTAGAGACATTTGTAGAAGATTCAAGTCATCTAGATTGGGATACATCAATGAATGAAGAGTATCGTTCTTTAATGGAAAATGATACTTGGGATCGTGTACCTCTTCTAAAAGGAAAAAAACTTGTCATAGGTAAATGGGTCTACATAACTAAGTATGCATCATATGGAAGTGTTGAAAGACACATGGCTCAGTTAGTTTCCAAAGGATTCTTCCAAGTTGAAGGAATTGACTACAATGAAACCTCTTCCCCTGTAGCCAAAATGAATTCCACCCACCTTGTTCTTGCCCTTGCAACATCACATAAATGGGAGTTCCATCATATGGATGTCAAATATGACTTTTTGCATGGGGATTTGCAAGAAAAAATATACATGGAACAACCTCCTAGCTATGTCCAAAATGACTCTAGTTGTGTTTCTCTCCTTAAGAAATCTATTTCTGGTCTTAAGCAAGCTCCCCGATATTGGTATGCCAAAATGGAAATTTTTCTTCTTGACATCGGCTTTTCTAGATGTCATTCTAACCCTAATGTCTATACCATGAAAGTAGGAAGTCGTTTCATAATCCTTGTTCTTTATGTTGATGACATTATCCTCACTAGTAGTGACCCAAAACTTTTAAACCATGTGAAAACCAATTTTAAGAAGAAATTTGGCATGATAAACTTAGGTTTTTTGCACTATTTCCTTGGCCTCCAAGTTTTGCAAACCAAGGAAGGAATTTTTCTTTCCCAGTCTAAGTATGTTAGGGACCTTTGTTACTTTCATATGGAAGATCGTAAATCAACCCCTTCTCGCTTCCAATCTAGATTCAAACTTGCTTCCACTTTTACTTCTCCCGAAGTTGATGCCACTTTGTACCATCAGTTAGTTTGTAGCCCCTTATACTTAACTCATACCCATTATGATCTTTCCTTTCTTGTTGGTCTTGTTTCCCAATATATGAAAACACCCCATGAAATCCATTGGAATGCGGCTAAGAGGATACTTCGGTATGTCCAGGGTAAAGTTCAATTCGAGATACATTACAATTTAGGGGGGGCTCCTTTATTGGTTGGTTTCACAAATTCAAATTGGACCAACAACCCTGATGATCAAAAGTCTACTACAAGTTATTTTTTCAGCCTTGGTTCAGGACCTGTCACTTGGGCCTGTAAGAAACAACATGATATTTCTCTTTCTTCAGTAGAAGCAGAATACCGAGCAATGGTCAATGCAAGTCAAGGAGCCTTGTGGCTTTGACACATCATTTCAGAGTTTGGATTCCAGCAACATCATTCCACCACCCTCCAGTGTGACAATCAGAGTGTCCTCAAGTTTTCCAAATACCCAGTTCAAAATTAGCGTAGAAAACACATTGAGCTACACATGCACTTAATCAAAATGCTTATTCATGATCGAGTTATTGAAGTGCTCTTTTTCCCTACAAAAGATCACGTTGCGGACATTTTCACAAAGTCTCTTACAGAATCGAATTTTTCCAAAATTCGATCTATGTTAGGAGTTCAAGAAGTTATCATTAAGGGGGGATAGGCTCTAATGCCTCCTTCCTTCCTCTATTGTGTCACCTTTGTAAATCCTTCAATCCTATCCCAAGTTGTTCTTTTTTTTACATAAACTAGAGAAGATTGTATTTATAAAAAAGGCACGACCAGGGTCACTAATTACAGAGGTAGAAGCTGGTAAGAAGGGTAGTCCAGCTGCATAATTATGTCAGTTGCAAGCAAAACTGATCCTATATATCTTTAAATTGGAACTGGTTACATGCAAAACTGTCCCTATACTGAGTCTATTCAAAAATGGTGAAACAACACCTTATTAAGGCTTACAAATTCAAATTTCTACCTTACTGTTCATTTTTTACGAAGTCTTCATCGGGAGGTGGCTCTAGAGCCACATTCAAGTCTGGGAGGTCTTCACTGGATCCTAGTCTGTTGTCGGCTTCCTCATTCTGACTATGTACTGAAGAGATTGGACATCTTGTGTCCAGCCTAGCTTTCAATGCCTCCCCTTGTCGATGAAGGAAATCGACTTCATCTTGTAGTTGTTTGATTAGCATCCAGTGTTGATCTAGTGTTTCCAAAGTGAAAGAGAGGGTTGAGTTGTGGGATTCACTTCTAAGAGAGAGTCATTGAGTGGTGGTGAAATTATCATCCACTAGTTCGTCCTCCAAATTCACCCGAGCTTGTTGTTGAGCATTATCATGAGCCATGGCGAGAGATACACTTCTTAAATCAATTTGACTAGGGACTATAACACCAACGCAATTCAAATTGTAATTTCTCCGTGTACCAGAGGGACCATACCAGCCTAACTTCTTCTTGGTCAATAGAATTTGCAAATCTTTCTCTCCCTCTGCTAAGAACGGAATCAAGACTGTTGACTCTGTGAGAGGTAGATGGAGCTGACGATAATGGGGGAACATAAGCAAGATTTTTATTTTATTGTGGTTTAGAATTACCTTGGTGCATGAATACAAATAGCTTCAAATTATCCCATGGATCAAGTGTCTTTCAGACATTGAGGTGGCCTATATTAGTTGAGTTTACACATTGAAATTCATGATGACAGACTTTTCATTTATCATCAAATCAGGTGTTGTATTGGTTAGCCTGTTGTTGTGATGTACTTTGTGCCATGGAGTCCCATGAGGGAAGTTCATGGGGAGGCTGATCTTTTCCATGGACGTGATTGAGAATGAGCTTGCCCTGTGATTTCCCATGAACCAAGAGATATTGGGAGTACTTCCCTACTCCTTTAAGGATTTTCCCAACCTGCATGATCCCTTCAGGTGTCGAGCCACGAGGATCCTAGATATAGGTCGCACTGAGATGACATGGGACTGATTCATTAAATAGGGGGTGCGAAGAGGACCCACCCCTAAACTTTCATATGTCCAGGGGGCATACTGATTGCCTTGTTTTCCATGTTGTCAGTTGTTTCATTATTTCCATGGAGGATGTGGAAGAAGTTTTCTTGTATGGGGGACAGGAGCAATTTGGTCCTATCTATAATTATTTGTAGCTTGGTATTCATTGGAGTGGTTCCCATAGAAAAATGATGAATTATATTTTTTGAATCCCCTACAATTGTGATACAATTTATCTTTTATTCCTAGACTAACAATACTCCTTAGTACATCACATAAGCTTTTGCATATTGTTGAAATTTATGCCCAGGTTCCAAGAAAAATCTAGCAACGTTGTCCTCTAGGGTTATATAACACCCCTCCCGCACCTACCTCCCCTAGGTTGCCTTTTGATGCTCCATCAAAGAACAAGACATTTCCTGCATGTGACGATAACCAAAGATTGTAATCCTGGTGTGAAAATTGAAGCTACCAACATGAATTATGTGGAGTTTTCGGGGAATGGATGGATGTGAGGTTCACTTTTTTCATCAAATTCTCTTCTTCTTTTTCCAAGTGAATTTCTATAAATATTTTGAATCTTTGCAAGGAAATTAACTCTCCCACTTGTCCTAGCGCATGAGAAACTACTGAGGAGGGAGAGATTATTTTCTCTTTAAAGATAAGTTTATTCCTTACCAACCAAATTTCCAAACAAATAAATTTTATTAATGCTTTCCAGATGCGATGAAAGGTTAGTTTTTTGGAGAAGGAACCTTTATAGACTTTACTCCATTTTCCAATAAAGCTTCAAAATTTTGTTGGCCAAGAGATTTGTTGTGTTAATTCAGAGTAGAAGGTATGCAGAACCTGTTTGGAAAAATTGCATTTCAAGAACAGATGCTATATAGTTTCAGAGTTTTGTTTGCATAGGGAACATATGAAGGGCCCCAAGAATCCTCTTTTGAGAAAATTCTCCCTTATCAATAATTTGTTATGGGATAACTACCAGTCGAATATGTTGATATTAGGTAATCCATCTGCACTCTAGATCTCCTTCCATATGGCTGATTTTTCTAGTAGTTGGGATTGAGAGAGGGGAATTTTATAACCTTCCTTTACTGAGTAGCCTACAGCACCCCAACCTCTTATGTCCTTATGTTGGAGGTGCACTGGGGAAAAGCCATTTATGTTCATAAGGAAAAGGTGTGAGGCATTGAGCATATTTGGAGGGACCTCTACCAAGTTCCACCCCTTCCAAGATCCATTTTTGTTCCAATCGAGATGTCAAATATGAGGGACTTCCCCTGAGTAGTTAGCCAGATTCAGAAAGAATCCAAGGTGGGATGCCAGATAAGATTCCTGAGTCTGAAAAGAGGTCATCCCAGATCTTGATTTCCTTTCCATTCCCTGGGATCAAAAGAGATGATCCCTTAAAATCAGGAGAGAGGCACTTAGAAGTTTCGAGATAGGAGACCTTGTTTATTATGTTGTGGCAACATCTAGGGATCTTTTTCGGTTTCTTGAGAGGTATTTGTAACAAATTTCCTTCTTCCACTAGTTGTTTCCATCTGAAACCAATCTGCAGAGGATTTTTGTGCCTAGTTCTATATTTATCTTTTCTGGATTCCGAATTCCCAGCCCACCATTCTCTTTTAGGGCGAAAACTATGGACCAACTGACCATATGGAATTTTTTTTCATTTTCTTTTCCTCGTTGCCGGTGGAATTTACGAATTAATTTAGCCACTGTCTTTTGTATCCCTATCTGAGCGAGGAGAGATGAGAATTGGAAGATTGGTAAGGAAGATAAAACTGACTTTACTAACACCACTCGGCTAGTTGGGTTCAACGAGATTGTTCCCCAAATTTCGAATTGATCTTTGAGCTTTTGAAGGATAACTTTCCATGCTTCACCAAGGAAAGATTTTAGACTGATAGGAGTGCCTAAATATTTGAAGAATTTCCAATCAGCAGAAAAGGGGAACTGTAAAATATTTTTGATTCTTGTCAGGATACTTGCTTTAATGTTCCAAGCATATATTTGGCTCTTATGTTTGTTTATGATTCCTCCTGAGGCTTCTCTGTAGTAGTATAAAATCATTTTGAATATGTTGGCCATAGTTTGAGATGATCCTCCAAGCAATAGAGTATCATCGGTGAACTAGGAATTATTTATTCTTCTTACCCCCCTTGATATCTTTAGGCTTGGAATATTGTCAGTTCTTCTTTCATGTTCTAGCCTTCTTTTTAGTGATTCTTCCATGAGTATATACACAATTCGGGAGAGCGGGCATCCCTATCTTAATCCTCTTGTGGCTTGGAAGAAACGAGCAGGCCTTCCATTTATTAGAGGGGCTATCCAAGGGGTGGTAATACAGGCTCCAATCTAGGAAATAAATGAGTGATTGAAACTGAATTTCTTTAAAACTTGAAAAAGGAAACTATGCTTGACACGATCAAATGCATTTACCATGTCTATTTTAATAACCATACATTTTTCTTTGTTGTTAAAGCTAGAGTGGATCGCTTCCTGGACCAGGGTGATGTTGTCCCAAATCTAGCTTTTTGCTACAAAGCCTCCTTGATTTGGAAGGATGAGTCATGGAAGCAAATGATTTAGTCTATTTGCTATGATTTTTGCCAATATTTTGTAAGAGACATTGCATAGAGAAATAGGGAGAAATCTATCGAATGAACTGGTGTTTTTTTCCTTGGGGATCAATGCTAGAAAATAAGTGTTGGTAGTGCCTCCCATCCTACAGGACTTTTGGACATATCTTATCATTCGGATAAGATATTTTTTTATGATTGTCCAACAATTTTTGTAAAAATGAAGAGTAAATCCATCTAGTCCTGGAGATTTTTCTAGATCGAATTGATTTAGAACTACTTTAACTTCTTCTACTGTGACCTCCTTGCTTAACTATGTGTTTTCCTCTTCTTTTATCATGTGTGGAATATGTTGAATTAATTGTTTACTCTAATCTTGATTATCTTCTCCTTCCTTGGTGTAAAGTTTCCGGAAATTAGAGGTGGCTGATTTTTTTATTTCCACAAAAAAATTAATTAGGACCCCTGATTGTGTCTTTATTTCCTCCTCATTATTCCTATGTTGTTTATCCTTAGCTTGCTTATGAAATAAGGAGGTGTTTTTGTCCCATGCTTGAAGCCATAGGGACCAATATTTCAGTCTCCATTCCTTTTCTTCATTATGCAGAGACTTCATATAATTTTGGAAGTATTCTTTCTCCTGCACAATTTGTTCGTTATTGATAGCTTTAGTTTCCATATCTTCTTGTAAATATTCAAGATGTTTTTTACATTTTTCTACTTCTTCCTGGGTTTGTGGGGAGATTTTTTATCCAATCCTTGATAGCTTGCTTATTTATTTTGAGATTTTTTCCCAAATGTAAACTAGGGACCCATCCACCCAGTTCGGCCACACAGAAGAGATCATGGGAAGGAAGTCTAGCGATTCCATCCAGAGAGGGTTGAACTTAAAGGGGATGGGACCAAGGTTTTCTGCTTTGTCAAAGGAGAGAGTTATTGGACGATGATCGGAGAGACCCCAGGGGATTATTTGGGATTAGATATTGTCCGGGAGAGAGAGCAATGCATTGTGTATAAGGAATTGGTCTAGTTTGGCTACTATGTGACCCACTCCTGAGCGCTTATTAATCCACGTATATTTTCCTTTGTTAGGATGGACATCAAACAGGTCTAGCTTAGATACCAGATCTTCCATGCATTCCCTGAAATGATCCCTTACAATAGAGCCTCATTTTTTTCCTTTTGATGAAGTTTAGTGTTGAAATCACCAGCTATGATGTAGTTTTGATTTAAACCAACTTCTTTAATCCTCATCAAAGTCTCCCAGCATTCTACTTTCTCCCAATAGTTGTTAGGAATATAAATATTAAAGATGGGATAGATGATACATGAAGGCAGATGTTTTAATTGGACTAGAACCCAGTGATTTGATTCCAGACTGTGTTCTTCCCTGAATATTGTGGTGTTCTAGATTGTGCAGATTCCTCCTGACGCTCCTCTCACATATAGAGATGCTCCATCGTTTTCTTTCCAGATTTTCTTCATTTCTTGAAGGGCCTCATTTCCTTTCATTTTAGTCTCCTGGATTAGGAGAGCTTGGGGATTTTTTGTTTTGATTAATTTCCCATAGCTTCCTTTTCTTCTCTTTGTCCTGTTCCCCTACAATTCTAGGAGACTACCTTCATTACTTACTTACATTTTTGGTTGCCCGCCCTTTTGTGGGTTGAGTATGTCCTTTTGATGTGGGTTCTTTTCCTAATTTCCCATAATTTTTTAGTACTTCTTCCAGTGTGGGTTGGATTCCCAATTCTTTGTCTTGGTTTGTTGTTTTTTCCCTTTTGTTTTTATTTTTTTTCTTCCCGCTTTCAATTCTTTGGTGCTTTTGGGAATCTCCTGGTCCGGGTCTTCCCCCCAAGTCCTCCTAGATTTCATCCTCTGGGTCATTCACTGGGGAGGGGTCCTCGAAATGAATAAAGACCGGATCATTTTGCTTTGTTGGGGGAGCTGGATCAGGGTCCTGTTGGATCTGTATCTCATATGTTGATTCTTTTGAGTTTACTATTTCTTCCTCCAAATTTATGAGCGCTTCATATCTATTTTTACTTCTTTCTACATCGTTGTTCCTCGTCTTCGAGGATTTCCCCTTTAGTGGGGAGGATGGCCTGGAATTTTCTTTTCAATCTTGCGGCTGGGGTCCTAAATTGTTAGTAGTTTTCTTCCTTTTTTCTAGCTACCATTGTTCTTGGTCTTTGTCTTCGAGTTGATCTATTTTTTCCTTGGGACAGTTTTTTTCGAAGTGGCCATACTCATGGCATGATTTTCATTTGAACGAGAGTTGTTCATAGTCGACTGTTTAAATATAGGACAACCCATCTAGGGTAAATTGGATTGCCTCTAGAAAGCCTTTTTCTAGATCTACTTCTACACATAGGCGAGCACAGGATTGGAGACCATCTCATGGTTCGACACAATCAATGAATCTACCCAGGGCATTCCCAATATTTTTTAGTGTTTTTTCATTCCAACAATGGAGGGGGAGGAAGGGCAAACGAACCCAAATAGGGACTACAGATGGAATGTCATTTTTCGAGCTAAAGTCCGTGGTCCATTTTTTCAGATACATTCCTTTTGAGCCCATGAAATAGGGACCATTTCTAAAAATCAAATCTCTATCAGTTTTTTTTTCAAAGAGAAAGACATAGAATCCCTTACCACAAAATGTCGAGGACATTTTCCCCTTTATCATTTTCTTCCAGTTTTGCTCCAGCCATTGTGTCATTTCTCTTGGAGAAGGCCAGAGACCCATAAACTGTCCAAACAAACCATTTTCCACTAGATGAAGGGAAAACAGATGGGACGAGGGATGTACTATCACCTTCGGGATCTCATCGAGCTTCTTGACAAAACACGATTGGGGGGGCTTTCGCAGATTTCGAGTAGGAGGAGATGAGTGATTGAAACACAGTGATATCGAGAGGAGGAGGGGGTTATGGGGGGGATCCTTCCCTTGAAACAAAGGCCATGAGAGTGGTTGTGAAAAACCATGAGAACCCTAGCTAGGTTGTAGAGTTGATTTCTCTGAGCCCTACTTTTTTTTCGGCTCACATTTTATGTTCCAAAATTTATATATGTTAGTGTCATATTGTCTTTGTCATTTTTTTAGAGTCTTGATCAACTTAGTTTTTTCTATCCCAAGTTGTTCTTAAGGGGGGATGTTAGGATATTTATACACTTAGGAGTTAGTTAAGATCAACTTGGTCTAATGTGTCATTAGGTAAAAGTGTGTTTCTTTACTATGCATTTGTAGTTAGGAAATATGACGGTTACGATATGTTCTCGACATAGAGTGATCTAGCATTTCATATTCTCCTCGATATTAATAGCTACATTGATATGTGGCTTAACACTCGATTGTTCCATGATATATACTTAAAGAGCATGGAGGGTCATTTTCCGATGATCAATTGTGAGAAACTCTCTTGTAAATATCTCTGTAATTTTTTCTTTTGCATTAATAAATTGCTCCAAGTGGCCGCATTGGTTGGGGTCGTAGATGTTTCCCCGTAGGGTTTTTACCATGTAAAACATCGATGTGTTGATATTTGGTATGGTTTTGTGAGTGGTTACTAAAGGTGTTCATCCTCTATTGGAATGTTTGTGTTGTCGAACATAATTGCAGTAGTTGGCACCTTGACCTGAGATTTATTGTGTTTGGATAGACCTTGTACTTAGCATTCAAAGGTTAGATCTAACACATTCGATCATACATAAATCACTAAGCACTCATAGATTTATCTAACATTCATAACACTCAATGCACTAAGCAGATTCAAATCATAAATATCATAGCACAAAGCAAACCATCAACACAAGATTTGTGTGGTTAACCCTAGTGTGGGGCTACGTCCACCAACGACTTATTCTTCTATTATTCTTCTTAAATCTCTTACATTAATTTTCTCCTGTGCACTAATACATGAAGCCAAGCTTTGCATTGGACAGGTGATCTGCACACTAAGCACTAGATCCACCTTCCCAAAATCAGATCAAGCCACAGAGCATTACATACACTGTATGTTGCATGAAGCAACTCAAAACCACTTGCACTTAGCTACATACACATCACTTGTCTCTTGCACTTAGACCATCACTACATTGCTTTCACTAAGCACACTTTGCTAAGCCTACTACTTCTACATTACATTCTTACATATATATACTTTTACATCCCTTACAAAAAGGCCTAATCATGGGTAAACCCATGGGCCGACATCCAAAAACCCTAATGAACCCCTCGTTGGGCCCACAAAACAAGTGAGATCCCACGATCTCATCTCCGCCTGGGTACTCCATCTTCGACCAGCCTGTCGAAGTCCAAAAGTGGTCAAACCCGACCAATGTTTCCTCAAAACTTGGTCGAGGGCCAATAGGCCCCCAACACTCACCTGTGACTCATCCTGAGTCACTCAGATCTGGGAAATGCTCCTTCGAAGGCCTCGAGCTTAGATCGAGCTACCTTGACCTACCGCTTCACCTGATCCTCCTACTCAGTGAACTGCTTGATCATTTTCTCTGTTACTGGCCCTTCCAGGCTCTATTCTATTGTCGCAACCACTTGGTCTAGCTGCGATCCTTGTCCTTCGATCTCTTCAAACACCATGTAGGATTCCTCTTGCACTAGTAGTAGCCTCTATGTGACTTCCATTACTCTTCCATGGATGGCATTAATTTGTTTTCGGGCCACACGTTGTTCTTGTGATCTCTTCATTCTCTCAATCGCAATGAGTGACTTCATCTGCGCTTGAACTGTCAGTTCCTGTTGTTGCGCCTCTTATAGCTGCACTTCCAACTTCCTAAGCTATGGGTATTTCATGAGGCATTCATAGGTATGCACACTCATGTCGCTCAGTTTCTTACATTCTAAGGTGAGGTCTCTAATTCTTTGCACTACGCTCTTAGATTCCTCCTCCCTCTGGTCGTGCACTTCCTACGGAGTGCTTGGTACTGCTAGGATCTCCAGCTCCGTTACCCTTGCTTGAAGCTGTTGAATGGACTCAATGAGCTTCATCACTTGAACCTCGACTGCCTCATGTTCCTCTCCTGCCAAGCCCAACACAGAGCGAATTGCTTTGCTCACCACTTATTTGATTGCAGTCTGCTCTGAGAGAAGTTGGTTATTCTCTCCCTAAATATTTTCTTTATCTTCCTCGACCATCACCTGGAACTCATCTTTCTCATTTTCATACGCAGTACCGCGCAACTCGTAGTTTCTCCAAGATCTCTTCTTTCTCTTTCTTTAGGGCTTCTGTAGCTTGTTCCTTATCTTCTTGGACTCGTTGGAGTCGAGCCTCTGTTGCATCTTCCAGTCTTTGAAGTTAGGTTGGTTCATCCCCCAACTCTATAGTCTCCGAAGAGGAAGGCGCAGTAGGCACTACGTGGCTCAACTGAATGGATCATTGTATTTCCCTCAGTTCCTTCTCAACTCTTGTGTACAACTCTTCTTACTTCGCACCATATCTCTAAAAGAGGTCCTCGAATGCATCCTCCATTGCTCAGGGACTATATTGATGTCATCCTCCATAAGTGTGGCCTCCATCTAGGGCTTGCTGGCATGGGTCTTCTTTCTTGCCAAGGGTTTCAGTGGAGAACCCTTCCTTTTCTTCGATGCTTCTATCTCGGTAGGGGGATCCTTCAGCGGTATAGCTTCACCTTCTCCTTGTTTTTCTCCTTCTGCCCCTCCTTCTTCTTGATTTTCTTCATCTCCTCCTCCCCCTGCAGGCAAGCCAGGTCTACTTTCTTCTGAGGTGTTGTCTTCCTCATCAATCTATACATACTGGACTTCCTCCTTTTTCTTCATCTTCTTCGCACTTGTCTATCCAATGTGCTCCACCCAAGTGACCAAGGGGCTCCCTATGATGTCGAGGTCGGAGAGTTATGCATCATCAACCGGTACAAGGAACTCTGTCGGCCACTCCTTTGTGATCTTTTCCATGTCTTCATCGGTCAACTTATAGTAGGACTATAATTCCTCCTTGCTCTCATCCTTATGTGCAGTGATATAAATAAAGTGTTGATCTACATGAAACTTAGCTAATGGCATGTACTGATGCAAGGTTTGTGGTGTCATGCGAGGGACCAATTCAATGGCAACCTTCAGTTGCTAATAGTAAGCGTGGAACACTTCGTTCGACTGCCACTGCTTAGATATATCATTTGTGTACCATAGGGTGGAGAACCTCATGTCCAATGGCTTTGATGGTTCAATCTCCGGGAAGGTTTCTCCTTCTGGCATTTTCCAAGCAACAAATGTGATCAACACCAGCAACCAGTTAAAATGGAACTCATAGCCTTGATCCTGCGCTTCGTGGCAGTATTTCTCGAGCTCGTTGATGAGGTATCTCACCCAATTCATTTTCATCCCCTCCACGCACTTCCCTGCAAGGTCCACCATGAACCCAATGAACTGCGTGGGGTTTTTCTTTCTAACGAGCTTGCCAGCTATAAGTTGGAAAGCTAGGTGCACTACGCTATCCTCGATGGAGGCTACCTTATAGTCTCTCTTTTCCTTCTCCACTTCGTTGTATGCCTCTTTAATTCACTGTGCCAGGGAGCAGTCTGAAGCCTTCCTTGGATAGAACTGTTGAGGGTTGGGTCCCTGCATGCTCAGTCCTGTGATCTGGTGGATCAACATCGTATCCACAGTGATGCGCCTGTCAAGCCACAAGTATCCTCTATGATAGCACAATAAGAGGATTTTAACGCAATCATTAACCTTCTGATGTCATCCAAAGTGAGGAATATTCATGACATTCAATATCATGGATTGTGTGAGCTCCTTTATCCAAGGCTAGGAGACTATGCGAGGTTTCTTCCCAGTGATATTCATCAGGTATCTATGCGGTGCGAGCATCGTGTAGTTCTTCCTGTCGGTGAGGTTGGATTCATTGTTCTTTAAGGATGGAATCTATCCCAACTAGCTTCCAACCATGCTTATCCCCTTCGGGATGTATGTGGTGATCAATGTGTGCTCGAAGTCCCTTGGGATGTTGTCATGGTTGACCGTGCCAGCCAAAGGCGGGATGTAATCAGGTAAGACCGACGAGATCTGCTACGCATTAGCCAGATCGTTGTGATTCTTACTTCTCTTCTCATTCACAGAGTTGACACAGCTCGAATGACGTCTAGTCGAGGGAGAATCCTGCAATACCCTGGTCGACGACGCTTGTATTCCTTCAGACATAGCTTTATCATCCATAATTTGTTCATAAATTTTTTGATGGACTTCTCTAGCTTAGTGCGCTCGACCGACATTCTCACTGCTAACAAATAAGTTAGGGTAGGTGAATGGATAGTGTGGTAAACAGCAGATGGTGATGTGTAGGTTCCGAAATCATAGCCTGACACACAATCAGTTCTCAAATAACCACGAGCAGGAAAAAGTGGTCCCGACGCAACGTCTGAGAGGTTAAATAAGAAAGCATCGTAACGGATTCTTCCAACAGGAAAGACTGTTCCATCAATGTGAATCTGTCTATTATGGCATGGTCTCAATGTCCCAAACGTGGTCCATTCATCCATAAATGCATTTTCTAGCCGTTCGGAGCATCGTTCTAACAGTCGGGGCACCTCCAACGATCATATAGATTTGTCGGGGCGAGGTCCCATTCTGCATAGTTTTGTTGTTCTGAGTAGGTTCAAATTATGCAAATATGCCTCCTGCGAAGTCGTCTCTGTAAGTTCTTGTAGATTTTCTAACTTAGCTTTCCTCTCACTAGGCTTCCTTGCCTTTTTTCCTGTAATATGAGTCACTCTAACTGTTTCTGGATTTCTCTTCACATTCTTATTCTTATTTTCTCCTATCGTAGTGACTTCGCACTGTTGATGTACTCTCAAAGGGTTAGAAGTTAATATCCCTTCCCTTACTGATTCCTGGGTGGATATACTTCCTTCTTGTATGGATAGGTCCTTCAAACCTTCTTGTGCTCTGACAACTAATTCTATTGTCTTCTGTCGCTTCGACTTATCTTCTCGTTCTTCTATCATTTGATTTACTTTTCTAGCTATGAAGTCCCTTAGTTCTTGATTTTTCTTTTCTGTAGCTTCTTCCTCTGCTTTCCTTCTAATCCGATCCTTCTTGATCCAATTCTTTCCTAAAAAGAGTGGGAAAGGGGCGTTGTTCTCAATAAACCTAATAACTTCAAATTCTTCTTATGTTGATGTTCCATGGATGATAACAGGTACATTAGTAACTCTTCCACATAGGGTTATCATCTTTCCTTTAAATAAACCTATTCTTCCTAATGAAGGTACCATAGTAAGATTTCCAAAATTTTCCCAAGTGCTTTCTGGCATAATATTCACTTGTGTTTCCTCATCTAAGGTACAATCTATATCAAAGTCTCCCATTCTTGCACTTATGCGTTGTTTTTCTTTCAAGATCTTTAGTAATCTGGCATCTTTGTTATCATTCATTTCTTCTTTTAACTGTACTAATGTAGTCTAGACTTTATCTGATCCTTTCTCTTTTTGATCTTCTAACATGCCTTTATTCTCTTGACTCGTGTTCATTTGTTCAACTTTAGCAATCATCTTTGGGTAATCGTCAACTTCATGACCAACAAACTTACAACAAAGACAAATAGGACCTGTACCAGGGCATTCCTTAGCAAGATGTCTCAATCTTCTACAGTTATAACATAGTGTCAATCCTCTGTTCCTCTTATAAGTTCCCCAACTTTTCTTGTACATAGTGTCAATCCTATGTTCCTCTTATAAGTTCCCCAACTTTTCTTGTACTACGCACTAGGATCACAGTGTTGGACCTGCAATCTACAAAAATTATGTCTAGGTTCTTGCATCCACTTATTAGTCCAAAAATTATTTCTATGCATAGGAATAACATAAATTTCTCTATTTCTATCAAATTTATTCAGATCAACTCTTTCTTCTAACTGTACCCTGGCTTTCAGACTAGGACAGAATCCATCAAACATACCTAGATTCATGCTTTCGAAACAAAAATTTCCACTTATATTACTGTTATCAAAAACACAAAGCTTTACCTCTTTAAGATCTTACCTCTTTCCTTCAGATTGGATCTCTTTCTTAGCATAGAGCTTCACAAGTCAAGTAGAGTATTGCACACTATAGCAGCAAATCTACGCATAGATCTTCTCTTTTCTTTCAGTTCCCAACAATCATAGTTTCAGGTACCGGCAACGGAACTATTTGTTGGCATAGGAGTAGACCCAGAGTTCAACTCTTCAACAACGCACCAACAAAACCCTAAATATCGGCCCTTTCAACAACACCTGCGAAGCAGGCGAAGTCTCACTAGAGGTAGAGGCAAGGGGGTTATAGGACTCAGGTGTTTGTAACCAAGTTGGGACATTGATCTATGATTACAACACTTCACAGAGTACTTAAGAACAATATGCATTAATATATTAGCCTTATTCACATCACAGATCAAACCCTAAGTACAGTTCGGCACAGTAACAATAACAAAATATACCTTTCACTTAGCATTCACAAGTTACATCTAACATATGCAATCATACATAAAGCACTAAGCACGCGTAGATTTATCTAACATTCATAACACTCAATGCACTAAGCATATTCAAAACATAAATATCATAGCACAAATCAAAGCATCAACACACGATTTACATGGTTCACCCCAGTGTGGGGCTACATCCACCAATGACTTCTACTTCTATTATTCTACTTCAATATCTTACATGCATCTGCTTCTGTGCACTAATCCACAGATCCAAGATTCACACTAGACAAGTGATCTGCGCACTAAGCACCAAATCCACCTTCCAAAAATCAGATCAAGGCACAGAGCATTACATACACCATCTGTTGCACGAATTAACTCAGAACCACTTGCACTTAGCTACATACACATCGCTTGTTTCTTGCACTTAGCCCATCACTACATTGCTTGCACTAAGAACACTTCGCTAAGCCTACTACTTCTACATTACATTCTTACATATATATACTTTTACATCCCTTACAAAAAGGCTTAATCATGGGTAAACCCATGGGTCGACATCCAAAAACCCTAATGAACCCCTTGTTGGGTCCACAAAAGAAGTCAGATCCCGTGATCTTAGCGTTGCCTGGGCGCTCCATCTTCAACCATTCTGTAGAAGTCCAAAAGTGGTCAAACCCGACCAATGTTTCCTCAAAACATATTCGAGGGCCAACAGGCCCCCAACACTCACCTGTGATTCGTCCCGAGTCACTCATATCTGGGAAATGCTACTTCAAAGGAATCAAGCTTAGCTCAAATTGCCTCGACCTGCTACTTCGCCTAAGCCTCCTTCTCAGTGAACTTCTTGATCTTCTCTGGATGGCAATAATTTGTTGTTGGGCCATGTGTTGTTCTTGTGATCTCTTCATTCTCTCAATCGCAATGAGTGTCTTAATCTGCGCTTGAACTGTCAATGCCTATTGTTGTGCCTCTTGTAGCTACGCTTCCAACTTCCTAAGCTCTGGGTCTTCCATGAGGTGTTCATAGGTCTGCACACTCCTATCACTCAGTTGCTTACATTCTGAGGCGAGGGCTCTGATTCTTTGCATTGCGCTCTTAGCGGCCTCCTCCCTCTTTTCGCACACTTCCTGTGGAGTGCTTGATAATTCTTTGATCTCCAGCTCCATTACCCTTGCTTGAAGTTGTTGAATGGCCTCAGCGAGATTCATCACTTGAACATCGACTGCCTCATGTTCCTCCTGTGCCAAGCCTGTCAAAGAGCAAAGTGCTTTTCTCATCACTTCTTTGACTGTAGTCTACTCTGTGAACAGTTGGTCCTTCTCTCCCTGAATCTTTTCTTTATCTTCCTCGAGCATCGCCCGAAACTCATCTTTCTCGTTTTCATACACGGTTATGCAGTACCATGCAACTCGTAGTTTCTCTAAGATCTCTTCTTTCTCTTTCTTTAGGGCTTAAGTAGCATGTTCCTTTTCTTCTTGGACTCGTTGGAGCCGAGCCTCCGTTGCATCTGCCAATCTTCAAAGTTGGGTTGGTTCATCTCCCAACTCTATAGTCTCTGACGAGGAAGGTGCAGTAGGCATTGCACGACTGAACTAAATGGATCGTTGTATTTCCTTCAGTTGCTTCTCAAGTCTTATGTACATCTCTTCTTGCTTCGCGCCATATCTCTGAAAGAGGTCCTCGAATGCATCCTCCATTTCTCTGTGGACTAGACCGATGTCATCCTCTGTGAGTGTGGCCTCCATCTGGGGCTTGTTGGTGCGGGTCTTCTTTCTTGCCGAGGGTTTCAGTGGAGAACCCTTCCTTTTCTTTGATGCTTCTGTCTAAGTAAGGGGATCCTTTGGTGGTGTAGCTTCACATTCTCCTTGTTTTTCTGCTTCTTCCCCTCCTTCTTCTTGATTTACTTCATCTTCTCCTCCTCCTACAGGTGAGCCAGGTCTACTTTCTTTTGAGGCATTGTCTTCCTCATCAGTCTGTACATCCTGGACTTACTCCTTTTTATTCTTCTTCTTCGCACTTTTCTGTCCAATGTGCTCGACCCGAGTGACCAAGGATCTCCCTATGATGTCGGGTTTGGAGAGTTCTACATCATCAATCGATACAAGGAACTCTATCGTTCACTCCTTCATGATCTCTTTCATGTCTTCGTCAGTCAGCTTATAGTAGGACTACAATTCCTCCTGGCTCTCGTCATTGCGTGTAGTGATATAAATAAAGCGTTGATCTGCACGAAACTTAGCTAATGGCTTGTACTGATGCAAGGTTCGTGGTGTCATGTGAGGGACGGATTCAATGGAAACCTTCAGTTGTTGATAGTAGGCGTGGAACACTGTGTTCGACTGCCACTACTTGGACATATCATTCATGTACCATAGGGTGGACAACCTCACGTCCAATGACTCTGATGGTTCGATCTTTGGGAAGGTTGCTCCTTCTGACATTTTCCAAGCGATAAATGTGATCAACACTAGCAACCATTTGAAATGGAACTCATACCCTTGATCCTGCGCTTCGTGGTAGTCTTTCTCGATCTCGTTGACAAGGTAGCTCACCCAATTCATTTGCATCCCCTCCACACACTTCCCTTTGAGGTCCACCACAAACTCGGTGACCTGCATGGGGCAGTTCTTTCTGACGAGCTTTCCGGCTATAAGTTGGCAAGCTAGGTGCAATGCACCATGCTAGATAGAGGCTACCTTGTAGCCTCACTTTCCCTTCTCCACTTCGTTGTATGCCTCTTTAATGCACTGTTCCAGGGAGCAGTCTGAAGCCTTCCCTGGGTAGAACTGATGAGGGTCGGGTCCCTACATGCTCAGTCCTATGATCCAGTGGATCAGCATCGGATCCACAGTGATGCGCCTATTGAGCCACAAGTATCCTCCATGATAGCACGACAAGAGGATTTTAACACAAGCGTTAACCTCCTAATGTCATCAAAAGTGAGGAATATTCATGACATTCAATATCATGGACTGCACAAGCTCCTTTATCTAAGGCTGGGAGACTATGCGAGGTTTCTTCCCAGTGGTCTTCATCAGGTATCTATGCGGTGCAAGCATCGCGTAGTTCTTCCTGTCGTCAAGGTTGAAATCATTGTTCTTTAAGGATGGGATCTGTCTAAACTGGCTTCCAACCATGTGTATCCCCTTCGGGATGTACACAGTGATCAATGTGTACTCAAAGTCTCATGGGATGTTTTCGTAGTTGACCGCGCCATCCAAAGGTGGGATGTAATCAGGTAAGACCGACGGGATCTGCTTTGCATTAGCCAGATCATCACGGTGATTATTTCGCTTCTCAGTTGCAGAGTTGACACAGATCAAATGACATCCAATCGAGGGGGAAGCTTGCAGTCCCCTGTTCAACGACACCTGTATTCCTTCAGACATAGCTTTATCAGTCATAAATTTCTTTAGAACTTTTTTGACAGACTTCTCTAGCTCAATGCGCTCGTCCAACATTCTCATTGTTAACAAATAATTCGGGGGAGGTAAATGGATAGTGGGGTGAATAGTGGATGGTGGTGTCTAGGTTTTGAAATCATATCTCAACACATAATCAGTTCTCAGATAACCATGGGCAGCAAAAAGTGGTCCCGATGCAGCGTCGGACAGGTTAAATAAGCAAGCATCGTAACGAATTCTTCAAACGAGCAGGACTACTTCCATCAATGTGAATCCATCCTTTATGGCATGGTCTCAATGTTCCAAACACAGTCCATTCATCCATAAATTAATTTCCTAGCAATTCGGAGCTTCATTCTAATAGTAGGGGCACCTCCAATGGTCATATAGCTTCACCGGGGTGAAGTCCCATTCTACGTGGTTTTGTTGTTCCAACGAGGTTCTAATTCTGCAAATATGCCTCCTGCGAAGTTGTCTTTGTAACTTCTTGTATATTTTCTAACTTGGATTTCCTCTTACTAACCTTCCTTGCCTTTTTTCCTGTGATATGAGTCACTCTAATTGTTTATGGATTTCTCTTCCCATTCTTATTCTTATTTCCTCCAATCGTAGTGACTTCACGTTGTTGATGTACTCTCAAAGGCTTTGAAGTTAATATCCCTTCCCTTACTAATTCCTGGGTGGATATGCTTCCTTCTTGTATGGATAGGTCCTTGAAACCTTCTTATGCTCTGACAACTAATTCTCTTGCTTTCTTCCGCTTCGACTTATCCTCTCGTTCTTCTATTAGTTGATATATTTTTCTAGCTATGAAGTCCCTTAGTTCTTGCATTTCCGTTTCTATAGCTTCTTCCTTTGCTTTCCTTCTGATCTAATCCTTCTCGATCCAAGTCTTTCCTAACAAGAGTGGGAAAGGGGCATTGTTCTCAATAAACCTAATAACTTCAAATTCTTCTTTTGTCGATGTTCCATGGATGATAACAGGTACATTAGTAACTCTTCCACATAAGGTTATCATCTTTTCTTTAAATAGACCTATTCTTCCTAATGAAGGTACCATAGTAGGATTTCCCAAAATTTCCCAAGTGCTTTCTGGCATAATATTCACTTGTGTTTCCTCATCCAAGGTACAATCTATGTCGAAGTCTCCTATTCTTTCACTTATGCGATGTTTTTCTTTCAAGATCTCTGGTAAACTGACATCTTTGTTATCATTCATTTCTTCTTTTAACTATACTAATGTAGTCTGGACTTTCTCTGATCCTTTCTCTTTCTGATCTTCTAACATGCATTTATTCTCTTGACTCATATTCATTTATTCAACTTTAGCAATCATCTTTGGGCAATCCTCAACTTCATGAACAAAAACTTTACAACAAAGACAAATAGGACCTGTACCAAGGCATTCCTTAGCAAGATGTTTGAATCTTCTGCAGTTATAACATAGTGTCAATCCTCTCTTCCTCTTATAAGTTCCCCAACTTTTCTTGTACTGTGCACTAGGATCGGAGTGTCAGACCTGCAATCTGCAAAAAATTTGTCTAAGTTTCTGCATCCACTTATTAGTCCAAAAATTATTTTTATGCATAGGAATAACATATCTTTCTCTATTTCTATCAAATTTATTCAAATCAACTCTTTCTTCTAACTATACCCTAGCTTTCGAAACAAAAATTTCCACTTATCTTACTTTTATTAAAAACACAAAGCTTTACATATTTAATATCTTACCTCTTTCCTTTAGATTGGATCTCTTTCTTAGCACAGAGCTTCACAGGTCAAGTAGAGTACTGCGCACTACAGCAACAGATCTATGCTTAGAGATTCTCTTTTCTTTCAGTTCCCAGCAATCACAGTTTCAGGTCCCGGCAACCGAACCATTTGTTGGCACAGGGGAAAACCCAGGGTTCAACGCTTCAACAGCGCACCAACAAAACCCTAACTACCGGCCCTTTCAGCAACACCTGTGAAGTAGGTGAAGTCTCACTCGAGGTAGAGGTAGCGGGGGTTACAGAACTCAGGTGTCTGTAACCAAGATGGGACACCGATCTATGATTACAACACTTCGCAAAGTACTTAGGAACAATATGCATTAATATATTATCCTTATTCACACTGCAAATCAAACCCTAAGTACAGTTCGGCACAGTAACAATAACAAAATATACCTTGCACTTAGCATTCAAAGGTTAGATCTAACACATTCGATCATACATAAATCACTAAGCACTCATAGATTTATCTAACATTCAGAACACTCAATTCACTAAGTAGATTCAAATCATAAATATCATAGCACAAAGCAAACCATCAAGACAAGATTTGTGTGTTTCACCCTAGTGTGGGGCTATGTCCAACAACGACTTCTTCTTCTATTATTCTGCTTAAATCTCTTACATTCATTTTCTCCTGTGCACTAAGCCACAGAGCCAAGCTTCACACTGGACAGGTGATCTGCGCACTAAGCACCAGATCCACCTTCCCAAAATCAGATCAAGGAACAGAGAATTATATACACCCTATGTTGCATGAAGCAACTCAAATTCACTTGCACTTAGCTACATACACATCACTTGGCTACATTTCTTGAACTAAGCACACTTCAATAAGCCTACTACTTCTACATTATATTCTTACATATATATACTTTTACATCCCTTACAAAAATGCCTAATCATGGGTAAACCCATGGGCCAACATCCTAAAACCCTAATACAAAAACCCTAATGAACCCCTTGTTGGGTCCACAAAATAAGTGAGATCACGCGATCTCAGCTCCGCCTGGGCGCTCCATCTTTGACCATCCTATCAAAGTCCAAAAGTGGTCAAACTCGACCAATGTTTCCTCAAAACTTGGTCGAGGGCCAACAATATCCCAGGAGGGGGTGAACCATGGTAAACCTATTTTATGTGAATGAATGTATGCATCTTTATGTCGGATTAGTTGATGAATGTTAGATGAATGAAGTAACTAAGTAGATCTGGGATTTTGCATGCATGCATAGAATGAATGTTATAACTAGATGTTAGATGGACTGAATCTGTGATGGTCAATGAGAATCAGAATACCCCATAAGGAGTCCTCAAGACCAATAGAATAAGAGTAGATAAAGGGAAAAACCAACAAATGGTTATGTTGATGGTTGATTGGAAGAAAATGGGATTGAGCATATGATATTTGTTGAAGAAGTGTCAAAACAATGCGGGATCGAACGATAAGAAGGTGAAAGAATGTGAATTTGAAAGGGGATGTTGAGACCGTGGAATCCCACGAAGGTAGAGATAGAGAGCTAGTTGAAGACAAAGGAGTTAGAGTTTGCGCAGAAAGATAATAGAAACCCGAAGTTAACACCGTGCAAATATCTGGACAAATACGTATTCACCGACTTGCATGAAGTATTTTTCTGTGATTTCCCACACATATTGCAGGTTTGGATAAAAGGATTGAAAGACAAGCATCCTATGAATCATATCAGACAGCTAGAGTGGAATCTCAAAGATATTGCACAGCTACACTTATTTGATAATAAGTTTACACGCACAGTATATTTCTATCTAGAAAGCATTCTTGTTGGATGTATCACAGAGTTTGCAGTAGATACAGCGAAGTCCTATAGCATAGTTGAACAATATTTCTTGAAGGGATCTCAAGGTAGGTATATCATATAGTTATATACTTCCATTAAGATATTACTATATAACAAAGGTGTAATGATGATGGAGTAGACATCTAAACTTCCTTGCATGCATGGGGGAAGGGGCGAAGCACTAGAAGGAGAAAGGGATAAAGGAAAGAAGGAGGAGGCCTTGGACCCAATTATTATGGATGAATACCAGATCAAGTGGATCATGGTAATAGTTGGAAAGATGCGTATTGGATTACCCTACCAATATAAGGTGAACGTCAAGAAGATACTTGTAGCCACGACGGAAGGCTTGGAAAGTGATAAAGAGGAGGTAGAGGATCTTCGAGTTCTGGAGCAGATTGAGGAAATATTGTGCACGACATATGAGAGGAAGATGAGATGTCCAAGAGAGTAAATAGAAGGTATCACTCATATCCATATCAGTGTCAGTGTGGAACTCATAAACCCATGTGCGACTAACACACCAAGAAGAACACCACCATTTAGACAACCGAATTTCATGAGAAGGAAGACAGCAAGAAATACATCTACACAAGGAACAACAACTGGGGGAGCCAGTTTAGGAAGCAGTAGTCAAGTATATACACCACATGAAGGTAGTATTTTAGCATTCAAGATGGCAGGACATGATCCAACCATCAGGTTACCAGAATTCAAAGGAGAAGCATCAGAGGACTAGGCGAAGCACCTGTTTATCTGTGAAAATATTTGGGAAGCAAAACAGATCGTGGGTGAGGACACTAAACTTGCACAGTTAGCTATCATGCTAAGAGATCACACACTGGATTGGTATATGAGTTTAGTTGCAAACAGTCCGCCAGGGACAACCAGAATGATTGGAGATATCAAGAAGTTGTTGATAAACGAGTTCCAAAAGCTGAGTTCATAGGATCAATACATGAATGAGATGATAGAGATCAAATAGAAACCCAAAGAATCTGTATGGGAGATTGACCATAGATTCAAACGACTAAAGGGAAAGATAAAATACGTCATGACAAATATCCAGCATAGGCATTTGTTCGTCAATTCATTGTTACCACACTTGAAATATCCACTACGACAACAAAAGTTCCAAACGCACACAGAGGCTCTCTAGGAAGCCCTGCAACTGGAAGACAACCAATATCAAAAGACAGATCCATCCAACGAGGAGATGAAGGAGGATCTAAAGAACTTAACATTCCAGCTAAATTAGAACAAGAACAAGGACAAAAAATAAGTCGTTTGGTGTACCACATGTAGGACAGAAGGACACCATAAGAACGAATGTCCAACATTTGTGTGGTACATGGCAACAAAAATGCCAAATACATTACCAATAGGAGGAATATGGTGCGATATCTATAAGAAATAGGGTCATGATCCATACCACTTCCCAATGATGTAGAAGTACCAGACAGTACCGAAGAGCTCGTATTGCAACTTTTTCAAGTCAGTAGGCCATGATGACAAAGATTGCAGAACCATGGACTTGATGAGGGAAAGAACATCAGATGCATACAAGGTGCAAGAATAAATGATGACCAGACAAGCCGCACCTCAGTTCAACCAAGTACCAACCCCATACAACACTGTGCAATAGCAGTATAACATTGTGAAACAACCATACAACACTACGCAGCCGCAATATAATACCATGCAGCCACCCTATAATATCACATAGTATAACCAGGTGTCTCAGTATAACACATTGCGAGGGGATCGAGTTAGCCACAGAGGTAGAGGAAGAGCAAGAGTTGGATTTGGAAGAGGTAGAGGAACATTGGTATGTCACAATTGTCAACAACTAGGACACTACGCAAGAGAATGTCCACATCCACCAGTGACATGTATGTATTGTCACGCATCATATCATGATGCGGAAGAATGTCTAACACTATTAGGGAAGATCTAGGAGAAGAGAAATCAAAACAATCAGAATGTTCAGTTGATTTTAGAAGAAGTGAGGGATGAAGGAAGAAAAATCAACATAGTTACACGGGGAGGAGCTAAAACAAAAAACGATGCAGTATCACAAGAGCCATCACAACACCAATGGGTGAAGAGGAATGCCAAACCAAGGAAGTAGTTTGGCATTCAGAATGAAAAGGAGATATTCAAGCAAGCTAGATAAGAATTCATGAAGCCAGACATTGCATCAACATCAACTTCGTAGCATAATAAGGAAGTACCAGAGTACGAGATGCATCCATCGTTGGATCATACCAAAGAAACACATCCCCTAGGACAAGTAAGTATGATTAAAGGCTTTTTGTAATCATGTGTAAAACTACTCAATGATCCATCATCTATTAAAATATTACAAAAAATGCTAGAAAGATGTAGCATAGAAGCAAAAGGAAAGCTAGAACAGAAAACAGTCAATCATCTACATACAAGGAGGAGAACAAGTAGAGAATTGAGGCTGAACGCCAACATTAGAGATTTCAACGTGGGAGATATTATACTAGATTTAGGATCTGAAGTCAATGTACTACCCAAGAATACATGGAAATGTACGGGAGAACCCACATTAGGATATTCACATGTTTAGTTGAAACTAGCAAACCAACACAGAACTCTACCAATTGGAAGACTAAAAGGAGTAACAGTAGACCTGGATGGAGTGCGGACTAAAGCCAACTTCAAAGTAATCAAGATAGTGGATGGCACAACACCTTATCCAGCAATGCTTGGCTTGGATTGGATGTTTGATAACCAGACCATAATCAACTTAAAGATGCAGAAGATGACCTTCGAGTCAGGAGAATACAGAGTCATTGTGCCATTGGATCCATCAGAAGGGGAAAGGTTAGTAGAGCCTACTTGCTTGGACCTGGAGGAAATTAATCAATTGTACAGAACAACTGCGCGAGATGACGATTATGTGAACATAACTGCAGATGGGGTACTCATTTGGCGAAGCATCACCTCATGTGCATCATACTCAGATATGGTCTTAGAAAATTGGCAGCAGAGGTTACACGAAGTCTCCATAAGAATATGCGCAAGAATAGACCACACAATAAGATGGGTAGGTACGGAGATAAGGGAACCTCCCAACTTCCATGGGGTGAATGACCTAGAATCATTCTTAACACGGTACGAAGATGAAGTGTTAGAAAATAAGAGTTTCTTAGCCTTAGATATAGCACTCAAGGAAACACCTGTGAGATGGTGGGTTGTGCACAAAGAAAGAGTGAAATACTGGTATCAATGTAAGCGGTTATTGTGCACTAGGTTTGGTGCATAACAAGGAAGAAACCAGCTGCAGAAATATGATGGATAGGGGGCACCAGCATAACACTTGGATAAGTGCAGAGCGCTATGGAAAATGACACCAACGGAGGAATGGCCTCACCATTTCGTTCACACATCAGAGGGCATCTCAGCAAATTGGTAGATAGACCAAGAACTGCGCAGAAGAACTACGAGTTGGACAATATTACAATAGAAATTTACAGTCACTTTCTCATTTAAGCATGAGAACCCCAACATAGACGCAGCATTTAAATAAATCAAAGGGGTGATATTCATTAAGGAACCAGAAGTTGAACTCATGACAGAGGAACAACAGTAAAACAGACAGACAGTGAAAGAACTAGTCATGCTACCACATGCAGGAAGAAGCACCAGAGGAAGATGACCCACGTGATATGAAAATTGAGGAAGTTGAAGGCGAGAGAGAATTGGAAGGTCTACCTCTGGAATCAGAAGTAATCGTTGTGTCAATCAAGGTGAAGAAATTCAACATCGAGATAGTTAAGAATCCCAAAATGGCCAGCATTGGAGACTACTGGGATGAGAAAACAATGGAAAGCATAACAAAGTTATTGCGTGAATACAACGACTTGTTCCCAACAATGTTCACAGACATGAAAGGCACAGTAGAAGAGCTAGGAGAAATGAAGATATCGCTCAAAGATGAGGCAAGACCAATCAAACAATGACCATATAGACTAAACCCGATATATAAGCAAAAAGTCAAAGCCAAGATCGATAGGATGTTGGAGGTTGGAATCATAGAACCTGTAGAAGAGTCTGAATGGGAAATCCCGATGGTAGTTCAGGAGAAGAAACAAGGGGGGATAATATTATGTGTCGACTTGAGGAATTTGAACAATGAGTGTCTACATGACCCGTTCCCTACCCCGTTCACAAATAAAGTCTTGGAGAATGTAGGAGGACAGGAAGCTTATTCATTCACCGACGAATTCTCAGGATACCATCAGATTAAGATAGCACCAGAAGACAGATACAAGACCACTTTTGCCACATAATGGGGATCCTACCAATAAACATTCATGTCATTTGGATTAAAGAATTCACCAGCAATATTCTCTAGAGTAGCTATAGCCGTATTCAAGGAATTCATCCACCAATTTCTAGAGGTATATCTGGACGATTGGAAAGTCTATAGTCTATTGAAATACCATGTAGAGATCTTGTGGATGATGTTAGAAATATGAAGGAATTTTCATATATCGTTAAATATCAAGAAGTGCATCTTTGGAACACCTTTTGGAATATTATTGGGCCATATAGTATGCAAACAAGGCTTGCTAGTAGATCCTGCCAAGATTGCAGTAATTGTTAACCTGCCACCACCAAAAGCAGTCCACCAATTGAGAGTGACATTGGGATACACAAGATACTACAGAAAATTTATAAAGGGGTATGCACAGATCATTGCGCTAATGGAGAAATTGCTAAGAAAAGACACAAAGTTTCAGTGGAATGAGGATTGTCAGCGCAGTATGGATACTCTGAAAGAGAAGATGGTAACTGCACCAATACTTGTATTCCCAGATTGGGAAAAGACATTCCACGTACATGTTGATGCATTAACCATATCACTTGGATCTATTCTTGCGCATCCAGGAGCAGGAGAATTGGACCATCCTATAGCATTTTCTAGTAGAAAACTATTAGAATTGGAGCAGAACTACAATACCATAGAGAGGGAAGGCTAAGTTATGGTCTACGCACTTCAGAAGTTCAGGAATTATTTATTGGGAAAACATTTCAAGATGTTCACAGACCATTCAATGCTCAAATAGCTCATCAACAAGGCAGTGTTGGGTAGGAGAATTTGTAGATGGTTATTGTTGTTCCAATAATTTGAATTTGAAGTGATAGTCAAACTAGGGAAGTTGAATGCAGGACCTAATCACCTATCAAGGATTGCTAACAGAGAGGAACCCATGAACCTAGAGGAAAACTTTCCCGACGCGCAGTTATTTTCAGTCCAAATAGTCAATGAATACTTCACAGACATCATCTAGTACTTGAGTACAGGGACTATGCCAAAAGAATACAACATTGCGTAGAAGGAAAATTTGGAATTCAAGGTTGCAGATTACCAATTGATTGCAGGATACTTATACAAAATGGGTGCAAGTAGCATCTTGAGAAGATGTGTGCTAGAACATGAAAGACCAAGGATCTTAGCAGAATCCCATGAGGGAATAGCAGGAGGACATTATGCACGTAAAGCTACCGTGAAGAAGGTATTGCGCGCAAGACTATGGTGGCCAACCATTCACAGAGATTCAAAGGACTATTGCCAGAAATGTGATGTATTTTAGAGATTTGGTAAACCGAATAGAAGGGATGAGATGCCCCTTAGACCACAAAGAACTTTGTAGGTATTTGACAAATGGGAAATAGATTTTGTGGGACCAATCAACCCACCATAAAAAAAGGTTAGGAGCGAGGTATATTATCTCTACGACATAATACTTGGAAACATGGGCAGAAGCAACACCAGTAAAATACTGCAACACAAAGACAGGAGCACACTTCATGTTTGAGCAAGTGATCACTAGATTTGACTACCCAAGGATTTTGATGAGTGACCAAGGCACTCACTTCATCAACAAAACTATTAAGTCTATGACTGAGGAATTTGAAGTTTTTCATCAAAAGAGTACACCATATCATCCTCAAGCAAATGGAACAAAGGAAGCCTTTAAAAAAATCCTTGAAAATTCACTAACAAAGATTTGCAACTTTAATAGGGATGATTGGGACTTGAATATACCAGCAGTATTGTGGGCGTACAAGACCACATGCAAAAGATTTATAGGACACACACCATTCAGATTGGTATATGGACAAGAAGCAGTGGTGCCCTTAGAATTTTTGGTACCTAGTTTGTGCATAGCAGCAATTATAAACATGACAGAGCGGGGCGCAGTACAAGAAAGACTAAATCAGTTGATGATCATGGAAGAAGAGAGGATTCTAGCAGGGTTTTACCAAGAAGTACAGAAAGCAAGGAACAAAGCTTAGCATGATAGACATATCAAGCGAAAGGATTTCAAGGAAGGAGACTTAGTCTTGGTGTGTGACAGTAAATCCCTTCAGCACCCAGAAAAACTCAGAATGCATTGGTTAGGACCATACGAAGTAAAGATTGTCCCAGATGGGGGAGATGTACAGTTGAAGGATTTGGGAGGAACATAACTCAGAGGGATGATCAATGGGAGTCGACTGAAGCTATATAGGGACAGTTGACCTCTTGGCACTTGAAAAAAAAAATATAGGAGATACCGCGTTGGACATCAAAATATAGCAACAAAGGCATAGTGTGTCAATAAGAGAATGAGCACATGCACTCAGAAATGCTAGCATGACATAGAAAAGACCAACGATCACTAAAAAGCAGAAACAATGGGAAGGCGGTTATGGAAAATAACCACCAACGGACGATGGCTATCAAACTTAAATGAAAAAAATGATTGACGAGATGCCGCATTAATCGCACCAATTGGCGACGGCAAGGGAAATCAATGGCAAGTACACGGGAAGTGCCAGTTCCATTAAAACACAAATTGGGTAACGTCTTTGAGAAGCTTCACATGATTCCTATATAAGCTAGTACGCGGGATTAGGGAGGTTATTGAGAAAATAAGAAAAGCAGAGAGATATAGAGTATACAGAAAAGAGAGAGAAGTCTGCAAAGGTTACAGAGGCCACTAAAGTTCGGTGGACAACATCCTTAACACCATGGCACCACCCAAATAGGGAGAACCAATCCAGACTAGAAAATGACCCTGAAGCAATGTTAGATCACCACCGCAAGCACAGGTAAGAGAACAGCAACTACCTCAACCTCCAGAAGTTGTCAATGTGGACGAAATCTCATCGCCTGATATGACACCAGGAAGCCCCACACCTATCGTGGAGGAAACCCAGCAGACAGCACCAGTGGGCATGGACATTGATGTGCCAGAAGGGGGACAGGGCCAATAGGCTGAGGATGCAAGCAAGCATTCGCACCTCGAAAAACCTGAAGAAGCCCTTAGAGTTAATGGGACGGTCCCAAACCAAGAAGAAACGACCGCGTCGGAAAGGTCACACACAACTATGTCGGAACAACCATGGGAGGGCACAGTGGAAGATGTCACCGACCAAGTAGATGAGTATGTTGAAGAGTGAACAATGGAAGTTGGAACCTCGAGTCATCCACCACAGTAGAAGGGAAAACAGACGGTACCAAGGTCACCGTACAAGCAGGCCACCGCAGCCATTGTCTTGCCGTGCATTCCAGAAGGGGTATGTATCACAGGTAACATGTTAGGTCATGTGGATAAATTGAGGTACTCATACCATGACGTGGAGGACATAGACAAGTTCCCAGAGTTTGCCAAGAAATTTTACCTACATATTGTGGGTATCGGACCCTTTGGTGAACCAATTAACCAACCAGTCCAGTGGGCAGTTGGACTGGCCAAAACCGGGATTCTAGACCTGTTGGACATCCTCCACTTTGGGAGGGGCCAATATGAAAATAATTGCATCAAATAGCTGATGGAAATCACCCATAGAGGATACCTATGGCTGGAACAGATCGTCTCAATAGACGTAGATCTCATTACATACATCACAGGGTTGTCATCATGGGCGGAGACACTCTCATAGTTCCTTGATGACAAAACGAAGGAGAAGGCATTGGCCAAGGAAATGAAGAAAAAGTATGCTACATAAAGGGGGTCGTGCGGAATCATAATCAAGCATATTAGTGACGCAATGACAAGAATGGCCACAAACATTATGGCATGCACGTTACTCAGGAAATTTCACAAGGAGAAAGTCCTTGTTGAGGTTGTCGCAGTTGCAGCTCAGTGCGTGGAGGGCACCACACTCAGTTGGGCCCCATATTTATTGAATTTGTTCCTAGAAGACTGCAAGGATGTGCAGGACTTGGGTAAAGAATTTCACTATTCATGGCTACTCATCTTGATCGCCTTGATTGGATGGAAGGATCCTAGGTATTCATTCTTTATCACAAGACCCAATCCTTTCCACGCAGCACGATACCTATTGTTGGGGTGTGCTTCATACCCCAAGAAGAGAAAGGTGAATGCAGCCATATTCGAAGGATATTATCTCAACCTACATGAGAGAATCACCAATACTTAGTGAGTTACACCGGAAATGATCACACATTGTCAGGGCATAGCTAACTTCAAAGCGACTGGGCATGCAATGTGGATCCAAGCATGGAAGGATCCCAACAATCAATGGCTATAATTGTGCTACTGCATTAAGGAGGAGGACATAAAGATGACCATCAAGGATTGGAATGATTAATGGAGGATTCCATACTTGAATCAAGAAATGCTCGCAGATATGGAGACGGAGGTAGGGCAGGAATAGACATCTACAGAAGAGATGATAGTGCCCAAGAAGCCAAGGATAGGTCATAATAAGGCACAACAGAAAAAAGGGGGGGTGTCCAAGAAAGGCACCCAAACGGGGAAGAAGAACAACACCCAGGTGCCACAGGTATAGGAGAAACAAACTGAGACAGCACAGGGAACCACATCAAGTGCTACTCAGCAAGAGCAAGGCCAAACCAAGAGGCCAGTCATACAAACAGGGGGTGCACGCAAGAAATCTAAGGCCCATAGAACGCCACCAAAATATACGATCACGAAGGATGACGCGGACCTTGTGGCCCAAATGGTCCAGAATCGAACAGCAGAGGATTTTGACGATGCTCAATGCCAAAGGGATAGGATTGAGGAGGAGCTGGCAGACATGAGGCAGCTCCTCCAGCAGATCAAAGAAACACAAGGGCTGACAGAGGCATAGAAGCAGTCCCATCAACATCATAGGCATGAGTTGAGGTTGGATCGAGTGAGTAGGACAAGATCCAGACGACCACACAGTCGAGCTCAACATTTCACGTCACACCCAACATGTTGTTCATGGATGAAATAATGGGGCAGACACCCTTGAAGGATTTGGCCCAAATAAAGTTGGTAATGACATGGATACCAACCAAGTCCTTGTATAAACTACAAGTCAGTGTCGCGCAGGAGGTCCAGTCGCACGCACACACAAACGCGGCAGAATTGCAGAAGACAAAGAACAGTTGATACGGATTGGAATTTGTAATCGAGCAGGTCAAGCTTGAAACCAAAGATGAGAAAGACCGCGTGGATAGGCTGGACCCAAGGATTGGCGATAGCATATGAGAAAATTTCAAAGAGCATGCAGGCAACAAAGCTCACAGTGACGCAGAAGATTAATCAGATTGTGCAGATAATAAATCAATACAGACAGGAGATTGAGCACCTCCAGGAACAACTCGTACCTACCACTCTACCATAGGTAAAGGAGAAAATGAAGCTGGTGTTAGCGATCAAATAATTCTTTCTGAAATTTGTTTGAAAAATGATGCCTCATCTTGTGGAGGAATTTTGAGTGCCTTCCCAAGCTCTAAAAATAGATCTGAAAGTACCATTGGAAATCTCAGGATTTCTATATGTCAATCGACTATTCAAGCATGTAAAACAGACTCTCCATGGCTCAGAAATTTGATTTTTCCCAAGGCAGTTTTCATTAAAAAATCTGCGCTTTCACCAGCTCATTGGTTTTGAAATTTGCTAGTTAGTCGTTGAAAGCTTTCCTTTTCACCAACTAAAGAGGTGGATTGAGGAAAAAAGAGCTGGTGAAAGCGTAGAAGATTCCATAAACGTCTTCTTTCTTCCCAGATCGTGATTTTTTAATTTCTGAACACGTGGGAAATGTGTTAAATGATGGATAATAATTAGGAGAAGCTAGAATATCTTTCTCAATAAGTTTTAAAGACATATGGTAAGAAAATAACACCAAATGGCATGATTTCTCTTGACAGAAATCGCCCAGTCATCAAAGACAGATTTTTGAATCTGTGATTTTCACCTACAGACTGCCAAATAATGCTTTAGCTGTCAAATTCGACTTGTAATGATCAGATTAAATCTATTTGGTTAAATATTAGGTTATCTTATTGTATTAAGTTTTGTACTCTCTTTCCATATTTAGAAATCTAGATCCATGTTTATAGGATCTGAGATCTATTGTAAAAGATGTAAATACCTATCATTTGATAGAAGAAGGGTTCGATTTTGGAGACATGGACTACACTATATTGTAAACAGTCTTTTCATATGATAATACAAATAACAGTTTTCTCTCTCTATTGATGTCAGATTTCACCTTTCCTTCTGTACTCTTATTCAAGTTGTTTTAACTGCAATAGGATTGTCATCTCATTAGTCAGTTCATAACTTGATTAATAGTTGATTACATTGTTTATTAAACCCTACATTGTGTATCTGGTTTATAAGCATTGATTTATTCACCCACTTTAAAGCTACTATCTGATTATTGATCCTTGAGAGCATTGGTTCATTTGATTATCCATTTTGACTGTCTGAATGTCACACTGTAGTTCATTTATCCCATTGATCCACACATACAAAAAACACCAAAAAAAAATATTTTAAGTTACCAAGCATCTTTGTCTTACAACCACAAAGAGTTTCTTGGAGTGATAACAAATTGGCGTCGTTGTCGGGAGAGGAGATTGAAACTCAGCTTCCTTGGGAGATGACATAGATCTAGCTTTGATGATAGACAAATCCTGGACATTATATTGGTTGTAATCATCTATCTGGTGACTCCATGAAGGAAGGATTCAATGGCGACTCCGTTGTTCAGAAATTTTTTGGTGACTCCATGATTAAAGACTCCACTGGGGAGGATCCGATTGACAGAAGATGAAAAGGTTAAATTTCAATCCCAGGTATCAGTTCATTAGTTTGCTTCATGAACTGTTGTATTTCTTTATCACCTCTTTCATACTTTTCCCTTCACATGTAAAGAGAATCATTTTATGTTGTGTATATTCAAAAAATCATCATTCTTCCTGTATATACCCAACCTTAAAAAAAGAAAACTTGCAGCCTACTTGTACTACAGAAGTAGATTTAGTAGCTTTACCTCAGCACATTCACAAAGATGAGATCTTCATTCCATTCCCTCTTGAATCTAATAACCCTTCTGACTTTGTGAACGTTGAAATTGATTCCAAACCCTCTTAGATTTCAGCACCTTTTCACATTATTGATAACCTTTCTCATCAACCTATTAAATTTCATGATCAGCCCACTGCCTTTCAAATTAAAATCAGGATGAAGATGTTCAATCCTTTGAGGCTGCCCTATTTCCTTCATCCTTACCCCCTTGACTATTTTGAATATCTTCCCCAGTTTTCTGGAGAGAACCCAGTTTCAGCTGAGAGGTACTTGGAATCCTTTGAGGATTTTATTGATCAGTTCGAGATTATTCATGAAGATGTGATCATGAGATTTTCTCTAAGTCATTGATCAAAGATGTTGCAATGTGGTTTAAGGGTCTAAGAGATGACTCCATTGGCTCTTGGATTAAATTCTCTAATGTTTTTTCCAAGCATTGGGGTAAGAACAAATCATTGGATTCATACCTCGCTGATTTTTATGCTTTAAAGAGAGAGCAGGACGAATCTTTGTATGTCTTCAACAGAAGGTTCTATAGAATATATTATAACATACCTTTAGAGATCCGTCCCATGGAAATTGTTTCCATGGTATACTATGTTATGGCTCAGTATTCAAAGCTTGTTCTTTTCCTGCTGGAAAGGAAATATTCATCGTTAATTAGTTTGTTTAAAGATGCTCAAGAGGTGGAGGAGAACATTTGTGCTTCCAGGAGGACCCGAGAGCGGGCTGACTTTGAAAATCTACATTTTCCTAAGCCAACAGAATGTCAGTATGGCTCAGATTTTGAGCATGAAGGTTATGAGTGTGAAACAGAATTGGAACAACAGCAAGCATGTGAGTTTATTTTAGAGTCAGCTCTGAATTCTTTAATATTGGTAGAGTATTCCAAAGACAAGTACGAATCTGAAGTTTATGATCAGTTTACAAACCAAATTGAGCCTATGATAACTAATGATTACATAGGCAATTATATTTGTTTAGCTGATCCCAATCCATATCATGTAAACCCTGTTATGTTATCCTCTTGTGATCATTATCCTAAAGAAGAAGATTTAAAGATTTGTGAAGATGAGCAGTTGTCCTTTGGTCAAAATCCAATAGAAATCAATGAAGACAGTCTTTGGTTTTCAGATTGGAAGATGGAAGGAATTTGCAACGATCACGAGGAACATAATTTGCATAAATCATTTTATCTTCATAAGGAATATCAAGAGGACTATCTTCCTTTTGAACCCTTTGTTTCAGATTCTGATAGAAAGGTTGTTGATGAGGAAGAAGGTAGTGATATAGAAGATCAAGAACATATTACTTCTTCTCTCTCAGAAATTGTCGACTGCAATAGGCCAGCACATCATAGTGAGAAATTCAAATCACAGGAAAATGATGAAAGGGAACAAAAAAGGTTAGATCATCAGTTGATCATACATTTTTCTGCAGCAAATATTGAGCAGTCCACATTCAACATTGAGATCAGTGAAAGAAGCTAGCAGTAGCAACTTTTTAGTTCTCAGTTGGATCAGCAACAAGTAGAGGTATTTCTTTGTGGATTTGATGACCCTATTGCAGATTATTTGGAGATTATGAGCAACTTAAATATCAAAATATTTTTGTCAGGAGAAGGACAGTTCTGTCATCTTTTCCAATTGCATTTATGCTTGTTATAGATTCTTATATTTTTGGGGTCAAAGTCAAGAACAAGTTCAGTAAATTAGTTTCTGACATGGCTTCATTGGAAGCATGACTTCACTTGATAAGAGGCATTGCAATTGGTTAGTGAAGGGATAGATAGAAGAATAAGCTCTTTCTGAGAAAGTAGATCCTTCTAGTTCAGTTTTTGTTGAATAAGCAGGAAGACTACAGCAAACTATAGACAATTTTCAGTTTAGCAGAGGATTAGCTGAAGCCAATGTTATCGCCTGAAATAGAACAGTCCATTCATTTCATTTCTAGGTGATAGCATGGTCATTAATAAAGATTTATATAATTTTTCTTAATCTTTAGTGTCAAAATATAGGGAATAATTTGTTATCTCCTATAGTATATCGATTGTCAAAAGGTATTTTCAAAAAAAAAAAAAATCAAAGAAAAGATTTTCAATGGCTAATCTTTGTTTTGAAGCTAAAGTTAGCCGGTGAAACTTTAAGGTTTCAACAGCTAAACGATGTCCCTGAGAGAAAGCAACCAATGAAAGTTTTCATATGGGTTTTTCTCCAGCGTCTTTACAAGGAACCGAAAGTGGCATGTTGTACACATGTCATACAATCATGATGGCAACATTTATAGAGGCTAAGGAGAAGATACACGTTTACACCATTTTCTAGTGGAATATCATGATAAATCTGATCATGTATTTTGTGTGTATACGGAAGATAGTTTGAAGAGATGATGGATGTTTGATCATCATTCCATTTAGATCACCAAGTACTAGATGTGTGTCAACAGCAAATCACAGCCATCATTCCATTTTCAAAATTCACGGTTTTTAAAAATGTTCTATTTTGGGGTTTACTCTATCATTGATTACACATAATTGTTTTCACCATCACCAGCATTTTCTCATTTGGAAAATACTATTGTGTCAACCGTGTGAAAATTAGTTGGTGATTATTTGCAGATGGAAAGGAAACAAGGAGGACCACCTCTACGGAACGAATTAGAAAACTTATCTTTTTGCAGTCTCATCCAGAGGTCTATAAGAGTTTCTCAAATGTTGGATGTATAACCTTTGTTAAAAAATTGCAGGAGGGTTATCACCAAGCAATAGCAGAGATTTTTGCAAAGTCATACAATGGAAAGAAAGCTACAGTAGGTTCCCTGGAGCTAATAGCAGATGAGGCTGCCATTGCATCAGCCACTAGTTTACCAAGAAAAGCTCAAATCTGGTTTAAGACAACAGTCACGCATGAGGAAGGTGATGAGTTGAAAAGCCCAGATCAGCCCAGATTGAGATCTCTAAGGGAAACGAGCAACTTGATTATTTTTAGTTGGTTGATTTAATGAATAAACAAGCAAGTTACAGGTTTTCTACAGGTTTTCAGATGATAAATTGTAAAGTCTAAATGACTCCATGCCCAATAATAAAGGCATAAGGTCTTCCAGATTCTTGGAAACCTCGCAGGGAGGTCTCCATCCCAGTTGGAGCCAGGTGTTAGCGATCAAATAATTATTTCTTAAATTTGTTTGAAAAATTATGCCTCATATTGTGGAGGACTTTTGAATACCTTCCCAAGCTCTAAAAAAAAATCTAAAAGTACCATTGGAAAGATTAGGATTTCTATATGTCAATCGACTATTCAAGCATGTAAAACGGACTCTCCATGGCTCAGAAATTTGATTTTTCCCAAGGCAATTTTCATTAAAAAATCTGCGCTTTCACCAGCTCATTGGTTTTGAAATTTGCTAGTTAGTCGTTGAAAGCTTTCCTTTTCACCAGCTAAAGGGGCAGATTCAGGACAAAAGAGCTGGTGAAAGCGCAGAAGTGTCCATAAACGTCTTCTTTCTGCCCAGATCGCGATATTTAATTTCTAAACACGTGGGAAAGGTGTTAAATGATGGATAATAATTAGGAGATGCTAGAATATCTTTCTCAATAAGTTTTAAAGACATATGGTAAGGAAATAACACCAAATGGCATGATTTATCTTGACATAAATTGCCCAGTCATCAAAGACAGATTTATGAATCTGTGATTTTCACCTACAGACTGCCAAATAATGCTTTAGCTATCAAATTCGACTTGTAATGATCAAATTAAATCTATTTGGTTAAATATTAGGTTATCTTATTGTATTAAGTTTTGTACTCTCTTTCCATATTTAGAAATCCAGATCCATGTTTATAGGATCTGAGATCTGTTGTAAAAGATATAAATACCTATCATTTGATAGAAGAAGGGTTCGATTTTGGAGACATGGACTACACTATATTGTAAACAGCCTTTTCCTATGATAATACAAATAACAGTTTTATCTCTCTATTGATGTAAGATTTCACCTTTCCTTCTGTACTCTTATTCAAGTTGTTTTAACTACAATATGACTGTCATCTCATTAGTCAGTTCATAACTTGATTAATAGTTGCTTACATTGTTTATTAAACCCTACATTGTGTATCTAGTTTATAAGCATTGATTTCTTCACCCACTTTAAAGCTACTATCTGATTATTGATCCTTGAGAGCACTGGCTCATTTGATTATCCATTTTGACTGTCTGAATGTCACACTGTAGTTCAGTTATCCCATTGATCCACACATACAAAAAACTCAAAAACAAGTTTACTTTAAGTTACCAAGCATCTTTGTCTTACAACCACAAAGAGTTTCTTGGAGTGATAACAGCTGGAAGAAACAACACAGATAAAGGAGATGGAGCAACAATTCCACGTGGCAACCGATATGTTCAAGAAGGAATCACATCTATGGACGAAGCTCGAAGAGGATCAACAAGTCCAGTAGTGGGACCAGGAAGGAGAAAGGATAAGCACAACTATCCAGGACCTCAAGTAGAGGAACAAGACAATGTCGATCACGAAGCACATCAAAGGAGTGCAGGATATGAAGAAACCACAGGCATAACTCATAGCCACGCATATGCAGAAGAAGGAGCACCAAGCTTAAATGGAACCGCTCCAAGAGTGAGCAACAGAGGTCATTGTGCAGGCAATGCAAAGAAGAACATGGCACAAACTCAGGCAGAGTGCATAGAGATTATCAGCGACGATATTGCAGTGTAGGTATTGGATGCACTCAGGGAGAAGACTGCGCAGGCTCAAACACAAGCAAAGTAACTCACAGAGAAGTTCCAGGATATCGTAGGAGATATAGAAGAAGTGCACAAGGTTTAGGTGGCATGGGACAAGCCACATGTCAGTGTTGGGGGCATGTTGGATGTAGGTTGGATCATAAAGAAAGGTTATTTTTGGAGGAGAAGCATGCAAGAGGAAAAAGAAAGCTAGAAGGAAAAGTAGCACGTGCAAGAGAGGCAGGCGAAGCGTGCATGCATGGAAGACCTAACGACGCTAGGGTTAGGGTTTTTGTAATGCATTGTAATGGATGGTGAGCTGATGATATAAATAAGTAATACTTAGGAGAGGAGAGAGGGCTGACACGGAGGGAAAAAGAAAGGAAGAGTATTGTAAGAATTGTATGAATCATTAAGCTGGTGAGCTAAGGAAGGAGTGAGTGACTCGATCCTGAGGGTTAGATCATAGGTTGATGATCCTAGTGCGATCTAGTCACCCTCGCAGGGATCGAGGAGCCCATGGGAAAGAGGGAGAACTAAGATTCTAACCACGCACACCATGAGGTATTTCCAAACTATAATAAAAGCTTGAGAGCCAGATCTTTGTGGACGTATCCCAGGAGTGGGTGAACCACGGTAACCCTGTGTTATGTGAATGAATGTATTCATATTTATGTCTAATTAGTTGATGAATGTTAGATGAATGAAGTAACTAAGTAGATCTGATATTTTGCATGCATGCATAGAATGAATGTAATAACTAGATGCTAGATGGAATGAATAAATTTTACAATGCACAAGCACAGATCTCACTCAATCTCAAGTTGCAAACACCTGAGTATTGCAGCCACCCATAGAGATATCTCGGGTGAGACTACGCAGTACACTATGTGTGTTGTGTTTCCTTCTGGGTTACCAGAGGGGTCGATAGTGTTTAAGGGATTTTGTTGGGAAGCTTCTTAGTTCTAAACCAAGTTCAATCTGTGATGGTCAATGAGAATCAAAATACCCCATAAGGAGTCCTCAAGACCAATAGAAGAAGAGTAGATAAAGGGAAAAACCAACAACATTTTATTAACTAAATGGTATCATAGAAGGAAATTTTACTATGGCATGGCCCAGCCTAGGKTTGGAAATGTTACAAGGTGATATCATAGAAAAAAGAATAGAKMTAATGAGAYTCATCTAGGTGGATGGGTACGCTACATGGTATGGTCTCATGTCTCRAAAAAAGTTAATTCCCTGCCACTCTGAATCTACAATTTGAAAATTGCCCAAATCTAGTTTGAAATCATAGAAATTTTGGTGATATTCTTCTAGATTCATCCCAACAGTTTACAAATTGACATTTTAGACCAAAAAATGTGGTCCATCATGAGGAAAAGATATGAAGAAAATCTTATTAATAATAGGATACTTATATGAAAAATTAGGTTTAAGTTATAGTAGAGAGCTGACTCATTATATAATGGAAAACCTAAAATATTTCGGCTCTCTACTATAGCTTAAACCTAATTATTCATATAATTATCTTGTTACTAATTATATTTTCTTCGTATATTTTCCTGATGATGGACTACATTTGTTTGGTCCGAAACATCAATTTGTAAATTGTTGCAATGAATCTGAAAGAATATCACCAAAAACTATTGATCGCAGAAGTCTTAGAACTGAAATCATAGAAATTAATTGACCACCAATCTTAATTTGAAATATGGAATCGCCCAACTCTAGTTTGAACTGTTTTATATTTTCACATTCCATATTTATATTAMTGTTAATTTAATTTTGTKAGTCGACATTGTAATTTTATTTTTTTAACCTACATGTGAGCCAACATTCTAATTTTTTAACCTACAATTGACATGTCATTATTACCCATGTACATGACAACATCTGTCCCATACTAGGCTAGAGAGTGCCTCTYGACACAATCAAAATAAGGGTTCAAATGGGGGATGGTCTTCAAAAGGGAGAGGGAGAAKATGAGGGGACAACATGACAAATAACAACATAAGGGTTAGGGATCAAAGAGTTAGCTATATTTGACGCTCCCCCTTAATTAAGGATCGATAATTGATTTTGGACATGAATGGAACACATGTCATTTCTAACCTTTTATTACACCTTGGGCTCATTCTTAGAATATTTCCATTTGACTAAACAAAATTAGAAACCATCATTGTTGAAAGAAACCTCCTCCTTATCTTTAGAAGGGCATTTTATTTCCAAGTTATCATATTCATGACATGTATAACACTAGAATGGAATGCTTTCATGATATAAATCCTACCTAAACCCCCTCACAACATTCTTGATAATCATTTTTTAAGAATGGGCTTGCTCAATTCTAGCATGATGCAAAACCTCACATAACAGGCCATGTTTTTTTATTAATTCAATCAACGAGATCATATCAAATCCATCAACAATCATTTTCAAGCATTAGGGATTCCAAAATTCATAAGGCAACAAGTCTCGCTACAAAGCACAAAGTCCCTGCCTTTGGGGAACTAGTGTGGTTTCTAGAATGCTTGTTTTGCAAAGTTTGGCGGAATTGTAATATGAATCTTATTTTCACAAGAGTCAAAAATAGCCTTCAAACACACTAGCATTGAGCATCCAAAGGCCTATAAGAAATCTACTAGAGGGTTGGAAAAATATATCTTTAATATATTGTTTGGTAGATGGGAATAAACTCAGAGTTCTTGATCAATGCAATATAATTCTAAAACAGTGAAATATGGGTATACTCACCAGGTTTGATTAGAAGAGAACAAAAAATGCATTGGTCCTTCATTCGAACATAGTATATTCAAAAGTTTGAGACTACCTAGCTCATGGTTTTCTCTATAAGATGGGAAGTCATTGTCTAGTTGTTTTGTGGTGAAATCAAATGAGTGTTATCCCATACCTCTGTTGACAATTTCATTACTCATTGTAGATGATACTTGATACTTAAAAGAATACTCTGGGAGTTTCATGATAAGATGTCCACCAACATAGAGCTACTAGAGTTTCTTTCTTCCTCGCTAATTTTAGAATCCATGAACCTCACACCAAAATTGGAGACAAATTGAGAAAGGAATGGTGTGGAGTAATAACTCCAAATGCCGATAGTGGTAAATTACGATGGGGTGAAGTGTGATAAACCTCTCATACACAACGATACCAATGACTCTTTGTTTATGGGGGTGTGTCGTTCCATGTGTGATAAACCTCTCATACACAATTATACCTAGGATTCTTTGTTTGTGGACGTGTTTCCTTCCACGTGTGATAAACCTCTCATCACTACAAGGAAAACACCTTCTAGCGGAGGTGGGTGGGTGGAGGTTTTTGTGGATGTTTTAACACCGGTGCGCCTAAGTCGACCGTGTGCACTAGTGCATCTAAGTCGACCGTGTGCACCAGTGATCCTAAGTCGCATGTGTGCACCTGTGTTCTTACAAAACATAACACCCCAGTGCTTAACAAATAGATTGCATCAATAACCACTATTAATATAAAATACTAAAATATTATCGGTGCTCGCCGATAAAAGATCTCACCAGTGCTCTCCGATAAAAAAGCGCACTAGTGCTCCCCCAATAAAAGAACGCATCGGTTCTCCCTCGATAACAAAGCACATCGATACTCCAAAACATAAAGCCCGAGCACTTAACAAATAAAGCGCATTGATAACCGATATTAATATAAAATACTAAAATATTGTTTTCTATTTTATAAGAAATAAAATGCATCGCAGTGCTCCCCAATAACAAAGGGCACCAGTGCTCCCTTAATAACAAAGTTCATTGATGCTTCCCCAATAACAATGTGCATTGGTTCTCTCCCCAATAATAAAGTGTGTCGGTGCTCCCCCAATAAAAAAGCGCATCAATGCTTCCCCAATAAAAAAAATCACATCGGTGCTCCAAAATATAACACCTCAATGTTTAACAAATAAAGCTCATTAATAATCATTATTAATATAGAATACTAAAATATTGTTTTCTATTTTATAAGAAATAAAATGCATCGCAATTCTCCCCAATAAAAAAGTGCACCAGTTGATCCAGGAGGATTCAGGAATGCTCACAGAGGTCTAAGAGGATTTGAAATGTCCATAGAGGTTCAGAATGGTTCAATAATGCTCAAAATTTGGTCGTTCCAAATTCTCTTAAAAAACAAAATCAATGCGTAGATCTCGTCATTATATTTCCAACGATTAAAATGGCACGTAAAACTAAGTACATATGTAAAAGTTATGAGCGGTCAAAGTTCAAGTCGAACCTAGCAAAAGTCAAAGGTGACATGTGTCACCACTGCAAGGGTGACACGTGGTACATGATTGTATGACTATACAGTTGTGACATGGCATGAAGGTTGGTAGCTCACTAGGTAGATCATACATCTAGGTGGATGAATTATATGTCAACACGTGGCAAGGGATAACCAATAAGAGGTCGCCACATGGTGACCTCCCATTGGCCACTAATGCTCTAGTTATGTAAAACTTATGGAATCAACAAGGGTCGAAACCACAACCTCCATAAGTCTTAAAAAATCCTCCCTACCATCATGCCACCATAGTGTTTCTTAACACTATACATCACGATAATTATTTAAGGTTGTATGGTGGTCCAAATGGAGTGTAAAAGGGTCGAGGGATTAATCGCTTGACCCATATTTATTGTTTTTATTTTGTAATATAACCATGCGACCACATGTAATAATCGTGGGCCATAAATCATGGAGGTTTGAACCAACGTATGTTATAAATAACATATGGTTATAAAAACCATAGAACCATACAATAAAACCAACAAAATATATGGAGGTCGGTGGGGATTGAACCCCTAACTTACCATATATATACCAATAACTTAACCAATTCTGCCATAAGTGCAGGTTGGTTATGAAAGCTTGCCAAATTATATTTAATGCCCAAATGTGGTTTCTGAAGGAAGTTAACGGGCGCGCCCTATTTAATGGCACGCAACCCAAGGTGTGTACAGATTATTAATTTATGCAAAGCTTTGTCTTGAAGTACATGCCCAAGGGTACATAGACTTTGAGATACACCATAAAGCGTGTCGAGAGGTCCCTTAACTGAATTTAGAGAAATTTGTACTCATTTTGCATGATTTTTCACAAGGAATTCAACGATGCACTCTGTTTTTGCACTTGAGCAACATGTAAAAAAGGTAATTGTAAAACGCAATTATTTGAGCATTAATTGCCATTGGATGTAGCTTGGGTGGTTGGGAGGAATTATTGTTACCCTCCCCACTCAGATTCAATTCCTTGTGAGTGACATCTTGTGCCCTTAAATGGGTCTATAAGATGCTCGTGTTGTTGATCCCCCAATATTCTGAAAATACTCGGCCTCCCTAGGTTCTTTCATGGATTTTGAGGGGGTTTTCCATGGACGTAACAAGCACCGATATTTGGTGTTGTGAACCACATGAAAAAAAAAAATTGAGAATTAATAAATAAGGTATCTATTGGAAGTGGACCCGAAGAGGGAGCCCAAATTGGGTGAACTCCATTATACAACTTGTGTATGTGATTTCATTATTGTTGTTCATTTCATACTCAATTATTTTGCAAGTTATTTATCATTAAAGTGTGTATGGTTAGATAAGTATTTCACATGTAATTTTTCAATCAGTGAAGCAATCATTATTATTTCGAAGATCAAGTAGATGTTTATGTGTATTTTAAAATAATCTACATCTTAGGATTTTTCGGATCAAGTTGGTATCAGAGCAGGTTTGAAAAGTGTTTGCAAGTGAATGCTTACAAGAGCCAAACTCAAACTTGGTAAAGGAAAACTTGCAAGTTATAAGTCTGATATTGGGAAAATATTTCAAACACATGAGATGGCTTCTGAAAAAGGAAAAGAAGGAAATAATCCCATGAACCATGAAGAGATCAGGGCTACACTCCAATCATTGAGGGAGATAGTAGAGGATTTGCAACGACTAATTCAAAATATTGTAAGAAAAGAATCTTCAATAAAAGGAGAAGGAGGAGATGAAGGTGGTGGACCTTCAGAGCCCTCTTCACCATCCTCATCATAATCTTCTTTTGAAACAAGTGGACATTCTTCTCGTCAAAAGAAGTCCTGTAATAAGTCTGATCATAATATACCATTATTAAAACTGGATGTCAAGTTCGAATTACCGACTTATGATGGAGAATTGAATACTGAGAAATTGGACAACTGGATCAAGAAAATAGAGGTATATTGCAGGGTTTAAAAAATCATGGATGAGGCTATAAAGATACAATTAGTTTCTCTTCGACTAAGTGGCATAGCCTTGATATGGTCGGAGAGTAAGATGCAAGTTGATCTTGTTCAAAAGGGTAAATTAATCTCTTCATGGGATAAGTTTACTAAGGCTATAAGGAAACAATTATATCTACTGGCACATACACAAACAACAATGATCGAATGGAAACATCTAAGATAGGGTAAAGGCTAAAATATTTAGGAATATACACAGGAATTCAGAAAGAAAGTATTATCATTAGGGATTTCGTTGTATACTCATGAAACTCTTTTGAAGTATATTGGTGGCATGGACTCATATCTTGGTCATAATATTTTAATGTTTATCCCTACTAACATTGATAAGATGTCAATACAAGATACACATCTAGAGGCTAGTAAGGGTAAGCATGTGAGCGAAGATAAGAATCCATTCAAGTTTGAGAAGAAACTGAAAGGTAAATGGAAGAGTAATAAATCAGCCGCAGTGAAGCAAGTTGAGGGAAGACCTACATGTTCCCATTGTAAGAAAAAGGGACATGAGGAATCACAATGTTGGAAGTTGCATCCAGAATTACGACTGAAGAAATTCAAGGAAAAAGGGAAGCAGAAGATTGTTTCATCAGCTCATCCGAATCTAGGGTCAGATTCTAGAGATGAATCTAAGAGCATGGCCACAAAAAGAAAAGGTATATCAACTATCAATTCAAATTATTTAGTTCAGTCCACAAAAATGGAAATTAATATTGATCAAAAGAAAAGAAGTGAGCTTTTTCATGTCAGAGTTATAGTCAAGCATACCAAGGTAGATATTTTATTTGACAATGGATCTCAAGTTAACCTAATATCTGAAGCAATTGTTGAGAATTTGGGTTTAAACATGACACCTCACAAAAATCCTTATCCATTAGGGTGGGTATGTGAAGATGCTAAGTTGCAAGTGACGAAACAGTGTAAAATCAAATTTGCAATTATAGCTAAGTTCTTTGACGAGGTTGAGTTAGATTTTGTGCCTATTAACATTTGCAGCATTGTATTGGGTAGTCCACATCTATTTGACAGGAAGTCTATATTCTATCGCAAAGAAAATAAATATTATATTTTCAAGGATGGGGTTGAATATATTTTCAGAGCTCATCATATCAAGACTAGTTTTTCTTTAGTGAGCACAAGGAAAATGAAGAGACTCATGAGCACAAGTAAATCTTTTGTTCTCATGATTATGAAACAAAAAGAAGAAGAGATAACCAATGCTCTATCGGATTGTGATATAGATCATAAACAGGAGATGGTTAACATTATATCTAACTATGATGAGTTGTTTCAAAAACCTACAAGGTTTCCTCCTAAAAGGGAGGTTGAACATGAAATATATTTGCAGCAGGATACTCCTCTTCCGAACATTGGGAATGTGCAGGTCATCAGTGATCGAGAATGCAGAAATAAAGAAGCAAGTTCAAGAGCTTCTGGATAAAGGAAGCATTAGGACAAGATCCTCTCTATGTGGTTCTCCTATTGTATTAGTTCTAAAGAAATATGGCATGTGGAGGATGTGTATTGATTTTCAAGCCCTAAACAAGATTATGGTAAAGAATCATTATCATCTTCCTAGAATTGATGACTTATTAGATTAGTTAAAGAATTTTGTGTATTTCACTAAGTTGGATTTAAGAAGTGGTTACCATTAGATCGGAATTACAGAAGGTGACATGGAAAACTACTTTCAAGACCAAGAAAGGATTGTTCGAATGGTTATTTATGCCATTTGGGTTATGTAATGCACTAGCAACATTTATGAGGGTAATGAATGATGTGTTCAGACCCTACATAGATGATTTTATTATTATCTATTTAGATGATATATTGATCTTTAGCCAAAGATGGAAGATCATTTAAAGCATGTCAAGACAGACTTTGAACTCTTGAAGAAGGAGAAGTTGTATATCAAGTTATCTAAATGTGAATTTGGAACAACTTCTTTGGTATACTTGGGATACATTGTAGGGAGTGGTTAGCTAAAGATAGATCCTGCAAAATTAGAAGTCATTGTAAAATGGCCAAATCCAACTATTGCCATCGAAGTCAGGAGCTTCTTAGGAGCAGTACAGTACTGGAGGAAATTCATTGCTAATTTCTCATACATAGCAGCACCTCTACATGTGTTAACAAGTGTTAAACAAGTCTTTCAATGGGGAGGCAAGTAGCATAAATATTTCGAGACATTGAAGGAAAATATAAGCACTGCACCAGTTTTAGCACTGCCAGATTTACAACATCCATTTAAGATTCAAACCAATGCAAGAAGATATTCCATGGGTGCAATATTTATGCAATGAGGTAAACCAATATGTTATCATTCTGATAATTTCACTCAAGTTGTGATTAAATATCCAACATATGATAAGGAATTGTATGTGTTGGTACAAAGTGTAAAGAAATGGAAACATTACTTAATGGGAAAGGAAACAATAATTCATATTGATCATTAGCCATTACAGTATTTGTAGTCATGGACCAAGCTACAACAGTCACAACACTTCAGGTGGATGGGTTTTATACAACAATTTCATTTGGTAATCAAGTATAAGAAGGGTATTCATAACAAGATTGCAGATTTGTTGTCAAGAATAGTAATTAATGCATCCACAATACTCAGGTATAATCCTTTAGCACATGAAAGTTATGCAGAATAATATGCTAGGGATGAATATTTTAAAGAGGTGTATGATGCATTAACTCACGAAAATCAGTGGTCAGATTATTATCTGCATGAAAAATTTTTATATCATCTTGGAAAGCTTTGTATACCCAAAGATGAAAGAGTAAATGTAATAAGAGAAGCTCACGCATCTCTCATTTTCGGTCATTTCAGGGTTGATAGACAGTTGCAGAGGTATTTTCATTGGCCTCGAATGAATGAAACGGTTTCCAAGTATATCAAAGGGTGTGTTATGTGTGCCACAAGCAAGCTTAGCAACAAAAATTTGGGTTTATATACACCACTCCCAATACCTTCTCATCCATGGGAAAGTATATCCATGGACTTTGTAGGGGGTTTGACGATGTCCATGATAGTCCATGATTATCTATATGTTGTTGTGGATAGATTCAACAAGATGTGTATTTTGATTCCATGCAAGAAATAGGTCACAGCTGACCAGACACCACAGATGTTATTTGTTAATGTTTAGGTTCATTTTGGACTTCCTACATCTATTGTATCAAATCGAGACTCTCGCTTTTTGGGAAATTTTTGGTCTCATTTATGGGAGTTGATGGACACTAAGTTGAAGAAGAGCACAAATTTCCATCTGTAGACAAAGGTGGTAAACAGAACAGTCATACATCTACTTCGAGGGTATTGCAGCAAGCATCCTAAATTATGGGATGAACAGATACCTTACATACAACATGCCTGTAATCATGCCATGCATTCTTCCACTCATAAGACTCCTTTTAAAGTATGTTGTGGGTACTTGCCTAAATCACCTATGGAATTTAATTTTGGAGAAGTAAGTAAAGACGATGGACAGGATGGTACAGATAAAGCTAAAAGGTTCATTCAAAATATTCAACATGTACTATATCAAGCAATACAAGAACAATTGGAGAAATCCAAGCCAAGTACAAGGCAAGTCATGACAAACATTGAGTTGATCATCAATTTGAATTCAGTGATCAAGTATGGTTACATATCAGCAAGGATAGAATGAAAGGTGAAGGTAAAAAACTGAGGCCAATTCAATATGGTCCATTCAAGATCTTGGAGAAGATTGGTACTAATGCCTTTCATTTAGATCTACTAGCATACATACACATGTATTCAGTGGTAAATGTTGAGAATTTGAAGCTTTATGAGCCTCCAACGATTATAGATGATAGATGAAAGTATTTAGGTTTCAGCAGTTGATGATTTTGCTCCAGGATATTTGGATGAGCTATAGGAAGATGTTATTCTTGACAGAAGAATCAGGACATCACAGTGGGGTGATGTGGAATATCTTTAATTGGTATCAAACCAAGTAAATCAAAGTGGATGGAGATCGGAAGGGTGAGGGAGAATTACCCTCACTCAATTGTTGAGTAATCAAATCTTTTGATAGTCCAAAAGTCTTCCAATGGGGAGGAATGATCTAGGGGGATCCGAGAATGCTCAGAGAGGTCCAAGAGGATTTGAAACGTCCACAGAAGTTTAGAATGGTTCAATAATTCTATAAATTCAACCATCCCAAATTCTCTCGAAAATGACATGAATGCATACAGCTCTATGTTAAATTTCCAATGGTGCAAATGGCACATCAAACGGAGTTTGTATGCAAAAGTTATGAGCAGACAAAGTTCAATTCAAACTAGGAAAAAGTCAAAGGTGACACATGTCACCACTGCAAGGGTGACACATGGCACATGATGGTATGATCGTACAGTGGTGACATGGCATGATAGGTTGGTAGTTGACTAGGTAGATTGCACATACAGGTGGACGAATTATATGTCGATACGTGGCAAGGGATAGTCAATGAAAGGCTGTCATGTGGTGACCTCCCATTAGCCACTAATGGTTTAGTTATGTAAAACTTATGGAATCCACAGGGGTCGAACACATGACCTCCATAAGTCTTAACAAAGCCCCCCCTACCATCATGCCACCATAATGTTTCTTAACACTACATATCGTGATAGTTATTAAAGGTTGTATGGTGGTCTGAATGGAGTGTAAAAGGGTGACCCATATTTATTGTTTGTTGTTTTGTAATAAAACCGTACGACCACATGTAATAACTATGGGCCATAACTCACCAAAGTTTTTACCAACGTATGTCATAAATAACATATGCTTATAAAAACCATATACCCTGAGCTGGCTAATGGAAATGTTGAAGTAATTCAAGGGAATTAAGAAGGTTTCATATTAATGTTGTTAATTGAGATTATAAAATCTTTGAGGGACGTTTCATATTAATGTTGTTAATTAAGATTATACACATATTGTAATTAAAATGAATGTATTTGAAGTTGAGTGTTTGGCTCATGCCCCGAGTTGGTTTACTATTTGGGTGATGTTTGGCTCATGCCCCCAAAGTGTCTCAACTTGTATAAAGGAAACATAGAAACATGGAGGTTCACCACTCCATTCATTGAGTAAACAAACAGCTTTTGACATTGCAACCTTTTACCTCAACCCTTTATGCCCACTACATGTCTCTAAATACATATTTTAAGTTTATCTGTTTTCTCTATTTTTTATATACTTTATATTTATAAAATTTATATTGTTCTTCCATATACATAAATATGTTTATATTGTTCTTCCATATATATATAAATATGTATATATTTGTATTGAAAACATATAAAATTTAAGATATAATATTTAGTACTACAAACATAAAAATTTAAAGATAAAATCTTATTTATTATTATAATAAATAATAGTTTTTTTATATAATGATATATTTATATATGTTAATTTTTATTTTTATATATATAAAGTTTATATCTTCTCTTTTATATATATATTATATTATATTTGATGAATATAAAAATAATAGTATTATAAAATTTATTTTTATATATATAATTTATATCTTCTTTTATATATAAAATAATAGTATTATAAAATTTAATATATAATAATAATATTATAAAATTTAATATATATTAAGTTGATAAAATTTAATATATAATAATAGTATTATAAAATTTAATATATAATAAGTTTATAAAATTTAATATATAATAAATTTAATGTTATTTATGTAATAATATCAGGTTATAATATTCTTTGTTTTTTTATATAAAATTTATATATAATAAGTTTATAAAATTTAATATATAATAAATTTATAAAATTTAATATATAATAAGTTTAATATTATTTATGTAATAATTTTAACAAGTTTATAATATTTTTTATTTTTTTATAATATATGTAGCTTTTAGAAATTACTGATTTATTATTATTCAATTTGTAATTACAATATATAATAAGTTTAATGTTATTTATGTAATAATGTGAACAAGTTTATAATATTTTTTATTTTTTATAATATATGCAGTGTTTATAAATTACTTATTTATTATCACTTAATTTGTAAATAAGTCATATTTGATAGATAACTAGAAGTAACAAATAGATCATTATGAAAGCAGTGTTTCAAACATTGTAAAAGAAATGAAGACTAAAGATGAAACATATTAGAAAATTCTTAATGGTAATGGATGGAGTATCTAATATTTTCACACGGTATTAGAGTTAAGGTTGTCGCTATAAAGAATTCCTAACATAATTTAAGGTAGGTTTGAGTTAAGGTTACAACAATTTTGTGAAGTTAATAGCCCTAAAACTATCTTCGATTTTAATAGCTAAAAAGGGGTTACCCAGTACAAGTATTTGGGGACTCTCCACTGGTCATAAAGTGGGTAAATGGTGTGAGTCAAATGAAAAAATTTCTTTTACAACCAATTCCTGAGGAGATGCTAGCTATAAAATCAACTTTTATTGTTGTGTCTTCCCAACATATTTATAGAAAGAGGAACATAAATGTTGATGAGTTGTCAAAATATGGTTAATTTATATAGAGAAAAAATGTATTATACTAAGTAAAATGTATTGTTATATATATATATATATATATATACTCTTAATTTCTCATATACTTGTGTAATATTTTTTTTTAAAGCTTTTTCTAACGAAAAAGTGTTCTTATTTGAAAATTTTAAAGCAAAATTTTAAAGGTATATTCTTTTCTCTATTCATCAACACCTTCCAAAAATTCAATTTTGCTTTCTCCTATCCAAGATTTAAGTTAGATGATCCCTCTTGGCTCGAGGTGATAAGAGACACCCCATCCAAGGTAAATATATTTATTTTTATTATAATTAAAATATTATTTTATTATATAATGATAATATAAATAATAAATTTTAAATTTATAATAACCAAATTAATATAAATATAAATGAAAAGAACTTACATATATAAATTTCTTATTAAGATTAAAATTTGGACCACCATGAATAACAATGCATTGTTGAAAAATTGAGATGGTTCATAAATCTTCAAAAAGAAGAATGAGTAAAAGTGATCCTTCCACAATATAAATTTGAAATTTAAAAGTTGAAATTATATGTTTTAAATGTAATTAATATCAGGATGTAATTGATGTAATGAAATTATATGAGTTTTAAAAAGACAAATTGAACAAGATTATATCGAGATCAGGACGCATCCTTCCATATTCCAACATCCATCCATGTTTGCCCATTATAATTGTCTGCCCGACTACATTTGTCTATGCTCCGCTCTTTACTTGTTACATAAATCTCTGCTTGCTTTCAAAAAGGGGCTTGATTCTCCATTTGCTCACGGAAGGGGTTTCTACGTGCAGACTTGAGAATGGTCTTATCCGCTACAATGAAATAAGTCGAACCGCTGACTGTCTCCAATCAAAGTACACAACAGAACATGCAATTCATGAGATAATTACTATGAGTGAGAATGACGAGAATGTATTCTGCAAATTTGTAATGTAAAAATTTTGATAGAATTTGAGGAGAATCAAGCAACTACAACATGACATTTGCGGATCCGATCTATTTATTTGATAAACTACATGTAGAGACAATAAGTGCCTATGCAGCATGGTTGAGGTTTCCCGTGCCCAAGGAATGGCCCTTGCTCCCAGCATCTGCACATTATTAACCTACGTTATACATTAACGCAACTTAATTGGGATATGAATATGAATCTGAATTGAATTGAATTGGTACTGATTCATCCGTGCATTAACAATAAAAACACTCACTGTAGGGATGGCGGATGCTACGTATGCAATTGCAGCTGCCTTGGTCCCTGCTTTCACTGCTTCTGTATATGCAAAATGGAGTATTTTATTTAGGCATTATGTTAATGAGTCCATTGAAATTGAATGAAATGGATTTAGCTATAGCCAGTGCATGAAAGAATGATTAATGTTAATGAGTGAGTGAGAGAGACGAGATTCATTAGTTACCATTGGAGCACTGCTTTTCTCTCAGAATTTTCATGTCAGCGTGTCGATTTGCACTCGTCATCTCCTTGTCCGCTTGCTATAATTAATAGGGCATCGGTGCTTGTATTAATTTATAGAGCAACGGTGCTTCTATTAATCTTATTTTGTAAAAAAAAACGTAGTTTTTATATTTGATGATTCTTGTTTTTTATTTATAAAATATGGCCAATAGAAGTTCAACAAAAACAACTTATTGCAGTGAGCACAATGGTAGTTCATCTCAACAAGAGAACAAGGCAAGTTCTTTAAGTTGTATTAAAATTTTAATATATTTAAATTGTGTGTACGTTTAAATTAATAATGTGTGTTGGTTAAGGCATGTCATGGAAATTCCAAGGGACAAGTGAGGGAAAAACCAATACATGTTGGTGGGGATGTCCAAAAACATGTACAAGGAGATGGTAAAAGAAATGAACATAATTGCATTGTAGGAGGAGTCATCCCAACAATTACAATGTGCATGAGAGGTATGTAATCATTCATTTATTCTTTAACGTACATCGAATTTAATTATCGCATGAAATACTAATTTTTAAGTGTTTTGTGGTAGAAAATAAAATAAAAAATGAAACCCATTTAGCACATAAAACAGGACAACAAGGAATAAAAGGGTTGACCGCAAAGTTTGTGAGTACTTATTTTTTCGCTCTTACTTAAATTTTTGTCTTTGTTGTGATATTTATATTTAAATAACTATTTTACACTTATCCATGGATGTCTTCTAATAGGTGCTAACATACAAAGAAGAGCCAACTGAAGAATTGATGGACATTGGGTTAAGTATGGGTTGTGAGTATATGTTGAAGCATCAAGGTTTAATTGAACAATTTGTAAGTAGCTATGTTTGTTTAATTTCTCTTGTTTTATAATTAATGGAACAATAAGAAACCTTTATAGTAATTATATCGTTAGTGCATTGTCATTGTGTATTAAACATGTAGGAAACAAAGTATGGAATTCATTCAACATAAGAGATTTTGAGACGCGACATGCAGTATGGGTTCAAAAGAATGTGTATTGTTTATGAAACAGTCGTTGCTATGGTACATTTTTTTATTTATGCAATCATATATATTCTCTATATATAAATGTGGAAATATTTAGTACACTTTATTTTATGTGTTTGTAGATGGAACATGAAGAGGTGGAACATAAAAAATAAGTCGACAAGAAAACATTAGGTTAAATAACCAAAGTACAATATTGCCTACAAATGATGAAGAAATGAGGCATGCACACAGCTCGAGCAATGATAGCAATTCAAGTGATGTCGACTGACAATCAATATAATTGAATGTTACTGCAAGTTGTATGTTTTGGAATATTCCTTTGTGAAAATCAAGGATTTTGTTTAATGTACTCGACATGTTGTCCCAGTAGCATGAGGACATGTTACTAATGAGTGTAACAATCACATATTGGTTGTATTTTGATTATTGTGGACCTTTACACTATCCCATTTTGTATGATGATGGATCACTTATTCATATACAATAAAATGGGTTTCTTATTCTATTGTATTGTCAAATATTGTGTTGTTGATTAATTAATATATGGAAGATTTACATTGTTACAAATAACAAAGGTGTAATCTGTTGGATAACGCATTAATGCAATCATTATATCAAAACACAATAACAAAAATATAAAAATCAATATTATTATAAAACATATTTGATTTTGAGATGATTAATTCAAAACTTGTAAGAAAACAATTAATTAAAATATATACATATTTGTGCATTACATTCTTTTGAACTCACTAAACGGTGTGTTTTTACGAGTTATACGCACTTTGCTAAAAATTGTGAGAAATGAATGTTGATTTAAATGACATAATGTATTATTATATTTTTATCATTTCAAAATATTTTGGTGTGCATGATTACAATACACACCAATGCATGCATAAACATAAAAAGCATTGGTGCTTTTTATTTATATGTGTGCACCAGTGATTCTCATTTATGTGTGTGCACCGGTGTTTCTCATTTATGTGTGCACACTGGTGTTTCTCATTTATGTGCATGCGTTGGTGCTTCTTGTTTATGTATGCTCCTGGGTGCTTCTCATTTATGTTTGTGCATCGGTGTGGTGTATTCAATACTGCACGGGTGCGTTTGTTACCAATAAACGCACCAACAAAAAAACCTCTGCCCACCCAAAAAAAATTAGTTCTATGGAGCATTCGTTAAAACCTCCGTAGCTAATATCGGAGGTTTTTTTGAAAATTTTGCCAAATTTTATAACACTAAAAACCTCTGTAAAAACCTCTGCTAGAAGGTGTTCTCCTTGTAATGCATACAGGATGATACCCATCTTCTTTGTTTATGAACATCTGTCCTTATGGATAGGTGGATGACCACTAAGTACAAGTGGCATAGTTAAATGATATGATGAGTACTATGCATTCATTGGTTAACTAATTCAAGTATATATATGTTTTAGATATCATGAGTCTTGAGCACTCTCTACAAATCCAATTTTTTTTCCCAAAATTTCCATTGTCATGCAGTACTAAACCTGATTTTGTATCATAAAATATTATGGTATAAGTCCACGTAGTTTATAATTTATAATTGTTGTGAATTAGGTAAAATTTATGAGAGTGGATGCTATAGTAAAGATCTCTAATTGAGAAATAAGAGTACCTGTGAAGACTACAAATTATTTACATGAAGATTGCATCTAGGTGTTTAAATTCCTTTATCCATATTTCATATTATTAAATGTAATATTTCGCTATTAGAAAAAACACAACCTTTCAATCATATTTAATCTACCTCCCAATCAACCGATGTCATAGAGTATTTACACTACATAATGAAATCTATGTCTTAAAAGAGTTCCCCTTCTCATCAAAAAAATATTATATAGCAATTTGATTGAATTCAATGTTAAATTAAATTATTATTATATATAATTGAAACAAAACATTTACAAAATAGTAAGGAAGAAAAATGGAATGTAGGTTCTTTATGTTATAGTGTTAAATATAATAGTGTTGTTTATATGGTTTAATGATTAAATAAATAAGCAAGTTCTTAGTTTAGTTTATTATTTTAAACGTGTTTTGTTTCGAAAACACCATCAAAAATTAAATATCTTTTAGCCATATAATTTTATTGTGAATATTCCACCCCATATATAGTATTAGCACTTTTCTAAAAATTAATAAACATATATGATATTTTATTTGATAAGTAGACAACGGTCTAAACATCCACGTGCCAAGCATAGAGAAATCAATGAACAAACACCTACATGTGGGTCATCAGTTCTCCTGCTATTATAATAATCACTTTTGAAAAGAGAAACATGCTTGTTTCCATACCGATGTGGCGATGTCCTATCTATCTCAAGTGGATAGTGATGGCATCCTTTGAATGGAGGCAGCAAGTGAAGTAAGGCCATGTTGCAGAGGGGTGCATTTTTTAACCATGTAGGTGCTCATCCGAGTAAACTCTCTATCTAACCTTTAGAAGATGCCTTTTATATGATATGGTCTTAGTTTTTATAAGCCATGTACTTTTCATGAAGGTGATGTGTGATATGCTAAAGTTCCAAGTTAAGGAAACAAAATCCACGTTAAACCATGCCACATATTAGTGCCATGGAAGGCATACAAAGAAGATCATGGGTTGTGCATAGAGAAGTCAAATTCATTGCTAATAGAAACTTGTCATTATTGGACTCTTCCGAGCCAAGGCATGTGCATGGACATATTAATTACTGCATTTTCTACCATGGGTTTCTTGTATTTGATAGTATTTTGTTTACAGTTTAATTGAATTCATCTTGTATTCATTTTGTATTTGACATTGTTTTGTTTACAAAAATTGTGTTATGCTAGGGTAGAAAGAATGTGATACAACACACAGTTGCAGGTTTGGAGCACACAACATTTCAAAAGAGATCAATTGATTGTAATGATAGCACTAAGATATGCTAAATAGACATACCAAATGCAATTATTTCCTGCTTAATGGCCTAGTCTTGTCCACTAAAAAAATAGTTACAAAAATAGTGTTGTAAGGTTAGAGACATCTTCCTTTACAAGTATTTTATGGTGCTTACAATTCTCAAAAGCACCAACAACCAAAAACCTCCTCAAATATAGAATATTATTTTTATGCTCTCGTAGATCCATTCAAAGTTTTGGGCTCCATGCCCAAATAGATTGAGTTTGGTTCTATCACCAGGGTCGACTAGAAAGAAATCATTGATGCCCACGTCTTCATTGTTGATGTACCATGTAGGTATAACCTCTTTTGCAATCTTTTCTTTGTAGTTTTTTTTCAAGGGTTTGTTGTAAGGTGTAAACCTAGTTTGAATGTTTATTTTACAAGAAACGAGGACGAAGAAGAATGATATCAAGATTGAAGTAGAGGACAACATGATTCAGAGAATTAGGAGTGAACGGTGGAAGGAGGAAGAGGAGGAGGGCCATAAATGGCATAGAGTGGAGCATTCCAACGGCGAATTATGGAGGAAATTCAGGTTTTTGGAGAATGCAAATATGGATACCATTAGAGAATGCCTGCACTAAAAATTGTCCACCCAAATTTGGAATATAAGTTCTATTGCTAATCTGAATCTCTAGAGAAAAAAACTAATGCGGTGACCCAGATATATACATAAATTATTTACTCTCATAAATTTATTTTACAACGATAAAAAATATCATATCTACCAAGTATTGTCAATACATTTCACAGATGATGACATTTATTTTATTGAAAACCAAAATCAAGTATAGTGAATCTAAAATGAAGAATTCATTGTATTTCAGTGGGATGTAAGTATTGTTCTAGTTTCAATTTATACCCAGAGCTAGAGTTTACAAAATTCACAAGAAGTTATGAAAGAATTCCTAAAACAAACTTATAAAAGGTCACTAAAAGGTATGCTTACTTGCACATCATTTATGGATTTTCTGTAAAAGAAAATATCAAGAATCATGTATAAGAAAATAACAATTAAAATTTATCAGCTTTGTTTTACATATGATTAATTTTACTTGGTCTATAAAGTTGTACATACCCCAATACATAGCTTAACGAAATCTATCAAATAGTGTGCATATAAAAAAAAATTATGAGACAGATTGCATATAAAAATAAAATTACACTCGCTAAAAAAATTAGGTACAATGGAACCTGCAAGTTTGCTAAGTTCAATCTCATGCCCTTGCCTTTGTTTTATTGTGTAGCATAATTTTCATTAAATATTCATTGATTTCTTGTCTAGTATATTGAATACACTTCATTTATTTCCTCCTCTCATGGATTAGCAGGAGCATGAAATAGTGGGAGCATTCTCATCATGGAATAGTAGGAGCATTCATAATACTAGGGAAAGTGTTTCAAATAACCATCCCAACAGCAATAGAAGGAGAATATGGAGATGAATATACCTTTGTATTATTATTCATAGCAACAAGAGGAGGAGGAGTATGATATGGATATACCTTGGTATCATTTCTAGCAGCAATAGCATGAGGAGGACCTGATTGTGGTGTGTGTCAATAAAATTTCCCGTGTCAATTGATTAAGGCAGTGTCATGGACTAATATCCTTGGCTAATGTTATATGTGAGATATAACATTATATGCTACCTAAATAATTCCATAGCCACCTCCAGGATTACTTGGTTTCATGTCAAAAAACTTAAGAAACTTAGGAAACGTCGTGATCCAAAACTTAGGAAATATGACAATATATTTTGCTCAACATTAGGAAGAGACCAAATAAGGCCTCAAAGTTTCTGATTGATTTTTAAAAAATTGCAAATATTTGATAGGTCAAGTAAAAGCAATCTCTAGACTTTTCAATGAAAACTTATAATAAAAGTTTAAATAGTTTATCACTTATTGTGTAAAAAACCTAAAATTATAGCAAGGTGATTTCTATAGTCCCTATAACCTAAGGGCAGGGACTAATAAGGAGATTTGAACCTAAACTAGAATTTTTGATGGAATATGTTATCTTCTATAGAATCCCATCAACCCATATTTTAATGAATTCACATTTTTTTCCAGGACAAAAAAGCAAGTAATTTAATTCAATATAGACAAAATTACATCAGCAAATGCCCCTGGAATTATTGTGGCTATACAACTCGTACATGTTACAACATTATAGGAAAGCATAATCAAAATCATAGACCCATAATATACTAGGTACATAAATAGGGATGAATCAAAAAATAGCCTGGTTCCAGTATCCAAAAGATTCAAAAAAGAGTTCTCAATATATGTGAATGTTTCTTGAAAAATCAACTTAGAGTCAAGAAATCACAAGTGATGTTTAGTCAATTGGAGAGCCAAGAGTTGTAAATAAATTCTAAGGATTCTTGCGGGCCCTTTTCCCAAACTTTCCATACTCCTTGGTCCAATATCAATCCAGCTTTTGAAAGTTGGTTTGCTTCCTCGTTCCAGTTCATCCAGACATGTGTAAAAGAGATATGTGAGAAGAAAGGAAGTGTTCTTTTGATACCATCCAACAGAGGTCGTATTGTGTAGTTGTGAAGAGAGTGAGTGTCATTCATGCAGTTTACTACTAACAATGAGTCCCCATAAATATTTAGTTGGGAGATTCCTTTTTCTTTGGCTAATAGAATCAAGAGTTTTATCGCCATGAATTCACTAAAATTATTTGTAGCCTCTCCCAAGCTTATTGCGAAAGATATTGTGGAGTCCTCGGTGAGGTAAATAATTCCCCCAGCTCCCCTTTTTGTTGGTGTACCCTGGCCAGCTCCATCAAATAAGGCCTAGAGGAGGCTTTTCTAAATAGATGGCATCCGGGACGACATATTTCCGGGACCACATGATATTAGGTGGTTTTTCGGCACATGGTTTTTTGCCGATGGTTTTCTATTTCTGGTTAAGGAATTAGGGTTTTGGACTAATCCAAGTCATTGGGTTAGGGTTTTGGATGCCGCTGGCTCCTATATGTATATTGCATTGTAAACAATGTAACACAATGTATGAATATAATATATGTTGGTTTTCCCGGTTTGGGTTTCCAGGTGAAAAATCTCTGTGTAATGTTTGTATTT